>JABUIW010000029.1:3015388-3246181 GCA_013363375.1 Menidia beryllina
GTCACCAGCGATAATTGAGCTTACTAATTACTTCCTGTGCTGAGAGATTTGTCAGAGAAAGGAGGAGCTGCCACATATGGTAAGAGATCCACACTGATACCAGGAAATTCTGCTTCTTCGTCATTAGAGCAGAATACATGTGTTCATGTGAAACTAATTAAAAGTAGGCTCGAAACTACCGGACTGAGTGTTCAAATCATACTTTACCGGATAATACTCTGTAGAAGTAAGCGAGTAAGTGAATGACTAGTATCTGCCTATTTTATTTTTAGACATTATTAGTAACATGTCTGACATGAGCCAGCTCCACAGAGCCAAATTAGCATATATCCACTTCCAGCCTTACTTAACCCAGGCTCCCTCCTGAAAGAGGGCACCTGCATACACCTGTAAAAGTGCTGAACTGCCCTTCAGTCCCCATTCACTGCTGGATAACTACTTACCACTGTGAAGATCCCTCCGTGCCGCTGACCTCCAGCAGGTCGTAGTCATCCTCGAGCTGAAAGTCGGAGAAAACCAGGGCGATGGTGTCTCCTGGCTCAGCCAGCACGGTCCAGGTGCAGTCAGCATTGTTGTTGTACTCAGCTGGGTAATTGGGGGTGGTGATCACCCCACTTTGGCCCCGCAGTGTGCCCCCACATCCATCATCCGCTGCAGACAGTGGACGAAAAAGAAAGTTGTGAAATTATTCATATACAAAACGTGTAAATGTTAATAATGTGTAGGGAATTAGACACAGGAGGAGACCAAGAATGAAGCTTTTTTTTTTAAAAATTGGGTGGGGGTCATCTCCTAAGAAACAGAAATAATAGAAAGATTCATATCATTGCTATGGAAATATTCCTTCAAAATGACATAGGATATCCACTTGTTGAGAAAACAGTTTGGGGACACAATCCACCACAGAAAACATAGAATTAGACAGATTTTTGGAAGTTGGAAGTTGTGTACTGGGGGAAACTGGTAGGCTTATTTAAAGCCTAGATTAGCACTTACAATAAACATTACTGATGTTACATTAGAGGTAGGAGAATACTGTTGATTTTTTCTGTCACTCACACTGACATAACAGCCAGGTGTTGAGCTATTCCTTATTAATTCTTTAGCCTCTCAAAACTGAAGTCTGACTCTAAGACTCTACCATTAATTCTGAATGAATATATAATTACCATCATGATATTGTACATGTTCAAGTTCTACCCCCTCAAAATCTCCTCTGTGCTGATGGTTTGTATTATTAATGACATAGATATACATTAGTTGAGCCGGAAAGATCCTTCCTCCTATAGGAAGTGCATATCAACTCAGTGGAAACTTGGGTAAAGTTTCAATAGGAACTTTTATTGCAATTTATTATATAAAAAAAGAAGGCATTTGCATTTACTCACTACCCATGTTTTTGCCACAAGACACAGAAAGCATACTATTAAACTTGGCAGCCAGAGAATGTGTAATGAGTTAAAGCATATCATTCCTTTGTCTGGGATTTTTGTGCCACAGGCCAGGGAGACGGCAGTCACAGGAATCTAAAATACCTTACAGTCTTTTTACAGTCAGCAGGAAGTAGGGTATGGGGCATGATGCAAACTAATGCAACATGGAAGTGATTAAATTCTGATTAAGTCAGATTTGTGTAAATCAAAGCAACTATTCACTCCTTAAGATAGCTTTAGGGAGACCATTGAAAAATACAGCATTCATTTAATGTGTTACCAGGACAATACCCAAGGCTGAGGTTTCTAATATTTGTATTAAGGCTTTGAACATTAGTGAAATCTTGAAAGAAGACTTATACACTGTATGTCGAGTGAAATACATCAATGGACAGATGAAATTGATGAAAGAATTTTAACACAATTTATTTTGATCGCGCGTGCGTGTCCATGCTTGTGCATGGGTGCACACATGTTGTGTAGGGGTTGATTATGGCGTCCAGTGTTTGATGTTTGAAGATGGTAGGAGGACCTCAGGAATGTTAGGCCCTGTCTATCATCCATCCCACCTGTCACCAAGGCAAACCCCTGAGGGAGAGCAGGAGTGTGTTTGGACCAGCAAAAACCTGTGAGGTGTGAATTTCAAGAGGAGGGAAACAACGACAGAAGAGGGGGATGAAGAAGATGACAGGTGACATGCAAGGATGGCTGAGAAAAAAAGTTTGGAGGGAAGGTGGACAATAAAGAAAGAGAAATGTGGTGTGAGGGGTGACAGGTGATTGTTGCTGTGGGAGTGACAGGAAGTGGAAAACAGACACAAAAAAAAGAAGGAAGGGGGAACTCATTGATATTCCACACAAGAATGCTTCTTCACACTTGAAGGGAACTCTCTGGACTAACTCTGCACCTCAGCTTGACTCCTCGTCACTCTCTCCAGTCTGAAGCTGGCACTGGCTAATGCAACCACTGAGCATCAATGGAGCCAAACCAAAATATACTGACAACCATGTGAAAATATACAAGAAACTGTTGAACATCTTAAATGCAAGTTGTGTCACCTCTCTATGTCATTTGAAAAAAAAAGAACCTTTCCTCTGCTGGATATATTATATTTTCAAGCCATGAGTGTCAAAATGTTTTGTTAAAAGTAAGAGGCTGCTTTCTTATCTGAGTGTGCAATGGTCACAGAGAAATTGAAAAAAAAAAGAGAACAGTATCAAACATTGGAATTCTATATGAATCAAATGCAAATGTATGTTCCTATATAACATGCTCCCATACAGCAGGAAGATAACAAAATTAACACTTCACAAGCAAATAAACGGGAGAATATTCGATATTTTAAGGACGAGCAGTGGCAGTTAAGTTTGAAATAGAAGCAACCCAGATATCACAAAGTATGTAAACAATGTACATAGCATCAAACCATCAAATTTGACCCTATATTTTGCACTTTCCGGGGTCCAGATAGTCAAGCGAACCAAAATATTCTAATTTCTCTAGTATAAGCTCTGTTCCTGTGCGTATGGGCAACTTTCTAACATTGGATTGGTATACTGTAGTGATACACCTATACATAATAAAGGAGCATTCAGGTGTACATGTTTACTTGTATGTAGTGATAAGAACCCTCAAACAATTCAGTTTCTTCATAACATGTAATAAATTGCAAAGAAAAAATAACTCATTGGCCATACGATCGTTTCTCCCTATTAAGAGACGCACAGGCTTGTGTGTGTGTGCCTGTGTGTGCCAGGCTGCGTATGGGCTGTGCTGGCGTGAGGTACCCTGCCATGTGTGCTCCTATGTGGGCTTCCTGACTCCCAGCCTTGCTACAGATGGCATAGTGTCTCAGCAGTCTGCTCAGCAGGCACACTGACACAAACCAATGGCCACATGGATGCATAGGTACGCAAACACATGGGCACACAAAACAGAAAGTGGACATATATGGGACATATAAGCTTGCATGCCTTGGACATGTGAATGCATTTCTCTTGTGGCTGAGCAACTGAAGTCGAATTACTCACAATTGCATCACTTCTGCTTACAGAGAAGTGCTCAAAACTCTAAACTCTCGCATATTTGGTCAGACAACACATACTGGCAGGTGTCTTTGCTGCAGGGGAGCTTGCTAACCCTAAAGGAAGCGTAACTGGCACAATCCCTGAACTGGGAGCAAACATATCAGGTGCCACAGAAAAGTGTCATAGAGAAAATGTTACCAGGTCATATGATGATAAATTAACATAACTCTGTGACGACTGGGTCCTCAGTTTAATTAACTCGTTAAAATATGAATTTTTAAGAATTTTTCTATGGTTAATCACAAAATGGAGTTGAAAAAAAATGTGACATGACTGAGCTAATTGTACCAACTTTGGGGTCTTAATGTTTTATAAATGGATTTTTAGCTTGTGAATTATCCATCAAGATTAGGACTAAAATGCCTTCAAATGGACTGCGCCCTTAAGTACTCATCCTACATACCTCTGCAGTATGGGAGAGGAAAATCCCAGGCTGCGGTACCCGCTGAAGTGGCGAGGCAGGACAGCGTGGTGTGACCCTCCAGTACGTAGCCAGGGCTACAACTGTAGCGTATTTTGTCCCCAATGTTGAAAGTGGAACCCTGCTGGTGGCCATTCAGTAGCTGCCCAGGATTACCGCATGTGTAACTGGGCAGAGCTGGAAAAATAACAGAAAGGAGACACAGTTAGTAATGCATCCTTTGTTAGAACTGATCACAGTGAGAAAATTAGTGGGGGGAAAAAAGAAATACAATTAGAAACAACGATGCAATTTAGTTTGCTAGTGATAACATTTGTGATTTTTTTCAGGGACATCCTTTAAAAGTTTACATTTTCAGATTAGTCAGTCATGGATAGTTTTAACCGTTGACATGTGCACGCATACAAAAGTATAATCTCAATATGAAGAGAACCATTATGTAATCATGTCATTATGTAAAACGGGTTCAAAGGAAGTTCAGCCAAGCACTCGTCTCTCACTCCTTGTGTCAGTTGACACATGAGCTCAGATTATGTTCTCCTCTTTGACAAACACTTCAGTGGTTGAATCTTCACAGCTGCATTTTGGAAATCCTGAGAGTAAAATGCGTTCCACGCTCACGAGAACTCCTCCATTCAGCTTATGGCCCCAGTCAAACATTCACATGGTGATGAGGCTGGCCAGACCATTTGCTGGACTTTGGATGAAACTCAGTCCCCCCACAGGGACTGGGCAAAGCCGGGCAAGTGGAGAATGGCAACAACACAGCCCACAGGCACCTAATTTTCACACCAAAAGTACACTTATGCTTCTAGCCCAGTAAATGTCTTCACAATTTCATATCAAGCATTTTAGAATGAATTAAGACTTTTCTTTTTTCCCATTCAGCCTAAATGATTCTATTTCCAATCAATAATTTGCAATAAACAATAATTATCTATCTCTAAATAGCACTACAGAACATCAGAACATGTTAGGTAGGTTTTATTTTGAATAAGATTAATAAAATTAAATAAAGAAAAATATATATAAGTGTATGATATATTTAAAAAACAAATACAGAAAGACTTTACTCTGTTCTCCATTGAATCAGTTTTCAAATAGCAGTAAAATTTTCCCAAAAAGTCTGAATGTTTCATGTAAAAGTCACAGTCGCAAAACATAATGGTTGTAAAGAGGAAATGCACGTTTCTTTTCCAGGGAGTTTAGCCCCTCGTCATATGATTCCAACCGATCCCAACAAAACAACAGTAGCCTTGAGGTTGTCTCCATGGCATATCTATATGTCACTAAGATGGGAGACTAAGACATGGTTTGTCCCCGGAGCCCTGATTCTTTAAGCACTTCCACTGCTGAGATGGCAAACGATGCTACTCGTTCATCAATGCAGCTGCCTCTATTGCACAATGCCTGCAATGTGTACACACACAATAAGAACAAGGTGCTTTGCCATCCATCACATAACTCTAGCTCTACATCATCAGTTATTTCATTCCTTCCTTTTTCTCCTTATCCTCTTCACATTTTTGATGACTAGGATAAAGGAGAGTAGAGGAGAGTGTAAAGGCTTTTGACCTGAGTAAGACTGAATATCTTCATTAGTGTCTTCAAGTCTTTTCTGTCATTACTCATTCCCTCTTCTTGATATAGAAATAGTTATATATACCACATTTGGCACAAAACACTATAGTTGTTGAAGAAGTCTTGTATTTTTAAAATAGCATGAATGTGCAATACAGAATTGTCCGTTGTTAACCTTGGCTCTTATCCAGAGGCCGCGGGAGTAAGATCCAACCTTCCAATGACTCAGAATTGGACTGAGCCAAGCATAGAGAATCAATGGATGGATGAATGTGCAACAGTGTGGTGGGACTTTAAATGAGGATATCAATGGCTCTGAAATCAGCTGAAAATGTATTAATGCTTACAAAGGGTAACTACAAAAGAGTGGATCTCTACTCTAGAACTGATAAGTTCATTAAGGTTCCTAGTCTAGGACTGCTGCTGTAGCAGACTTTTTACAGGTCAATGTAACCTGCACTGGTTTGCCTTTAATTTTTCCTCTTGATTCTTGGTTGGGTTAAGCAATTTGTCGATCCTCCCTCCTGAGAAGAGAAAGCTGTTGCACGTGTTGCTATTCAGTCTCACTTAAAAGCATCTCTTATGGACCAACTCTATATATATATATATATATATATATATATATATATATATATATACAATTGCAGCATACCTACCTGCAGTAATAAATTAGAAATATCTAACCAGAGGGGTCAAAACATAAAGAAATAATCAATGTATAAAACCTTTGTCATACTTTATCAATTGCAACTACATATTTTTAAAGAAAGAAAGTCACAATAAGAACTCTGTCACTGCCAAATCCAAGCAGGGCAGACAAATCACTTAGAAATATAAACCCGAATTAGCATCAGATATCCTTAATTCATAGATACAGGTGAAGTGAACGAGCCTACTCCTGTGCAAAAACCATGTTAAAGGGACTCACACAGAATTGATGGCACACAGCACTGTCTTCAAAATGGAATAATGTGCCATTCAGTAGCCATTCACTATATGTGAGGCTAAAATAAGAAGGATCAGGGAGCATCAGAGACTTCAAGGAAAGCCATAAAACAGACAAGAGACAGGACTGGGGGGGAGAGGCCGGGAGGAGAAATCAGTGCATCTGTGTACAGCCTTGACTCTGTATTGAAGCACCTAAATCCCCATGACTCTTCAGGCTTATCTTTCTCCTGACATTATTCTTGACAAAACACACACACACAAAGTAATTGTGTGGTCCCACTTAGGAAGCTCAGGTACTAGTGATGCTTCTAACAACCAATTTCCCACTCAAATAAGCATTAACCGAAATTCAGACAAGATAAGAAAGCACTTTGAAAGCCAAGTACAATGACATTATTAGTGTTTCAGATTCAGAGTTTAAGCATTTGTTTTTTTGGGGGCTTTTCTATAATTGAGCTTGGTGTTTGTTGGAAGCACTATAATTGCAGCTGAATAGGTGAGGTTGATTGATAAGGCAGGTATAGCTCTATGGATTGATGACCACTAAGGATTGTCTATTCCAATGGCCCACATTAAAAGGTAACGTTGAAAACTATCAAGTTTGGCTAAAACAAAACAAAAAGTTAAATGATACATAACTAATATGGAAAAAGTATTGAAAAAAAAATCTGTGAGGCGAGTCTGTGGTCCAGCGTTTCTTTCATTGATATATTTTCATGTAAGATCAATGAAATGATTACATATCATTTCAAAGATTTTCATTCTGGCTACACATATTAAGTTAGGCTTGCAACCACATTTAAAATAACCTGCGATTTTGGAGTCCCACATGCCCAATTACTTGCAATCTCACCATAAATTGATTTAAAAAAGACTCATTTAATTCTAGTCATAATTATTCATTCCACAGGTAAACTTAAATGATGCCAACGAATACAGACAAGGGCAACTCAGTGTCATTTAGCACAAGTAATCTTATTTACTTGCCATATTACTGGTTTCCAAGACCCAAGTTTCAATAAAACAACAATTACTTTCACAAACTATATGGCTCATATGCTGGAGTTAATTGTCCACAAAACCGAAAGTCACAGTTTAATCGTCAGCAGTTTTTATGAGCCAGAATGCTCGTGTAATAAACTGAACCCTATATAACATAACGGTAACTATGACTGCAGATCATTTATTGTGTATTTCCAGTGCCAATCAAGAACAGCAAGTACATTTAACTGTCCATTAGATTGCACATCAGGTCAACAAATCTAGTTCTTTAAAATAAAAGATTATATATTTTACAAAAGAGCATAAAAACAAGATCACTGCATCAATTTATTACTTTGAAAAAACAAGTTGGCAATTATTACGGTTCGTTTAGATCTACAGTTGGCATTTTTATGTCTTAATTTATTTTAGATCTTCATCTAAGAAACTAATTCTAATGAGTTTTTAGACTGCCAAAGAGCCAGCTATTATTCCCTGATGAAAATTAATTGTATGTGTAATCTACAAGTTTGGTCTATAAATGTATAACTTTGTGACAACACTTACAACCTGGGTTAGGGTTAGGGTTACTTTTCTCCTCAAATTCCCGTTTTTGAGGTAAGAAGTAAGGTCTCCCACCTTTCTATCTTATTTTCCAAAAATTTGTTTCACTCTGCATTGCTTCAGCCAGCCCTCATTGCTGCACTCAGCAGGTTGCCTTGGAAACTGTAAAGGCCCACCAGGGAGGACCGTGTGGTGGGGGGAGATGTGGATGTGTAAAAGTAGAATTTCTACGGTTTGTGGGAGTACTTAAAACCAGAGTTAAGCTCTTTTCTTCTAATGCAAGGCAGTGACTTAAAATTTTTCTAGTTTTTGCAATTTAATTGAAGATCATTAAGATGATCTTTAGTTATAAGATTTATACATGGTTAATCATAGGGGACTCAACTAAACATAAAAGCGCATATCTTCTTCCAATAAATGCATTTGAGCATGGTGCTAAATCCCGATTATGATCCCTTGTTGATGAAACACACTTGGAAAATAGGTTGGTAGATGGGTTTCATCCATTCACAAGACTATTAAGCAAACTAACGACAGAACAGCCCAGATGCATGGTTGATTAATTTATTAAAATCCTCTTTCATGAAATCACTTCAAATCAAGGAGCGAGTTTTTACCTCTCAAGTAGGTGTGTTACCCATGTCCCTACTTTAGTACGATGGTCACTGTGGATGCTTCATTTTCTGCATTTGCGTCCTTGTTTATAATAGATTAATTTTAGGTGGTCTACAGTGTTAATTTTGTGGCAATACAGTTTATTCATGCAACTAAAATATGAGGTAGAGGAGAAAATGCAAACTTGTCATGAAGAAAACATAATGCAGTTCAAATCAAAGCCTGTGTGTAGATCTGCAATATATACTGGGAGGATTTTCATAGTTTCAAAAAGGAACTTGCTTGTCTAAATTACGTCTCTTATGCTCTCACAATTCTGTGTCACTTTGTGAAAAAAAAGCTCCCTAGCATAATTGCAGTGCCATTTTCTTTACATTCACAGTTTTTTCCAAGCAGTCCTTTGATTTGATTCCAGATCCACTTCAAGGCTATCCACTTTAAGGCTATAACTTTGACGATGTGCCTTTCAGCCACTGTCTGCTTCACCCTTTTGTTTTCCTTGTACTTAAGGATTTCAGCAAAAGATGACTTTCATAAACACTCTCCATTAAATCTGGTACACAAACAGGGATTATTATCAAATACATTAATCAAGCCATCCAGTATCTGGTCCAAATGATCCACCGAACATCTGTTCAAAGCAACATTTGGAAGAAACATCAGTTTATTACTAAAAATCATCTGGGGTGATCCGTATAAACCTATGAATTAACAACCTCATGATCTACATTGAAAAAAAAATTAAAGAGAAAACACAAACACAATAAGAAGGAAGATATGCAAAATGCCCTCAAGTTTTTAACTAATAGTTGTGGGTATATATAGGGAAGCTGGTTATAAAGTCTCCATAAACATGTCACTGTTTGTGTAAATGCTCTTTTTACAGTGGAAGCTGGAATATATTCTGAAAATATTTTTTTGTAGTAACATTTTTGCATTGAGAATCTGTCATATTTCACTAAGTATGAAACTGGACATGGAGACTGATTACACAAAAAAAATATCATGAGCTACTGGCAAGTGCACAAAAATTGTAGATTAATTCCAAGATTTCTCATGTTTCAAATCATCAACAATTACATTGATACTGCACAACTTAAAACTGCCCCAATAAGAAACAACTTACCAAAATTTCCCTGTATTCAGCTTTTAAGATTTCAATTTCTGATAAACAAAAGTATACCCCGATATCCATTTAAAGTATTGTCAATTTATTACAGCATTTCAACCGTTATTTTAGACCATAATGATCCAATTCAGGATAAAAAAAAAACATTTGACTTTAAGTCATCGTGTGTCTTCCTATGACCCACCATTTCGATTTGTTTTCACTATTTTTCTCATCTTGGTAAATACCATTTGTGAATTAAGGCCTCAAATAGACCACAGAGCAATGCCAAATGGTGGGTAAAAGACAATCATGAAACAAACAGGTGTGGCTTCACTTTACGCTTCAGTGATGGCGTATTTGCTCCGTGAACTCAAGCAAGACCTTGTCAGGCATAAGTCGTAGTGACACACACACAGGAGGACACATACCAACACAAGGAGAAACACAAATCAACCAGAAGATCACATTTTTTGACTTGTGAAGATATTTCTCTGTTGCCAAGGAGTCTGTGAATGTTTCTTTTTTACTTCCTATTGTGAAATGGTGCCTCTCTTCTAATCCATAAATCATCTAAAAATGTTCCTGGGCTTTTTGGCTGTTGTTGGAGCCAAAATACTGGAAAAGCCACTGAGGGCAAACATTGATTCTCTATAAACAAAGAAGAGCTTAAACAAAGACATGGGACCTGTTTAATCTTATGAGGGTATGGCATTGTATGGCATTGTGCTGTGCTTTAATATATATAGAATTGTAAAGGGTAAGCCCTGCCCTTATCATATTACGGACCATGTATTTTATCTAAAAGAGAGCAACTAGCAGGTATGTGTCAATTCAGTAACCAAGACTTTTCTCAAAGTCTGTGGAAATGAAAGGAAAAGGAATTCAATTTAGAAAAAAAGATCTATTCATGACGCTTTGTAGTACAAACAGTTTCCAAAAGTGACAAAAATTACAACTTCGTACAAGGAAATGTGCTAGACTTTAAATTTCACCTTTGACATTTAGGTGAGTAACAACGGAATACCAAACTGTCAATAAAATCTGGAAGAAATGGAGAGGATTTGATGAGTGAGCCAATAAATCTGGCCTGATAAATGGCTGCTCATTCGAGCAGGCTGGTAAGCAAAGAAATGATTAAACATAGCAGCCAAAATGGAGCCGCTTGGTTGATATCAATTAAAGCAATGAAAAGGAATGCATCAGTTACTGCTCATAACAATCGCTAGGTATTTCATCATGGCAACACGAGTGCAAGGCAATCTTAATGATGTATTATTCTACAGCTACTTAAAGATCAATGTGGGTGCATTCAAGTAGCCCGTACTAAACTCTTTAATAAATATGATTTATGCTGTCAAAAGTTTAATTCCAAACAAAACTGTATGGGCAAAAATCAATTGAGGGTATACAAGAACTCAGTCAAAAACATGACACAAGTGACAGACTGATTATATACCATGTTGTTGATACATTTTTTAACTCCCAGGGAACAATAAGCTCTCACACCATTTAACCTGTGAGTGAGGAGGTAACAAGCCAGTAAACATCATACTGTGAAAATAAAATAGATGAAATATGGTAGCGACATGGTCGGACCTTGAATGTCAGGTGAATCAGGTGAAGCTACTGTTATGCGATCGATACTATAGTGATTTTATTCTTAATCATCCTCTTTCTGTGGTGAGAAAACATGATTTAAAAACGTAACCACTCATCAAATCTCCCACGTTGGCGTCCTGACTTTGCGTGGGCTTCTATCCCACCAGGCAAGTGTTTAAATTAACATGGTACGTGTTAACAATTATTCACTCTGAGTTGTGAGCTCTTATAGTCATAGTTTACACCTAGCAAATAACGTGCCAATTAAATGGAGTAGAAAAGGAGTATAACTCAGAGACTTTTTGTCTTTGTTCTGTTTGCATGTTGTCAAAGGGACATCTATCGCTGCATTCTCAAATGCTGATAGATACTGGATCATAATGTACATGTGCACACTCTAAAGCATAGTCAAAAGTGTGTCCCCTCCCTCATCCGATCTCAAACAATGACACCCTAATCCGGTGACAATACAGGCACTAATCCGAACAAAACAGGGATTGTATGGAGCACACAAATGTGCGAGCGAGGGAGAATAAGAGTTAGTATGGTAGCAAGCAAGGGGAGCTAATCCTGATGAACGATAGAAGCCAACTGAGTAGAAAAATTACTGCTTGGGATTGAAAGACTGATACAGCCTACGCCAGAATTCAAATTGTGAGACAGAGTGCCATACATTTATGACAGTAACAAAAGTGTGCCCTTTGCATCTTATATTTCCTAGTTTTTGTTAAACAATTACCTACGGTTCATATCAGTGTTACCATCACAATTCATTGGATAGCTGTGATCAATGTTCTTTGTCCTGGATTTATGCTTGAATTGAAGTTAAACCCAAATATGGTGTTATAATGAGCAAAGGGACACATTTGTTGGTTTTTCCAAAAATGTGTTAATTCAATCTATCGTTCCGATTTTTTCAATGTTTCCTGTGCCACGTGGGTACAGTGCTTACAAGATTTCCCTCCATATATGTAATAGGCTGATGCAATTTTGTACATTACAATATTATGGGAAAAATAATCTATTTAGTTTTTCTAACTTTCAAATTTTATTCTGTCTGTATTACTTATTTTCTCTACTGTGGGTCTCTGGAGAGGTGAATAGGTAAAAGACACTTCATGAAATTTAAATCAGAACAAAAAACTTATGGTACATTTGCTGATAGAGGTCATTTTGGGCTGCAATTAATAACATCAAAGTCTTCATTACAGAGGACTTTGCAGATTAAATTTACTGAAAGAGAGGGAAACTGTGGTATTTATTTTCAAGATTCGAGAATGTTTCCGAAAAAGTCTACTCAAACGGTAAAGCGCATACATTTTGGTGTAACGGGGCTACAAATATTGATGACTGTTTTGCGTGATATTTTATGTCATCAAACCTAAAGTGCAAGGTCAGAGGAGGAAAGGGAACAGTTTGGGTTCATGAGGCTTTTTGGAGAGATGAGCTCACCCACTGAAAAATTGATAGTGGTGGAAAAGGCTGAGAGCTGTGCATGAGTAACAGTGCAGCAAATGTGTCCTGTGGTGTTTCTTGTGTTCCTCTGACCCGCTTTTGGCAGTGACATCTCCATCGGGCTGGTGCAGAAAGATTCCTACTACTCATCATTTGCCTTCATCTAACATCTTAGAGTTATGCAGCATCTTTGCTCTGCATGCATCCCCATATTAGAACCAAACTCAGCGAAGAATCAAAGCTGCAACAGTCTTTTCAGATTATCTTAAAGAAGTTTGTGACTATGTTAAAATGAACATTGGGAAAAGACAGTGGCAAAACATAAATAAAACAAACCCTTTAGTCAATGACAGTCAAAGAATGTAAAAAAAAATTATCCCAAAAAAAAATAGAATATATAAAAAGGTAATTCTATTTCCCAAAATGATCAAAAACACAAATTAACCCTGTAAAGCCTAAGTCAAGAAGAAATGGACAGAAAGATTCATTTTAGTCTGAAGTCTTTATTTGACCCTTTGACAAAACGATAAGAAAAAACAAAAAGTTTTGAATATTTATCATTCATTACCATGCAATAAGTCAAACGTATTGCTGTCTAGTCTTCTGCCCGCTGTTATTAAGTACATTTGATAGTGTGCAACAGGGTTTTGAGCAAAGTTTTTGCCATTAAATTATTCAAAAGGTCTCTTGTGAAACATGTCAGAAAACAAATGTATAAAATATGATATATGGTATTATAGAGTTAAGTACTGGGATGGCTTAGGGAAGGGACTCTGTTTCTGACTATGTCCACCATGCCTGGCTGTACACAAAACCTTGTAAAGCAGTGTGTGAAACAAAACACCATTTCACATGCAATGCAGATACACAAAACTGACAATGTGTCTCTCCCACAATCCCAGTATTTATCTGAGTCTATCTCTTTCCACCCCTGTCATAGAGTTCACACTTCAGTTGCTCCCCCACAGGGATACAAGGTTCCTCTGCCTCTTGCTTTTCAGCAATACGTGTTTTGCTTGTCACAAAGTCATTGTAAAACAGCCCCAAATAGCCACAAAAAAGCTGCCTGCTTTAGGTACATGGCCAAACACTTCCATATGTTCTTTAAACTGCCTGAGAAGAATGAAGTCGTTGACTTCATTGACGCTGCCTGCTGTTTTCAGATCACTTGTAATCTGGAGGATGGAACCAGTTTCTAGCCTTGAGAATTCTGTAAACTAAATTAAGTACAAACGGACTCTTCATGGCAGGCAATATCCCGTTTTTATTCAAAATGTATCTGTATTCTAAGTAGTGATGAAGTTGGCCATTTTCTTCAATTTGCTTTTGCCCTCTACATATTGCAATTCAATATTCTTTCTATTTATCATTTAAACAAATATGCATTAAGTAGAGATGTGATGCAAGCTTCTTTTTACAAGTACTTTCCAAACACTTAAACAAGTGTAGTAAGGGTTGTTTATCATTCTTTATCTGGAGAGCAGAACAGCAACTTGTCCTGATCAAGGACTGGACTCTATCTTGCCCTCCAGTCACCCATGAAGAATATATATATACGTAAAATTTACAGAATAGACATCCCTGGTGGGACTTAGTGGCAATGTAATCTGTCATTACCCTTTTTTTCTAACCAAATGTTAAGATAAATTGTCGATTCTTGTAAATGCCAAATCATTTTTAATCATTCACAGTGGTCTATACTTAACTTAGATTTATATTACTTGTAAATCAATCCTGAAGCTGGAAGGGAAATTGATAATTATCGCTTTTAAATACTCTGTTTTTAAATATATTCGAATATTGGTGTCAAGTGAGGGTATGGAACGTCAGTGTGGAAGCCAGACACGTGGCTGTTTATGTGTGTGTAGGCTGAAACAGTCTTCATTAAGTTGACGGAGAGCTGCTGCACCACAATCAGCCATTAATTAAGTGTCAGACGAATCCAATGGTCACACGCACGAGGAGCCAATTCTCACGCTAGACACTAATAACTGCCATAAAGTGTCAGAGCTGTGCTTACTCCTGCTGGCACCTAAATGTGTTTACATGTTTTACAAAAAAGAATGGAAACACATGGCTTAGGTTCCATTTAACTTGAGCTCAATTTGCTGTTCGACTACAGTCATCAGGAATCTTTATATTTTTAATTATTGAGTTTATCAATAGAAAATAAGTCAATTCTTTTTTGGTCTTGTTAAAACCTACTTTTAATTCATCACCCTGACTTAGAATATCCTGATAAGTGGACCATGACTGCCTCTTTTTCCATTTTGATTTTCACTTCATAACAATCAAAACCTATTATTACAGAGTATTACACAACTCACTGTAAAAATGCCACTGTTTTGTCTTGCCTTGTCTCATGTAACACATGTCTGGGAGGTCATTCAGCATAATTCAGAACAGAGGCATGTATATGATGCTCATTCAGCCAAGAGGAGCACATCATCCCAACTCTACCACATTTATTAGTTGCACAACATGCTGGCAAGTTGCATATGTTTGTTGGCTTCAATTTAATGATGCAGTGGAGGAAACCGGAGAAAACACCGTAGAGAAAAATCAGATGAAAAAAAAAAGAAAAAACAATGCCTGAAATTAGCTGAGGGGGATGAACTTTCATAGAACATTCACAATCATGGCTAGTGCAGCTACTGGCAACCTGAAAGCACAGTGACATTTGAAGCAACCGTGGCCTTTCCTGTTCCTAAGCACAGCTCCAGAGCACAGCTGCATACCATAGACCACATGAAACAATACAACACAAAGTCATATTGAAATGATAAAATCACCCTAAAATAGTATGATTTGAATAAAATACTTTAGGGTTATTATTAATATTATTAGTATTATTAATGACTAAATCTTTTGACACTCCAGCTTAAAGGCTGATACAAACATTGGGAAATACAAACATGTATTACAATTACTTTTAAGTGCATTTGTTAATCTATGCCAATTGTATCAGCATAATCAGCAACAAAATTCCGTAAAGCTCTGTTTTACCCATTGTCCCAAAAATCTCTTTCCATCCATCATTTAAAATTACAAACACAATCAGGGCAGGATGTTGCCCTTGAGAAAAAATGTTAAATATTCTCTGTGAATAATTAATGAGTTCAGCATTGCAAAATTATATTCTTTGGTCTGTCATCAAAATTGTATTTAAGTAAAGGGAAGTGCCTCACTTTTTCCAATAAGGTGCTAAAGTCACCTTTGCCGCTGTGCTCTGGAATCAACCTCATATAGTCAGGCAACAGAATGCTCAGAGCTGGTTTTTGGAGCCAGAATGATAGATTTGTTATCAGTGGCCATGTCTAACTTATTTTAAGCAAAAAAGATACATTATTGAAATATATTAGCAAATAACCATGCACAGATATGCAGATTTTTGATGCAAGGTAAGATAATACAAGTTCAATGTGTATGCAGAGAAAAAGAAGCACAGAAAATATGTAAATTGGTTTATATTATAATATGTGCAACTGTTTTTCTCTATTTCAGACACCTGAAGAGACAAATGTTTGACTCATGCAGCAGGGCTGGCTGAGGTTTTTCTTCAGCTGACCCCGTTGGGAGTAACATTGACTATGCAGCTAAGACACAGAACGGAGAGAAACTTGGCAACACATGACTGGATGATCGTTGCACTCCTGTTGAAGGTTCAAGGTTTAACAGAAGTAAAATGATAGAAGTAACACACAAAAAATTAAACAAACTAAAAAACACTATTCTAGAGAGCTAGAGCTGCTGAAGACATGAAAGTGCTCAGTAGATATGTTCACAAGCTCAGCAAATGCCTCTAATTCCCTTTGCTTCATGAACCCCTCTTCTCTGTTGCTACAGATTAAATATGAATAAAGAGTTTGCAAAGAAATAGAGAGGGGAAAAAGATGAAGAAAATTAGATTGGTGGTTGCCATGGTGATTAGAAGGGAGAGATTCCACAGTGGTCGCTGCCATTACGCAGTGTGTTAGGGAGATGGACTGCGCAGCACTTAGGCGTATTGCAATGTGGGCTGGAAAAGAACAGATATCTAATATAGATAAGATGGGCTTCTACCAAGATGGTACATGGTAAGGAGACATGAATTTAAAAACAAGGTGTTGGAGTGCTCATGTTTTGGTGCGAAAAGCTGTACCCTCAACAGGCAAACAAGCAACACAAAAACAAACCAGTGTATGAGAAAGGAGAATGAGGTATTCGTTCAGTAACATACCCCCACGCAAAAACTTCTCTGAGCAAACACCAAACCAAGGTGCAAAGTGCATGTGTAAAATAAAGAGTTAGACTTTTTTCCACTGAAAAACACCTAAATGACATATAAAGCCCCAGTCCTAACATACAGTACTTATCTTGAACTTGATGGCAGTAATATGACTAAACAGAACTGGGTTCGGAGGGTTTCTAACAGTTAAAGAAGGGGCTCAGTAATCTGCACAAAAAACTAAATCTATAGAATGGGGGGCAATCTCTGAATGATGTTCCTCAACATAAACTTGTAAACACTTTATATAACCCAGTCTTATCACCGAACGATTTAGCCGGATATCTCTCTGCATGCAAAGGATATGGGCAGAAGTGAATTTCTATGGAAATGTCATGGAAATCACTGCATGGACTCTGGAGCACCTCCAGAAATAATTGTCTGTGATTACATTTTGCCATGCTTCCAAATTGAAGATCTTGTACATGAACATGGTGCAGGCACACGGCGTTCTTCTGAGTCAAGGCCTTTTAAAAAAAAATCTTATTCAAAGAGGTTACCGTTTTTGTGACCTGTCTATATGAAATCAGCTGAAGAGAATAGGTTTTAAAAGCAAAAGAACTCCAAGCATCATTCTTTCCAGTTGGCTTTGCTTCACATGTGAAGTGAGAGATGGGTAATGATGACTTTGTATTCATTTCCCTAAACCTCAGCAGACTTTCAGCAGACTTTTAACTAGTCTCCTTTACATCAACTTTGCCTCTAATTTCCATTTTATTGTCACAATTAAAATATTGTGTTCTATTGATAATACGGTTTGCTTCACTTTCACACGTGCATGTCATGAATTGTGCATAAAAAAATCGATATGTTTCTCAAGTTACAAAGATACTTAAACTACAAAAAGAAATTGTCTCAAATAACTAATATATAACAATAAATATCAACAGAGAGTGATACTGAGAATAGAGTGATACATGAAAGTCAGATGTTTATCTGGTAAAACTAAATTTGTTTACCAGACGTGAGAAACACAGCCATTATGTCCCAATTACTTCCCAGAGGAGTTAATAGTTTTTTTGCTCTTTTGTCTTTGGTTTAATCACATCACAGTATATGGTATGTGGCCTTCTTACTCTCCGTATGCCCATCAAACAAACAATATACCAACATCAACAGTAACCTTGCTGGAAATGAACCCTGTTAGCCAATGTCATGCATTTCCTTTTCTGCAAAAGGAATCAAAGTCCTTCTGACACTGAACTGAAATCTACTACCATTAATGTCTTCGCACAACAGGTTATGGAGTAATCAATGTCACCATAATAAAGGGACTAGAAGTCTGGTAAGTTAAATCGAACAACTTTCAAATCAACAAAGAGATAATGGAGGGAATTAAATAACTGAGATACTGTCCACACTCTATTATTCCCTTCTCTCTTTGTCTTGGAAGATAACATTTAATCACTATTTGCATAAACACTTGTTGTGAAAACCATAATTTAGAAAATTATAAAGGAATCACAATCTCAAAAGCAACTTATAAGGATTCTCAATCTTAATATCAACATGTAAGCAGGGTTACCTTCATAGACAGCTTTAAATCCTTGGCCACTGACGGCATAGTCAGACAGAAGCCATAAGGTGAGTCTGGAGCCTGTACTCACAATGGGGGAAGGCAGCTGGAACCCAGTTAACCTGCAAACAAATGGAAAGAAGAACAATAATTGTTAGACTAAAGATCCAATCACTGGCACAGTCGGTTCCGAGGCCAGGTATAATGCCGGCTTCCATAAAGCTTGCTTCAATTAGCTCAGATGTTCCTGTAGGCATTGACAGACAAATCTGTGGATAATGAGTTTTATAATTGTCTGCAATCTATTGAAATACTAACACCTCAGCAGGACAGAAAATTTTAACAGATTTTACTCTGTCAGCAGACATTAAAAATTTCAATATGCGTTTCTAGTGGATCTTAAACACAACGCTCAGCATGGAAATGAACACATGGCAAAGGAAACGATCATACTCAGTCAAAAAGCCTCTTCTAATGCTTGGCCTAAAATGTGAAATTCAACATTCAACTTGCAATGTTTTGGGCAATATCTGAAATGAATGGCTTTACTCGAAGGTCCATAAAAAATACGAATTTATCATTCAATAGAATAAAGCAACAAATGTGACTTTGTTTACATTTATGAATATTTTTTTACATGTGCTTTATGCATTAACAGTCAAGGTTACTGTATTTAAGGATACATTTAAGCCTCTCACATTGGAAGTTGCTTAAAATGTATGTATTTGCCTGAATGAAGTGTCTAATTTAAGGGAAATATCAGAAAAATGCATGTGAGAGCATATGTTTCTAAAGTCATGTTTATATGTTTTTTTCCAATCTAAAAAAACATTTTACTTTACATCTTGACCTGTAAAAAATAGAAGAAAAAAATACATACATCTCCAAAGACACCTTTCCCATATGTGTTTTTGTAGTTGTTTATATTCTAAAGGTATTGGGCTTCTGTGGCATAGCACCTTGTCCCTGAAAACTGATTTTTGGCTGGTTAAAAGTAGACATTTCCAGATTTGGGAGAGGTTTGAAAAGATATGTCTTTTTGTAGGTAATAACTGCTGGTGATCCATTAGTTTGACTTCACCGGACAACAGAAAATAGTAGATAGTAGTTTTGGGTGGCATTCCGGAAATTCACCAAAAACAAGAAAATGCAAGAAGAAACATGTTGAAGAGTTTGTGTTTCCTACCCTTGATAATTCAGTTCAACAACCCTCATCTGGCCCAGATTAATATTGAACACTTTGAAAGTCAGCACTTATCCAAAAGCTGCTCTCTTTTTTAATCCTTCCATTCTTTTCAGGCTGTTTATGTCTTTCTGCTAATAATCTAATTTAAAAATAGCAGGGACATGTATTTGTATCTGTTCATTGTACTTCTCTTCTATCTCTGTTCCAATCCGTGCAGCTGTTTCTTGCATGTTTTTACTAATAACCATGAATCAATGATCATATGTCATTTAGTCGTTTCCATTCGTTTCACAGTCACCAGACTGACTTATCAACACATTTCAAAAGTCACTTCCAATTGGGGATTAGGAGCTTCCTGACCTTTAGTTCGGCAAAAAGCCAGGTGGACACTGTTCAATTAATGTTTAGAATGCCAGATTGAGCCACTTATAAATCACAAAAATGCAAAGGCTTTGATTCAGAGATTTTTTTTATTAATTAAAAAGGACACCATTCATCACCTTATTTAATTAACTCTTGAAATCTTGCTTCTCAAGTGCTATTTCTATTGTTACTTCCCATTTACACATCCAGTATCACCACCCATCCTTATATCCTTTTGTATCAAAAGAGGCCTAAGCTTTTTTATTATTGCTAACATACGGAACTGGACTTTGGAAAAAAATCAAACACAAAATGAATACGATCAAAAGAGGAGATGGTTCCTCTGTCTGAGATGGGCACGGCAGGATATCAGCTGAATGATTGGACACACGTCCATGCAAATACCCCTTCGCTGACCACAAATTGTGTTGGAAGGCATCCATCTTGGTTAAGCAGCACGCTGCAGGGGAGGAGCATTGATAGAGGGTGTAATGCCGAGGGCAGAAGAGGGGGGCAATCAACAAACTAGGAGGGATTTTAGCAGCATCCAAACAGTGATCATCTGGTGAGTCAGATATGGCCCTGAATCATATTCAGAGCCGAGGCGAAACAAAATGGAGACACACAGAGAGACCGGCTTCACGTGTGAGGGTTGTGAAGATTAAATATTGCGATGTGATACGGGCTGTGGCAATCTGACAAATGCCGGAGGCTCTGTGAAAAATACCTGCTATGGGATTGCCTCTTATAGAGGAAAAGATGTGAGATATGATTACGGCTGAAACTCACAAAAGAATCCATTTGCTGCACAGGTGTCTCAAGTGAGTGGAAAATTGATGGAGGGGGGGGACGAGCGAAACTGAGGGCCACGGGATCTGAGAGGTGCAAAAAGTTAGGGAAAATAGCCCAGTTATGGGAAATCACGGGCTGTTTCTCTTATTTAGAAACTTAAGTGACATCAGAAATAAGTTCTTCTGAGGAGCACTGCGGGTCCATGTGTGCACAGCTGTGTCCACACAAAAGTTTAATACGGTGTAAGGGTAAGCCCACGTGTGCGTGCCGGGGAAAAGCAGAGGTCTATTAAGAGGACTTTCCACCTGACTGGCCTCGACATCATCTCAATGAAGAACCTCTGCTTCCAATTATCCCACCGGTACACATGGGAAGGAACGGCAGGAAGGGAGCGCGGCCGAGTAAACGCGCTGGCGGTGGCTTTGGGTCCACATACAGGAGATACTGGGAACCCGAGATGGTAAAGGAACGGCGGGAGATGAAATGCAGGGCTACAACTGTGACACGCGCACAAACACTTGTGTGAGAATGCAAAACTCCCGCTGTGAGCCCGTGAGAGCGAGGATGAATCACGGCGAAAAACCCCCTTCATTAAGCGCTATGCGGCTATTCGGTGATTTATGCTTCCGTGGCTGGCTTACGCACTCATGCAGTTTCACACGTTTGCGCACTCCGGTGCGCGTGTGTTTTTCGTGATCTCTTCTTCAACTACATGCATGTTTCCTGTCCTAAAAAACAACAAACGGAGACTTAATCAGGTCATACACCTTTTAATTTTACTGGCTCAGTGAGTGTGTGTGGGCGTGCGTGTGCATGTGGGTGTGTGTGTTCTTAGGTTGGAAGGTAAGTACAGTGCTGATGCAGCTGAATTTTCCCAAGAAGGAGGGAAGAGGCAGGATTAAAAAAGAAAAAAAAAATAGATAGAGCAGCAAGATTTTGATGGCTGAGTAGAGGAGAGACATTAGATGGGTGGTAAGAGAGAAGGGGAAGAAGGGAAGTCCACAGAGAAGGACTATGTGTGCTTTTTTTTGCAATTGTATCATTATGTTTGTATATATATCTATATATACCTTAAACCCTATACATTTTCACAGTGATGAAGGTCAGGGGATGATGTTCTGTTTTGCTCTCTGAGCTTTAACTCTGCCCGTCACCGTGCTATGAGCTGCACAGACGCACGTAAAATGTTTTCACAGGTCCGTAAACAACAGCATATGTCATGGTTACCATTTAGCTTCATCACCTTTCCAGGCACGTGAGTGGCGCAGCTCTGTATTAGTTTTATTTTATCCCTAATTATTTTCTTGCCCGAGGATTATTGCAAAGCGATTTGCGCAGCGCCGCGGAATACACGGGGGACCTCTGAACGTCACCTTGTTCCATTTGTTTGCTGTAAGTGTAATTGACTTATGTCCGTACAAAGTGGGAGGGGAGGGGGGATGTGAACAAAGAATTAATTTCTCGTGTTTGCCTCTCGTCTTCCAGAACTTTGATGTCGCTCTGTGGAGGATTCCAAACAGAGGCTTTAAATGAACTAAACTGAACAATGTACAAGTAAATGCAAGAAGAAAATAAACATGAGTGAAGAAACAAAAATACCTTCATGCTCATGCCAGTCCACTGCATTTGTCACCTCATGAGCATTCAGAAAGATGATAAGCTAGTAAGATCACCTTGCTTACTAGCGGACATTTCATTAGAAATAAATCATTAAAAATGTCTGTGCCTCTAAGTCGGTACTATGTTTCTGGTAAAACATTGCCACAGTGTTCCATCACCTCTCCCCTTCTTCACACTCACCCATCTCTGATTTACATTCTTTCATTCTCCACTGAATATGACAACTACTAAGTCCTTGGCCACCAACTAAGGCCTTAAATGTTTGTTTAGAGTAGTGCGAGTTGTGCAAACTACTTTTCATTTTTAGCATCGGCTCGCCCTAACACTTTTGCTCCAGTTATCAAATTCCATTATAGTGCCATTTTCACAGCCTGTGCTGAAACATTTTTTTTTTTAGTTGCTCCCATTTTTTTTTCTATGGAACTCTCTTCAAGTCTCTTCTCTTGCTATACTTTTTCTGTGGTATCATATGTCGCTCTCTCACTCCTTTTTTGAGAGACAGATGTCTGTTAATTACTTATTTGTTTTGTCTCTTAGTTGAAACTGACTGCGGTGGATTGCCATCACATTCAGCATGGGCAACATTGTCATAATTTAGCCAAAATCTTCGATTTCACATTAACATTCACCCTTATGCCACAGCTCCCTTCAGAATATCTACAAAAGAAATGTGGACATTTAACCGATGTCAGTCTTGTCTGAAATATTAAGAAATATTCATATCTTATGCAACAGTTAACCCTAACTTTTTGTTTTAGCCATCTTACATTTTGTTTTAAAATACTTTAAACGAGCCAGTTCGAAACCTTCTTTGCAGCAATATGGAATGTTGTTGGAAGGTGGAAGGTTGTTTCATCTTATCAAAGAAGCAATAAGTGAACAAAGAAGTGGTCATGAATGAAGGCAAAGAATGATGCATTCACAGGTATGAATTCTCTCTGTCATTTTCTATTATTACATAAGTGCACAGCTGTGCTACATGGGAATTAAAGACATCAGTTTCTTCTGACATGATGAAACAATTGAGTGAAAAAATGCCCTGCCTATATATAAAACAAAGTGGAAGTTCTATCATGCTGAGTGGTAGCTTTGCTGCCTCTCAAACTGATGAGACTGGATTCAAAGGACATACCAAATCAGACAATTGTAGTATTGTATGAGTTTTATAGGGAAATCCAAGGTCTTTTAACAATAACCTTTGCCTGTAATGGCACAACCTGGATATGAAAGTCTTTGAAAAGTTTAGTGAAAAGACAATATTTAGGTGAAAAACTCTGTGAGACTGTTTAAAAACGTGTTTAAAGAGCCCATCTTGTTGCATCCTGTTGCAAAAGAATGATGTTTTCTGCTGGTGTTTGCATATGCTAGAGTACAGCTGCAAAATAGTTATCCTGCAAGGACCTCTGTTACGGTCATTAACATTTTTGAGTGGCTTCTTTGTCTGCAAAGCTATTAAGCCGCATGATTATGGCTTTCAATACCGAGAATTTTAAGCAGAAAGAGAGAACGCCGAAGGCAACCTCATCAACACCAAATCATCCCCTTGGGTAAAGTGACGCAACGAATTACAGCTTACTCAACAAGAAAGGAAGAGAAGGCTGATGGAACTACAGTGTAACTGTGTGTGAAGCTGGTCCAGTTAACTAAAGGAATAAAATCCTGTTTGTGGGAATTAGTGCCATTTTAACCTCCCCCAGAGTACACAGTCAGCTTTTTTGTGTTTTCTTTTTTCTTTACTGCAAATAGGCGTAGTGATGAGTCATACACACACACACATACACACACAAACACATTGCGTAGCAACAGTGTAGAATTCAGCAACGAGAACAGAATAATATTTCATTTTTCACAAGCATACAGTAGAGCTGAGAAAAGTCACTTTCGTGTGTTTGTGTGTGTGTGTTTGTACACATCGAGTTCCTTTTGAAAGGGAATTTGAAGGACATACAAAGATCACAATGAAAAAAAGAACAAGATGTAAGAAATCCTCTAGTACTAATGCAAACATGACTGCCATCCATATTTTGTCTGTCTTTTTGTTCTATCATAATATATTTCCGCAATGGAATGAAGTTCGTGAGTGGGGCCAGCTGCTCAAAAACTGTGCAAACAAGTTGATTTTGTTTTCAGCCCATATGGGATTGCAGTAACCCCTGACTTTTGAAACTCATGAGCTTGTTTCTTAGTGTCATGTCATTCTCTTTATTTGTTCCACCATCTGTTTATCTCATTTGAGCAAGAAGGAGACAAGAACAGGTAAAGTTTAGTCCTGCAGACAGCTTATTCATTTGTACCCAGGACAAAAATACAGCTGATTCCCATTGGATGGAGAAAATTAAGAGGGTAGGAATTGTCAGAAATCACGGAGTAAATATCTGATGCTATTTTAAAAGGTCTGTCCCTGAGCAGCTGGGGAAAGGAACATTTCTGTGTCCACATCACAGTAAACCGAGACAGAGACATAAATAAAGTGTTCCGTTGAAGAAAAAGCAGAAACCCAACATCTTTGGACGCGAATAGACAAGTGTTTTTCCAGACTTTAGGTACACATACTGTATATGATGACCCAACATAATAACCCTTGTGGGAAATTCAAAGCAAATCAAAGCAGTCCTGTTTCTGTTTCTCCGTGGCTATTTTTAGCAGAACAACAAACCCTTTTTTGCACTTTAGAGTTATGATATTGATATTCAGAGGTTCAAATACTATTTGGTGTTTCTTATGAGGACGGTGAATTTCTGTATGTGTAATGATGCATTCGTACTGTGCAAGGCTTTAACTCCAACACTGTTAAAAAAAACAAAAAAAAAAAACAGAAGCTTTTTTATTCCCAAAATGCAGCAAGAAACCCTGAATCTATATTGAAAATTTCATGGTCTGCAGTACTTTCGCTCTTGATGTGATCTTCACTTTCCTCCTCGCTGTGCAAGGGGATGCCACTAATAAAGCCCACAACAAGGTTGGGTAGGAGATCTGATTAGCCAGCAGGGCTAACAGGGACACATTGACCGATGGAGGACCCAACCAATTCTATTGACTTTCTACCCATCCTTCTTCCTTTGCTCCTGTGGGAAGGATGATCAAAGAGCAGCAGTGAGAAGGAGACAGGCAGAAGGGAGGGCAGGGGGAGGAAGAGGAGGAGGAGAGGGAAGGGTATAGTGGAGGTGTTGTATGCGTATGTGTGGGTGCATCGAAAAAAAAGACGTAGATCCAGAATTAGCTGCAGGCTCAAACAAACACTCTTTGTTTTTGTATACTGCTGATGAGGTCTGCTGTGGGCTTTTTTTTCTTTTTTCCCGCAGATCTCCTATTTCATGTCTTTGTCTTAATTATGTGCTTTTCTGGTTTGCGGACCAGAATAGCGTGCTCTTATTTGGTTTTCAGCCTCTCTGCACCGTACTGTATGCAGACTCAGTCGCTCCATTCCCATCGGTAATGACAGAATCACCGACTTAATGTTTGGAGTAGCAACTGCCCGGTTAACCTTTGATATTCCAGTGACTACATCAGCCCAAGTGCAACTGGTCACACGCAACAAGTGTCTAATTACATGCCAGAAAAATCCTTTTGACACAGCATGGCTTTTGTGTGCACATGTGTCCGTGTCTGTGCACAATATGGTGTGCTTTATCCATTATCAGGTTTCACAAGGTGTTTGGGTAACTAATTAGATTGCTGTGCACTGTGTCTCCATGGAATGAACAAGAGAAAAAAAAAAGAAAAAAAAAGGACAAGGGTACATCAAGGAAGAATACGTGATTGCAGTAACAAAGAGAGAAAAAAAAAAGCAAAGTCAACAAAGGCAGGAAAAATATGCCAGGAGATTTGCTTAAGCAGAGAAACAAATGGTGCACCAGAGGAGTATCTGCACTCCACAATCCTTTAGATTACAGCATAAGGGGATCTATACAGGACATGTGGTAAGGGGTGCAAATGCCAAAGGCTTTTTGTCTTCCTTTCCTAAAATAGTTGTTTATTTTCCTATTTTTCTCTCTGAAGAACAGCATGCCTTAACCCCTAAAGGGCAATAGTTTGTAAAAATGTGCACTGGGATGGAGATTTGTTTCACAAATGAAATACACAATAATCAAAGAACTGCCAAAAGTATTAAGCCTCAAACTCATAGTTTGGCAAATAAATCTTAACCTTGCTTGTGTAGAGACAGTGCTTTGTTCTGAAAAGTTTTCACCATCAAGACAAGACCATGTAATTCCTATTGACTGTCAGAAAATGAATCTCAATGCTGTCAAAATTAATTAAAAAACATGACAGTTCGTCTTCCCAAAGCCTTTATGAATGCAGAGGTTTCGTTTTCTCACTTTGCGGCTTTAATAATAAACAGATACTGTACTCATGACCTCATGATCAAGCAAAGTCCATATGGATTTGATTAAAAAACAAAAAATAAGTCTACCTTATGAGCCATGAAAGCAGTGAAACTGCTTTATTACTGTTCTTCCTTTTCCCTTTTAAGAACTGAAGCAAATAATTGTGGTCTAAAATGCTAACTAGATCATCCTCTCACAGAAATGGGAGTTTGATTCCTCCACTTCACATTCCAGTCACTCTACCTTAATGCCATTTGCTGACATTAAAAGAAGTACATTTTCTGTTAGATTTTTAATCTTCATTACCTCAGTTTGATTCTCATCATTACTGTCAAATTGCCCTTTTTTAAAATGCAGACAAAACTGCAGAGATAATTGAAAAAAGAAACCTGAAAATGCTTTCCGATCTTCTTAGATCTTTGTGCTAAATGAATTTATTTTGCTCCTCACACATGAGAGTTGCTGCAATGAGTCAATTACTACCTGGTTTGAATACCAATAAGGCTTAAGAAGTGTTTTTAAAACTGTATAAAACAAGGATAAATGCAGCATATTTTGTTCTGTTCTTTTTTTTTTTTTACAATTAAAAAGTAAAGGTAAGGAAATCTAAAATAACTGGAATCTGTCATGTCAACTTCTGGAACTATTTAGTAGAAAGTTAAATCAAACATTTGTAAAATTAAACATTTTAAACAAACTGCTACACCTTTGTTTTTGCATCATTATGAGAAACTGTAAAGTCGTGGCAGAAATAAAGGGGTGAATGTCTCAGATAAATCTCCCTCTTATGACATTCAGTAAAATAGAATAAACTGCATTTAAAAGAGCTGCTCCCATTTACTAAGGAGATTCAAATCCATGTGACATGCATGATCTTTGAAAATGGCAAACACCTCCTTCTTTTAGCTTAATACATCTAAAACTTGTTCAATAAAGAATAATACTGTCAGCAATGACTAAGTGCATGACAGGCTTTAAACTTCAGTCTGCTTTTACCCTTGTACAATGGCAGTCGCAACGTCTTTAACCTGTTTTTGTGTTTGTGAATGGCACTGTGCCGGAGGGATTGTAATTGGACTTGATTTGTGACATGATTTGCATAAGCCGTCACCCATATAAACAAAATGAATTCCTTGCTGTGGGAAAAGCATAGGATTCACCTCCCACCATCTCTTTTCTGAGGAATTTTTTATCAGTTTCCATCATAAAATCATTGGCTTTGTCTCAGTTCTGTCACATTATGTGCAACTGCTCGGGGCTTTACATTCTCTATAAACCTGTCAGAAATTGCAACAAACCATTTAAACAGAAGCACTTCTCATCAACCTGCAATCGTTAACTTTTCCTCCACCGAACTATTGGGAACCAGGATATCGACGCAATCATAAAAGCTAAACCAATTATCTAAGATGCTTGAACTAAGTTATTAGCATTAATTATAAGGGTTTGATATTGTATGTTTAAGTAAGTGCGTTTCAAAAAGCAGAAAAATCATTATGTATAAATCATAATTTTTCATCTTAGTTTTCCAAGACTATAATGTGAGCATGGGACATTACACCTGTAGGTTAAATGGTTGAATTTTCATCCGTGAAGGCTTAAAATGGCTCAGCTGGCTGACTTCATGACTGTTTCTGTCTTTGCAACCAAATTAATTTGAACTAAAGCAGAGAGGGGCTGAGAGTAACCATCTTTCTGAGGCTTGCATATCTTATTTAATATTTCATCTTTTGCTGGAAAAGATTTCATCACATGCTGCTACTGAATTGTATTCTGTGAAGAACATAGATAAGTCTTAGGTTGGGAGACACAGGACACAGGATGTACGGTATAAATTCACAGGCTTCTAGCTGATTATTTCTCTAATCTGGGGTTACTGAGCCCAATAATTCTGCCTCACAGGCGAGCAGATTCCATAAATCTTGACATCGTTTCACTTTTTCCCAGCGAGGGATGATGAAAAACAAACTATCACTCTTCTTCCTGTTTTTAGCAGTCTGTCGTTAAAGCTGGCGTTGATAAGTGGCAGTCTTCCCATTAACAGCCAAGACTCAAAGGAGCCATAAATCCAAAAGTATATGTGCATGTGAGTGTGTGTTTGTGTTTGCACATGCCGGGGAAAAGACAACCACAGTATCTACATATCCACACACAGTGTCTGTATCCAACATAGTTTAGATGCTTAATCATGAGTGCCACAGACTAATAAAACTATGCAGCCCTGAAGTCATAATTCTTAGAGACACAGAATCAAACAGCCCACCTCCTCGTTTAGGTATGTGTTTTTTTTTTTTTTTACAGATGTCACATGATGCAAGCTTGTGATTTCTCTGATGAACTGACGAAGAAGAAATGCACACGTTCACAAACACACATTAAACATGTTCGCATGACAACGTTCGCGCACCGGAGTCATTTTCCAAAGTACGTGTTGGGAGAGATTGATGCTCACGGCCTTTACTGCCGAAGAATTATTGCTACGGCGAGTGTTCAGGCAGGAGGTGCCATTGAACGTCACCCGCTCTCACCCTGACACTGTGGCTCTTTACTAACATGTCTCATTGACTTACTCATTTACACATGCAGTGTCAGACCTGAGAGGACTCCAACATTGCGAATGCGGGCAGAAATATAAGGCTGAATTAACAGGGAGCGATAACTATAATGACTGTGGATAAACCGCTGATTTAACTACCAATAACTCAGAACTAATTCAATAAAGCCATATAACAGATCTTACCAAAGGAAAATAAAATAAAATGAGATTGAAAATAGAATATATGTCTGTGTATCTCAAGAACTACTGGGCACACGTGTGTGTGTTCGAGGGTGTGTTGTGGGTCCATATAATTTGTGTTTACATGAACCCAAAATTGTTAGACACTCAAAAAGAGTACTGGAAGAGACTATAAACTGACCTGATAGCTCAGAAGATGACAAAAAAAAGATAAAATACACACACTCGTTATGTCTTTGACATGCCTCCACACACACATGCATGCTTCCAAATGAGCTCATATGGTGACACTCTAGCCTCACAGCACTAAAAGCTGACTGTTGTGCTAATGCCACTCCCAAGTCTATGCACTAGTGCTCCTTATTTAGGTCCAATCCCGCCCGTAGGCTGAAAATCTGTCCTTTCCACACCTCCTCCTCCTCCTCTCTACAACTACCCCTCCCATCTCAGAGTGCCAGGCCTTAAGCCCCTCTGCTCCATCACTCTATCAGCTAGGGAGAAGTATGTGGAGAGAGATGCCTGCACACACTCCAGCAGCTTATCCCTGTGCTGAGATGTACTCAGCGTTCCCTGACTGGCAGTTACAAGGTGAAATGTGACACAAAAGCGAGAGAAAGATTGCTTTTTTTCATACCGAGAAATGTGCACTCTTGTACACACAGAAACTGACAGGTTCAGTGTCTTCTGAATAGTCATGCTGACTGTTGTTTTAGTCAATGGATACCCTCTCAGACTATAACGACAGTGTTAAAACTAGGACGCGGAAGAAAGCATCTGTCCAGTGAAATATTTAAGTTTGTCATTTAAACAAAATGATTCAACACACTTTGGGGTCTGTATACTAAGCTTTAGCAGAGGCACAAATCTTGCAGACTCACCTTACTAGAATACGTCATAATTGATTTTACTTCTCTATACTTTTCTGGTAGGTAGTAGTTCAATTTTTGGTTTAAACCAGAGACTTACTGAAACTAAAGTTAGCAGGTCATAACAAGAGCAAGTTCACTATCTGAAATGATCCTTCTACCTCCTTTTTGATTGTATAGAAGCCATAAAAAATTGACCTAAATTGTGTTGGTGTACAAGCGTTTCCATACACCTTGAATACCGAAAATATAATGAATTATCGTAATATCTATTAATGTTTCCAGGGATATGGTTTAGTACCTGGTGCTCAAGCAGAATATTCATCAAGAAGTGTTGTTGTCTTTGAACCTAGTTGTGTCAGACATGTTGAATAACTTGCAATGAATTAATTAATCAATTTTCCATTGATAATAAGTTATTCTTGAAAAAGGTTTTTTGGGGTGTTTGCTGGTCCTCCTGATATTTAACAAGAAAAGGAAAAACGTACCTGGATAAATAAGATAAGAACTTTTGTCTTACTATGTAGTAACATTTACATTTGTAGAAATCCATCTACCATTTGTTCAAAGTTAACTGTCAGTTATGTTTTAAATTAGTTGTTTTGGTTCCTTTGGTTGTTCCAAAGTGTTATCCGTTTAACTGGATATAAAGTTTCAGACGCCAACAGGACCCATTTGACACCAGCGGTCTCGTAGGTAAGTTACAAACAAAATGTGAAAGTAGAAACAAAATGTGAAAGACATATTCCATCACTTCCAACATTTACATTCACTTATTAGCTTGCAGATTATGTTCCTTCTAAATAGACTGGAATGATAACCAATTTTCCCCATGAACAAAAAGGAAATCAAAGTAAGGGTAAAAATGTCAGGGGCTATTTGGAGATTGGTTTTGAGTGCTGCAGCAACAGACTCAGAGTGAATGTTTTCTGAAGTAGTGGCTGACTCATAACGAAATTGGACTCACAGGCACACCCTATAGTGTACTTATATATTCTAACAACTGTATACAGTAGATTTATCATCTAGAATTATCAAAAAAAATTCCCACACTGTTGTAGCAAAAAAAGGGAAAATTGAAAGGATAAACAAATCTTGGGAAATGCAACCGCCTTGAGAAACGAATCACCTAGTATTCATCCGAATACGAGAAGAAGATATATTTCTTCATTTTTTATGATTTCTCAAGATTAAATGAATTATTCCACACACAACAACCTATACTTGGCAGACATCAAAGAGAAAAAAAAAGAAAGTGTGCATGCAAAACAAAAAATGGTGGAGGGGAGATAAGATATTAAAAATAGGTGAAAATGAAATGAAGGGTTTGGAAATGAAACTGGAGGAAGAAAATACACAGAAAGATGGATGGAAAATTACCCCTGAAACAAGTGGGAGATGAGAGCCAAGGAAGGAACGAATTGTCATATGGGAATCTGTGTGTGTGTAAAAATATACATGTCTGGCATTAGATGGGATGTTTGTCAGGGGAAATGTATGTGTGCTTTGTCACGCTGCTGCTGACTGATGAGGATTGGTGCTAGCTGATTCCAATGACTGTGTGAGCGCCATCAAAAGAAAGTTTGAAGTCTCCCTTTACAAAATGAGAAACTAGTCAATCACAGAGCACAAGAAAATTCAAAATAGGATATATTTATCCTATGTTGGGTTTCACAATGTATTAAATTCTTCACTCTGTGTGGTTTATTCTTGATTCTTTCTCTTCATATTTTTTTTCAAACCTATAGAGAGAAGCTCTTATTTCAGTCCTACTGGACCATACAATGAGAACCAGAGGTCCAGACAGGCAAAAGGGCTTAGGAAGACTGTGTAAAAGCAATCCATAACAGATTTTCTTCCGTCTTTCATTTCTTTCTGCAGGGAGATACAGTGGAGACGTCTCTGGCAAGAAATGAGAGAAGCAGGGAGGAGACGGGGCGGCAGAGGTGAGGCCGTCTCAACAGTGGGAAACCGAGAACCCGATGGTGACTGAAAGCAGGGTCAGTGATAAAACACTACAGTATATCGCTCTTATTTATCTCAAGAGAGTTTATGCGGTTTGCAACATCAAGTTCATAACAAAAGCTGGCAAGACTTGAAAGCATTTTGGCTGCCCAATAACTCATGGAAAATCCATCCCTGATTACTATACAGGAGTGTGTAAGAAAAAAACTGAAACAAGTCAATATCTATCAATCTCAGTGTAACAATCTCTTTCTGTACATACACACACACACATACATACACATATATAAATAAAATGTGGTAAAGGATTTTAATAAATAGGTACTTCTTCCTGAATATCTCAAATATGATCACATTACATTGAACTGTCCTGCAGGCTGACAAATAGTAAAATTGACATATGCTCCCACATACATATTCTGAGTGTTAACTTTTGGACATGGTCGGTTACGCATAATGAGGTGAAGGGAAAAAGAAACTCAGTCATTAAAGTTGATTAATAATAATGACATTGTGTTAAATTGATGATGCTTGATCAAAAGGGTGATCATTTTGACACAAGTAATTTGCTTATGTCTTCACTCCTAATAAACTTTTCTTTTTTTGTAGCTCTGAGGTAGGATCACAGCATTTCACCTTAGATTTTGCCACAGTATCTGCAGGTTGAGAGGGCATTAGTCACCAAAAATCTGCTCATACTTCTGCATGCATCATCGACCTGTCTTTATTTTAGACTCCCCTCCAGTGCCCAATCCCCCAAAAATACCTTTAACTCAAAACATATTGCATCCAGAATACTCATACTAGTAACCACACCTCACTTTTAAGACTTTAAAATCATATTTACCTTGTCCGTAGGTTCCCAGGGCTAGGAGGCCCATCATATACAGACAATATATCAAAATCTTCCTCCAGGGCAAAGCCTTGAAACACCAGCTGTATCCGGTTGTGCTCCGATGCCACAATGACCCACGTACAGTTGGCATAGTTAGGATAACCATAAGGGTATCCGGGGCTCTCTATTGTCCCATTGGGACTGTGTAGTGTGTAGCTGCAGTTCTGAGCTGTGAGGAGAAAAAGAAAAAGGGCAGTTATTGAAAGGCTGAGGGGCATGTAGGTTCATCACGTAACACCTCCATATCTAAGAAAGGAAATTACATAAATTCCTACAGAAAGATATGCAAACACACACTAGCACACACAAATGCACACTTGCAATCAAACACTTTGCACCAAGTGCTGCAACATCCATTATCGCCTACAGCATGCAGCATAAGCCATTAATATTGTAGTGCTAAATGGCTCACCCTCTCCCAGCTTTCCCCACCTTTACCACCTCTATCATCACACACATGTTCACTCAACATCCCTTCCACCATATTAGCAATAGATTCCCATGTTAATACATGACGTAGCCGGAGAGGAGAAGACAGGAAGACAGGAGAGGGGGGAGGTGTAGAGATTCACTCCAGTGCTGCATTAATTGAATTCATCTTGCTTCCTTTTTTTTTTCGCCCACAAAAAAAAAAAGGCTTAAAAAGCCTTTAATCTCTTTTTCAAAGTCGGTGTGTTTCCTTCTATCAGTATAGACTCAGGGTGGATGTGTGAAGTGTGAGTTATGTGTCTGAACGTTTTCAGTCCCCGAGATAAATGACTCAGTGTTCAACTGATCTGAGGATGGACGATTCTTTTAATGTTACCATTTAGCATGGCGGAGAGTGATGTGTGATTACGCAAACTGCATCTGGTGGAGCACTCTATGTTTGGCCCATGTCGAAAGTTTAAAAAGCAAATGAGTATGCCTCTACAGATACAATTCTGTAATTTATGGAGCACCGATTAGATCTCATTCTCTGCAAGCACTCCGAGCAAAACAGTTTAAATAGATATTCATTTTTAAAATCCCAGATAGAATAAATGGGACCAGTCAGCTGCCAGTCTGCCAGTGAAAGGTGACAAAAGGGTACAAGCTTGTGTGAGACTGACGGCAAAAATGTGGCATGCTCAAAAAAGTCCTGCAAAGAAACTCTGTGAATACAAATGCCTTCATGCCATGTTTATTTAAAAACCTGACTAGCTAGACCCATAATGTAGGCTGATTATGATCTAATTAGGGGGATATAATTGGAAGGCATCTGTTACCTACATAATTTATATTACCAGCAACACAACATCAGTAGTAGGTCTGATTTTTTTTTATGTTCCTCTATATTTAGTGGCCTAACTTGACAAATCTCTGCGATAAGTCAGCCAATGGAAATGCTTTCAAAACTACATAAAATGGAACCAATAAAAGAAGTGTTACAGATTCTGTTCGACTCTCTTTGCAGTGTCCTGTGGTTAGATCCCAAAGCTCTAAATCCACCTAAAAGTTCAGTTTGAAATACGTGTCCTCTATTTGGAGAGCCTTAATGGATTTTCAAGTAAAAAAGGTTGGAAGCATGAAAAGAGAGACATATAAAAGAAAAACATAGAATACAAAGAATGGAAACAGAAAAGATCAATTAAAAAAAACAACATCAGTGTGGTAGTTCATATTTACAGGACAAATGAATGATGCATTTGTTATCACGGCTTAAACCAAAGCTTTATGGTTTCAGAGAAACCATTTCAGGGCTTTGTAAAACTCCTGCACTGCAGCTAAAAGAAAAGAATAATGTGATGCACACACCCAGCCCAACTCACATAAACACACATTAGGAGTATTACCTCAGGGTTGCCAGTAAAGTAGCAAAATGATAATCACAATATATTTCTGGAGGGATGGAACGTGAAAAATGGAAAATGCTTCACGAGATCTAGCTTGTCAGTGTGGTATCAGCAGCGGCAGAAGGATAATAGCATCTAGAGTCAAAGTATATCCATCATGCCGCTGTTGATTCCCAGAGGCCTGTCTCAGCAAAAAGCAGGAAGCAGCCTCTCAGTCGTCACTTTTCAGTGCTTTGTATGTGCTTGACCTCCTCAAAAAGATGCTAATAATGAGCACTTGAACCCTGACAACTTGAATATATTGAAGCTCCACTCTGGATACTGCACTGTCAGAAAACTTAGGGATGCGAAACTGCATAAAAAAAAGAGAAAGAAAAGAAAAAAAACAGCCCAGGAGCAGGTAATTATGACAAAAGTTCCTCCCAGAGGTCTGAAAATAACTGAGCCTCATAGTGCGTAAGCCTCTTCTTCCCCTTTATGTGTGCTCCCAGTCCACATCTTTAACCAGAGATTCGAGAGAGGAACAAAAAGGATTAAATCGAGGGCTGTCTCCATCTTATTTTTCATTAAAGACTTTGAATTGGCTCAGCAAGTGAGCATCCACCCTCCCAATTACCATCAGGTCAATACTAATATCTAGGCAAAACCCCACATCCACCTCTTCCACCTGATTTTCATACACCTAACTTGGTCAATAATCCCCTCATCATCTCCTTCATTATCAGGTCTCTGTCAGACAAATGCCAATCAATGGCTCATACGGCGATCTGACGGCAAAGTCTGTGTTGGGCAGGATGGACTGTGTAGCTCCTGGGCGACGATGAGTCAGGGCAAGTGAATTGGGTATTACTACGAAACAATACAAAGGAGGAGAAAGCAGCTGAGTTATTAATAAGTTTCGGGATGGAATTGAAATACTGTCAGATAAGCATTATCTGCCGGTACTTCTCGTGTAGCTAAAGAACACAAGTGAAATTGAAAAAAAAAAACATATATATGTATATAAAAACAAAAAAAATCCAGATGGAAAATAATCCATGGCGTGTGCCAGAGCTTGTCTGAGTGCTGTTTTGAAGCGTGAGCACCTGAGCCAAGTCGCCAGCTCTTAAATCGATAATGATGCACACAATCTGGGATGGAAGACTAAGAGGGAGCAATTAGAGAGGTTGCTCTTTTGGCTGCGGTCACAAACATTTTTTGTCCTGCAGAATTCAGTTACTCAAAAACAGACACATCAGACTTCACTGGAAATGCATTCATGAGCTCATTTAGAACGCTTTTATAGAATCAGTGAGTTTGATATGCACATTAGAGAGTTATGGCCAGAATTCTTCCTTTCTGTGAGTTTTTGTCGCACTAAGCAGCCATATGTTTGTTTGATACACAGCAGCACCAAAAATAGTTTACTACCATAAGATACATATGAGGTTAAGCAAAACTTGGTACCCCTCTCTGTTCTTTGAAAACCCAAAGCCTTTGATTAAGTAGCTCCTTCACTTGTGGCTCAGTTGAATTATTTAAGCCCTGCCTTGGGTGCATTATGAAATTAGCTGCTGGGAGCTGGTGACCTACTCTGAAGCTCCTCAGCGTAAATCTGCAGGAAAGAGCGCATCCAGCAGTTGACCCCACTGACAAACTATAAAGCCCCCATAAACAGACTGCTAGCCAGGCTGTTTTATCTCTAATAGACCACCAGCAAAGTAGGAGTTCATGTTTTCTGAGCTCATCTAAGTTCAGGTGTACCATTATGAATATGGAAAAAGGGGCATAAGTGCTGATTCAGCCATTAAGAAAATTGCTATCTTGTTTTAGTGCCTAATGTATTTTATCCCACAGCATGGTTTTTGGTAACTGTTTACATTGGCTCATTCTGGAACGTTAACTATGCTCGATGTCTGTAGATGTTCAACAGATTTGCTGTCCAATGCCCATCCCGCGGTGCCACTGGCAGCATCGGCTTGGCACTAACCATCTCCAGTCTGCCAAATGAGTGTACGGGGAGAGGTGTGACCTTGCTAAGGCAGCAATCCAGGCTTGTACCTGTGCACGCGTGTGTTTGTGTGCGGCTGCTATTGTTTGTTTTGCCGGGGCAGTTGTTTGGAAGCGAACGTACAGGGCCGTGGCAGTGCTCTGTGACAGTTTGATAAATTGATGGTCATTGTGCTGCACTCGGGCAGGGCAGCAGTCTCTAAAAGTGGAGGACGGAGACAGGAAGGGACCCAAGGAGAGCAAGACGGATGGGCACCGAGGATGAAGGGGGCAGACGGACATGGAGCAGACTGTAAGAATAAATGGGCGTGTTAGTGAATAGATTTGGAAGATGTGACATGTGTAACAGAGGAAACAAAAGTGAAGGAAATAAAAGGTGCGAGGATTGTATAAATGTGACAAAGTACACGTCAGGTCAGACGGAGCGACAGAGCAACAGCCGATGAGGGTGACTGAGTTGGAAAAAGCTGGAATGCTATATATGGAGACGAGGCATTTTTTAACCTACTTTGTTGAGGTCACAGACAGCAGGTGTGACATTCATAGAAAAATAGTGCTTGATCTGCTCTGTCAGCAAAACCTGGAGGTCTATTTAACAGGACTCAGGTGGATGCATGTATATTTTGACTATTTGTGTAACACAAACTATGTGAACACAAAGTACTGTTTGCGTATCATCTATTAGTATTATGCTTTCACTCTGGAAATGTATAGTGTATAATGCATGTCTGGAAATCATTATTACATAATTATTATTATTATTATTACATAATTTATCATAACTTTATCCCAACCAGATATTCTGATGATACCTCAAACACAACATATACCAGTAATACACAATTGATAATCCCTTTTTTTGGTTTCCCCTTTCCCTTTTTCCTCTTCTTTTCTGTCTTATCTTCTCATATATGATTCAAGTTACGGTACAGAGACTTGCCTGTTCTAGCAGACAGTGACAGAATTGCCGTATGTCGTATGATTATTCCAGTAGAAAATAATGAAGTCTGCTATTTGAAGTTTGCATTTCAGCATTTGCATGACCTCAAAATATGCACAATATCATCTGAAACAGCAGACCCGCAAAAAAAAAAAATTAAAACGATAAAGAAATTATTAATATTACAAATAAGTTCAAGAGGAAGCTGCGTTTGGTGCAGTTGTTACCATAACCTAAGCATTTTTTTCCCAATAGACCTCAGGCACAGGACCGTGCACTAAAGTACTTAAATGCTAAAGTATTCTAAAGATCTGAAACACTGTGTTCGGCTGTTTTTTTTACCCTCACAAAAAAAAAGAAAGTATTCATACATAAGGGGCAATATCTATAGGAAATAAGAATCCTGTTTGAGCGGATGTGAAATAATTTCAAACCTAATAAGCATGTCCCTTTGGATTTATAGCGCAACAAACAACAAAGCTATCCATGATCACATACAACCTACCCCAAGAGTAAACTTCAAACAACCAAATACTTGGTTTGAATATGTGTGCGTGTGTGTGTGTGTTTGTAGGTGTGTGTGTGTGTGTGTGCCAGTAAGTGTCTCCCTGGTGGGAAGATAAACCCTTCCGCCCCATAGAGCCTCTCAGCTCAACTATTTGTCTTTCGACGTGTCAGTGCATATGTGCGCCTTGACCGCATCATAACTGAATTAACCTCAAGATGGCCACCATTAAAATGGAAATGGGCAAACCTGACCATCCCGCTCTTCTTCATGCATTAGGCTAATGTGCTGGCCATGACGACACCACTTGCCATTACAGACAAGCCAAATGCAGTGGAAGGTTCTGGTGAATGGCTTCAACTTCCCCCACACCCTTCTTCCGGAAGGTTTTTCCACTAAGCTGAACTATAAAGGTTATCTCTTCTATATATGAAAGGCTATAAAATAGTAGTTTGTATTTCCATAATGATGCACTTTCAAAGTAAGAAATGGCATCTTGCACGAATGTACTGGGAGTCATGCACGAATGGTTTCTGAAAACAAATACAGAGCAGACTCAAACAAACACACATGCGTCACAAACTCAGCTGTAAATAAGGAAACATGCGTCTATATTATGCTGTGCTGACAGCACCGTTGCCCCAGTTGTGACATCCGCAGGCTCTGGCATTTCTTTCAAGAATCTGTTGATGCCCAAGGCAGCGCATAGTTAGCACGCACGCGCACACAAACTAAAAAACACATTGCCTCGGCAGCATGGCCGCAAGGTGAAACATGTATGGTACGATGATAAACAATGGCCATGGTCAACGATTAACCCAGAGGTCAAGGCTTTGAAGACAAGGAGCTGGATTTGAGAACACTGAAAAAACATGCAGAAATGCACATTTGCATGGATGCATACACACGTTCCTGCCTGTAATCAGAGCTTTAAAAAAGTAGCACAAAGAAGTATGTGTTCTCTTAGACAGAGAGGAAGAGAGGGGGGGTGGGCAGTTCCTTCCAGCTGGGTCATATTTAACCAGCAGTGCTATCATGCCAGCCAGAAGGACCTGCAAAACAACCACCCACTCAACAAAAGCCCCTATTCCTATAACTCCAGATTTCTATCCAGTTGAAGTAAAAAAAATCAGTGTAGTTTAACTACCTGGGTGTACTGCTGTGTAATGCATTTAAATATAAACGAGTTGGTATTGCTGTAACCCACTGGTTTTAACTTACTCTGAACAAAATAGCCTGGTCAGAATCAGTGTATTTGTGTATACATGCATTTGTGCATGTGTTTTTACATTTTTGCTGTGCCATATATGCTGATGAGCAAAATATCAATATCAATGAGAAGGCTCAAGTTGCGTGTTCTTCCCATGACAACAAGATAACAGAAAAGCACAGAATGCAAACACCTTCCTCCATTATTGATCGCTACCTCGGTCCACTTTGTGTGCGACTAAAACCTCATAACACACACATAGGTGTTTGTGGAAAAATTTGGGCATACATATCTGAAATCATTCTGGTTTTATCTTGTAGTCTCTCTTCTTGTAAGCAAAATTATGTGTGACACTGACGTGTGAACCAGTGAAAGTCAATTATCACCTTATTTTCATTCTCCTCACGAGCATGAGCCCGACAGCACTGAAAGAGCTAAATGTAACCTCTCATGTAATTGCATCTACATTTTAGCAGAAGTAAAAGAAAACCCACGGTGTCTGTACTGATCGATGGCATCAACGGGAAGAAGCGACGTGAATTTACAGGTGGAGTGTGAGACCTTACTTCTGGACAAGCACGTTGATCGGTGTTAGAGTGATTGTTAGTGATAGGGCTTTTGTGGACGTGCAGTATTGTTTGTGAAGTGTGTATTAGACCACAGAGGACGTGCTGATCCAAAAGGTCACAGCATGACTGTCCCAATAGGACAACTCCATTTATCAAAAGGAGACAGGTGAGCAGACAATCAATCTGACTTACTACTTACTGTGGTGCACTTTAACCTTTCAACTCAGATCCCGCGCGGCCCCAAGAGAAGGCTTAAGTGTCAACTCTTAAACAAAGTCACAATCAACACGCTTCACCTGGAATTCAACTGCCAAATTATTGTTTTCAGAACCTTTTGTTTACAATATTTGTATATAGATGAAGGTAATAAATGTGTTGCTCATCTTCAAGACTTTATTAAGGTGATTATTTACCCAGATAATAAACTTTAATTATATTTGATCATTATCTGTAATGTAATTTAGGTGGTATCTGATTTTAGAAAAAGCTTTTCTTTTCATGATACATGTAGATTTCCAGAACAAACGGAAGGTAAAATGTTTTTTTCGCAAAAAAAAGGCTGTTCGGAATTTGGATTCATTGTGACTTTATGTCACATTTCTGATTCTGCTTGCTTATTAGTTCATTTATTTGCTGTTCAATTCTGCAATATGTGTGGACATACTTTCCTCTCACTTATCCTCATTAGGAATTTATGTCCTTTGTGGCAGCCAAACATGTAACATGAGCCAAGAGACAAGTGCAGTAACACTAGGTTAAACCGTGTTGGCCATCAGATACTCTTGAGAGTGATCAACTCCAGCAAACACAAACACATCAGACATTTAGATTAAAACTAACCAGCCAAGAAAATCTTTGGCTGCAAACAACTTTGAGTGCACTGTACTATTAATCAATTGCTCAACACTCCGGGAGAGTCGGATGATAAGATCAGTGGGTTTGTCATTGCTGTGTTGTTGCCAAGCAACCAGTGAACACAACAGGAAAAATTATGCGCATGGTGAGGAATAGTTCAGCAACGCAGCAACCCCCCTTGTAAAGCAGCAATCTCACATTTACTCTTTACCTTTTGTGTAGATTAATCAAGGCACATATACTCTGAAGGTTATAGAGCTTTTACAGTGCCTGGAACACTAATCTGTCCCCAGACAGAAAGTAGTTAGCCGTTTAAGCATTTACAATATTTGTGTTCAGTTGCAAAAGCTCTTTACGAGTTTTTAGAGTACAAATAAGGAAATGTTGACAATCCTGTCAGCTTAATCTTGGGTCTCAATGCATTGTGTGTCCCATAACTGCTATATGTAAGAGCCATAAAGCTAATTTGTTAGATAGTTGTATTATCTGCTTGGTTTACAAGTATCAAACAAATATGAATGTAAGTAACCATACACAATGGTACCCTGTATCCACTTCTATTTTATTCACGTAAGAGTCATTAGTAACGCATCAACAAAGTAAAAAATAACAAAGTCCCTGTGGCACTGGCTACAACATCAAACTATCACAAAGATTAGCCCTCTTAATCTAAACTTGTGCAAGTCTTTGAACAGACCTTACAAGTGTGGGATTAAACACACACTCACCGCCGCACCCACATAGGGACTCTACCTCATTCCCGGAAAAAGGCCACTGACAGCTTGTCTATATGTTGAATAGCAAGAAATGCAGTATGGGCAAGAAAAAGACAAGGACAAGCACAAGGACAAGATACCTCCTGCCCAGGATCTAATCTCCGATGTCTGGGATCACTGATATCTGATAAGGACAGTGTAAATCAAGAAGCTAAAGAAACCCCTGCTTTAGTTTTGTGTCTGACAGAGACGGACAGAGCAATAGGCCTCCTTTCTTTACTGAGAACTTACAGTCACTAGCTCCCGTGTCTGTGACATTTCCTGCACACAGCAGCTGTAAACATACTAGCTTGCATGGGTCACCATTAGAGACAAATTTTTCCACTATTTTAAATCTTCATGAGTAAAAAAAAAAGGGATAGCAGTGAGGCTCAATCCAATAAACCCTAAAACTGTTCAATAACTGGTATCCTTAATGGAGCACCGCCGCCAAAATGCTATAATGGCAGACATTTAACAAAATGCTCACAGGAGTTTGTTTTCAGCCTGTGAATGTGAAGCAGAAGCACTGCCAGAACAGAGCAACAGTGTGCGTTTGTTTTCTCTGGATAAGAAAAGCAGCCAAAGAACACATTTATAATAAATTCACTGTTATACTCGGTAACATAACACATCTAAAGTATTTCTCCCCTAAGATTTTCTCAGCTTGCATTAGACCTCAAGTGTTGAATTTAAAAGCAGGGTATAGATTGTATGCCTTGAATTGCTAAATCTAATTATCATTGAGGTTTTTATCATTGAGGTTGATCTTGCTCTTTAATTTCTTGATTGTCACTCGAACAGAGAATCTTCTATTTTTTGAGAGGGAAGCCCGTGTATGTTCACCAATCGATGTTTGCGCATGTTTGAGTAAATGTGTAGCTGTGATTACTGATGAAGCACAGTGACAGAACTCTGACCATCTGGAGACCGATGACGCTATGAATCACCAGAGAGGATGATGAAGGAGAAACAGGGAGGTGGCAGGATGGCTGGATTGGAGGGACAAGTTACAAAGGGAGGACACACGACCGAATGGACTGACACATCAGCGGGTGGACGGGTAGCTAGCAACACTCGTGAGGATTAAGCATCACTCAAAAAGTGCATAAGGGCTCAGATGTTGGTATTTATCTACATCCACGTGCATATAATAAGCACACCTTGTCTCTGAGGATTTTTTAAGCTGCCTCGCAACCTGCCTGTTAACACTTTTGCCTAATCATCCCAGAGTGATTGGGGAAACTCACATCGTCATTCAACCACACACACACACACACAAGCTGCTACTTCAGTTGTTAAATAGAAATCTACTTGATGCCTGACAAGAAAGATAGCCCACTGAGCTGATCATTTTCTAAAGAAAGATCTGTACGATCTGTTTTTTTTTATCTCGACTGCCTCTTTCTTTCATTCCACAGCTCCTCAGCTCTTCCTCTTCGTCTGAGTGGGGAATGTCACAAGATGGCAACACACTTCTAGCGTACATCTAGTTACGAGATGTTTTCTCGGTTTTTGAATAAATAGATCACGTCATCTGTTTCTCAGCTCGCTTTCCCCTTTTCAATTGCTCAACGGTGAATATAGAAAACAGATGGGAAATAGGAAGCAACAGAGCATGGCACCAGAGGAGAATATCAGACTGAGAGTTGTAGTCAGACAGGTGAAAAAAAAGGCATTCTGAAATGCCCATAAATCTGCCATGAATAAATACAGGACACACGGGACTCACTAAAAGTGAATAAATAATGATATCCGGCTGATGTAGAGATAACATATGATTACTGAACCAAAAGCTTGTTGAACTATCACATTTGCAAGATGCCATAAAAGTGGTATAGCTTTTGTGTGTTGGAAAGGGAGGATAATTTGCAATAAGATCACACCTGAAATATTTGTTTTAAACATACTGAAAACAAAAGCATGAATTGTCTTTACCCTCCTAATAATAAACAATTTGATTAATTAAGTCTTCTCAAAAATAAAATTTTTTAGCTGACATTTCAAAGCATCCACCTTTGGTTGAACAAGACTTTTATCATCCACATACTTATAATGTATGTGGAATATATACATTCTATAGGAAATAATGGAAAATCCTCACATGAAGCTTGATCAAAGGCACGTTTGCCTAAATTAGCAACAAAAAAGTAACGGTTGATGTTTGATTCCCTGAACAACAAGCAGTTTAATAGATTGACGGCTATCGCAAGCGAATTCAACTTCACCTCCTCTCCAATGTCAAGAAACCCAAACCCTTACAAAATGACCCTGTTAAGATGCGGGTGCTGGCGGTTCAAAGCCATGAAAACACTGGAGCAATTCCAATTTGCGCAGAACCAGCCGCCCGGCCTCTCCTGCTGCGGCTGTTGGTTGGGGGAACTGTCCGTGGTGCTGAACACAACTGGCACTGAACAGCAGATTCTGCTGCTCTGTAGCTGTCCGAGGTCCTGAAAGCTTTCCCCATGGTGTCCCCTTGCATTCACACATTCAGATAAACGCAAGAGACCAGGTGCTGTGTTTCCTATTTTAAGTCGATGTCTCATTCGATCATTTAAGCGCATCTTTGACTTATTGCGCAAAGAAAAACGACTTCAAATCAAGTATATCTCACTCCATGTTGGCCTCCAACAACCTACATGACTGAGTGAGCAGGCAAACACGCTCAGAGCACACATGCAAACGTGGTAAAGTTTTTTTTGTTTTTTTTTTAAGTGGGTGTGGGGAGTGGGGGGGGGTGAAAATGAACATCAAGCTCTTCGGTCTTCATAACATTACTGCACGTTGCATCATGAGTAAAAACGCGGTGCTTTAAAAGGAGAGACCGTCGTTGAGGGGAGAGGACGGCAAAAGCGTGATCTTGCGTGTAAATGGACACGCTGAGTGACTGTCTCATGCACCGCTGACGAATAATCTATACCGGCCGAGTTTGGAGATGAAAAGCCAAGACCACGCAGCAGCTAGGGGAAAAACACGTCATCATCACCCCCTCCCCGCTCCAACTTTTCTCTGTCATCTTCCATTCCAGGCCTTTGCATTCCCTCTGGTGTAGGTTTAAGTGAATGAAGGTTGATTAGCGCTTATTGAGCGAACAGTCCACTGGGACAGCTGCTTTTTTTTTTTTTTTCATGCAGCGGAGAGAAGCGCACTGCTCCCCTCAATAGGCTATGTAATGCTTTGTCAGAAACCTGTACCACATATACAAATTGATTTGTCTGAATGGCTCCCGGGATAGACATCGAGATTATAGGAGAAATTGAGAAATAGTTTACCGACAGGGTAAATAAATGAATACCTCAGATACATCGAGAAGATCTCCAATTACGCGTACGAACAATAGAGATAATATCCGGCTAATTAAAACCATTTCTGTTTGGGCAACAGAAGTCAATGTCTTATGAATCGTGCTTTGGTTTGATAAAGAATGTGGACTGTGAAACCCCCATGAACCACCGGCCTAATCTTCCTCCGCAGCATAGTGTGAGCCTCTGGTGCCGCTCAATGGGAGTATAGGGCAACTGCTGTTGGCTGCAGCATCCAGGGACCACCTCAGCGTTGGTTCGTGATAGTCACTGACACCGTTTAAAGCGTCCGTTGTTAAAGGACGCTCATTTGGTTCGTCAAGTCTTCCTTGCAACTCCAGAAAAAAAAATGCGCAATAAGTTAGACTCGCTTTATTGGTTCCATGGTAGACTCAAACGGCGGGATATCGGGCAATAAAGAGTTCCCTCGGTGCGAATAAAACAAGCAGTCTCCTGCGTATATTCACCAAATTAGATTTACTCCAAAAGGAAAGCCAAGACACATTTGTCACCAGCATTGCGAGGAAGCTGAAAGTGGGTTAAATCTTTGCCTCAACGGCAGAGGAAACATTTTTTATGTTGTTTTTGGCACGAGTTTAATCAAAGGTGGGTGAGAGAGTGGGTGTTAATTGGTGGGAGATGTGTTTAAAAAAAGGAAGGTTTGCCCTGAAACCCCTCTTACACAGTATGAGACAACACAGTCTGTCGAAAATAGCGAACACCAGTATCCCACTCACTTGTGGCTTAGGACTTGCCCAACTACAGGTATGAGTGGGCTAATACAGAGTCATGAGTCATTGTCAAATTCACATGTTGGCCGTGTCAGTATTCTAAGGCTATGCAAAAAAATAGCGATCGTTCTTTGGTTTGAAGCCAAGGGAGCGATGGAAAAAGTGGAGGGTGAGGAGGAGGGGGGGGGGGTTGTTTGCTAAAAAAAAAAAAAAGATCCTGAGGTCGAAACAACATCACGATTAATGTGTATCAGCGGATATGGTGAAACTGAGTCTCCCCTTTCAGGAATACGCTGCGCAGTGAGGACGTGACGGTAAATTAATAAGAACGATAATCTGTTGAATGCCCGGCTCCGGCTGCGAGATTTTCATTTCCAATTAATCAAAGGCAGAAAACCCAGAGTTAGTTAATTAGGCCTATCCCCGACGCACGCTCGGGCGCGCATGGGCAGGTACCCTGCACGAAGAGACAGTATGAGAGAGGGGAAAAGAAACTCTTGTCTCATGCCAAAGTTAAATCGATATAGGATGAGAGCGTGCAGCTAAAAGTAACACAAACAGTTTAAAAGAGGAACATCCCCCCCCCCCCCCCCCGCAGACACGCGCGAACACATACACACATATCTTGGAGTCTGGACAGCATAATAATCAGACTCCTGCTTGACCACCTCAACGGATTTCTTCATGAGCACAGCTCATGCTGCACTGCCGTTGTTCCTTTACCCCGAAAAAATGTTAACCCACGTCACATTTACACCATTTGTTCATCAGTTGAGAGGCTTCAATCTGCCCACGATTCATCAATAAATCAGACAGCATGTTTCTTTTATGAAATCAACACTTGCCATTTCCGAGGATTTGTTGTCGCCAAAATAGACACCCCCCAACCAGCCTCCCATGAATAACTTTCAGTATTAGAACAGCAACATCACAACCAGGTGGTTTCAAAACGCGCCTTTAGGATGAAAGTGTGCGTGCGCGTTGCTGGTGCTGATTTGCATTCAGTCGGGGATCGGGGATGGTGGGCGGTGGAGTGTGGGGTAAGCCTGCTGCATTTTGCATGTCTTTTTTTTGGCTGTTAAAACGAGGACTTACCCTTTACTGAGGCGGCCAGTAGCCCCATGTACAAGAAGAGCACCCGGCTCCAATAGTGACCCCGTACTCCCGCCTTCATTAGAGCAAAAATCCGTATTCCGTCCTTTTTCCTGCATACGCATTCCGCTTTCCCGACAAGTCCCGTTGCTCCGTCCGGATTTGAAGCGGCGGTCATGGCAGGGCTTTTTTTTTTTCTCTGGGCTGGCAGGGCGCGATGAGTTCTCAGATGCTCAGAAAAGGAAGATTCACTCGGTGTCGGAGCTGAGAAAAATCCCAATGCATGGAGGTGGCTCGGATCTCGCAGCTGGACTGAACCATGTCATGCGGGGACCGAGGGGTTCAGAGTCTCTCTGTGAGAAGATAGGTTTCACACCTAAAGGGGGCAAGAAGAGGGAAGGCAAACCAAAGGGGGGAAGACAAGTGGTCAGCGATCTACCCCAGCACAAGTAAAAGACGCAAAAAAAAAAAATCCTTCGTTCACTCCACAGATGTAACTATTACCAGCCGTGCGCCAAAAATCCAAGAAATTCTTCCCCCAGTTTATCCCTCAACACTTGTGCCCTTCTTTCTGCTTTATCTCCAGTTATTAAAAGCATTTGGGGTGCTGATAATCCACGTTCTGACTCAACATTCGACCGAGGTTTGAACTACCGACGAACGAGGTAGAACAAGCAGAGGTTATCCGGATCCAAAGGAATGGCTCCGTCGGCCGTGTGAGAAGTTCTCAACCGACGTTGTGGAGTGTATAGTCGGGTGGTTTGATCGAATCGAGAGAAAGATGCAGTATGTAATCCCCGTATCGCGGCGCGTGGCCACAGCGTCCTCTCGGGTCTGCGCGACGCCAAGATTCAGACTGCAGACCTGCTCGCTCTCTGCGCGTTTCTCTCTCTCCCTCTCTCTCTCTCTCTCTCTCTCTCTCGCTCTCTCTCTCTCTTCTGCTTCTCCTCACCCGCCTCTAACTCTCTCACACTCTCACTGTCCTCCCCGGTCATATCATTCCAACCATCTCCCAAACCACGCGGAGGAAAGTCAGTTCACAAAACACTGGGGGGAAGAAGAAAAAAAAACTATCAAGTGGTTAGGTGAAAGATCTAACTCAGAACCAGCCGTTTGCGTCTCTGGCTGTGTCTATAGTGATGAATTGCTTCCTGATACCAACAACTTTAAATAATAACAATAATAATAATCTAAGAGGTTCTTGTTACGTTCATATTTAGAAGCCAGTCCGTGCATTCATTAAGACGACTCGTCTGATTGGTCCGCAGTTTAACATAGACGACCCCTTTGTGCTCTTAAATTGGTGTTTAACAAACTGGAACCTTGGCCGGTAAATTTGAATGTCGTTTTCACTATTGCATATGACCAACATAATTATTTTTCCGCAGTGCGGTGCGCGTGGAAACAGTTGCCATAATGACATTCAACCCCACGTTCCGTGTATGCTGATGCTCGTAAATTGTTTTCATGGGACATTAAATAAAACTCTTCCACCACCGTCCTCGTCAGAATCTTCTTTGACACCATGTTGCATGTGCTTCTCAGTTACTGTACAAAAGACCTGCTGCCTCCTTTGAGTTGATTGAAACCGCGTCTTTGTGGCCCCGTCATTTCATTCATAACTAGGGTTATCACTGAGAAATAGGCAGTCAAACCAGAATAGACTGCTTGGAGTAACGGCTCACGTCCAAGTTCAAACTCACTTCAAATGCGGTCAAACTCCTACGAATTGTATCCGCCACTCTTATCACGATTCTAGAATAACTGGTTTCTATGGCAGCAGAAAAAGCCAGCATCTAGTGTCTTCTCGAAAACGGGCATTCAAAACAAATCGCTACACGCTTTGTGTAAGTCTAGAGACCCCAAATGTGTGGGAAAGACAAGGTGGACAAAATGCCACAAGATCCATGGATGGCACACACATTCTTCTCGGCCTTTGCTCCGTTTCCTCGCTCCTCGTGGATTCATCCAAACGTGCCAAGAGACGGACTGGATCACGTGTGCAAAATCATTTGGAGTAGAGAGGCGGCACTGAACGGTGAAAGTTCACCACAGAGGCCTCCAAATGAAATCTGCAACCTCTCAAACCATCAACAAAGCAGCAGGTGAGTCTGTAAGATACAGCTGTAAACGCTTTTAATGAGAGCATGTACATCCTCATCAATCTTTAAGCTTAAATCCAGTTGGCCTTTTTCTTTACGCCACACTTTGTCTAATATAAACCCTCAAGGTTTAATATATCTTTCTAAGTGATGCTCACGCAGCTGCATAATTTTGTTCTTACGGGGTGTTATCCTTTCATTTCCTCTTCAGAAAAGTGGTAGTCTCCTCAATTACATAATTCACACTAACCTTAATTATGGAAATTACTGTAATTCTCCAACATCTCAGTAGAATATGTGACCTGAGGATAATGTCAAAGTAAATGATTCCACATTTTCCATGTCTTCATCGGAATTATTAATTAACACATGACTAATTGGCGCACATCGACATTACTGAGGCAATTTACCAACCCTTGGAGTTTTATTTATAAGCCATGGTAAAGGGGTGTCACATCAGAAATCCCATTCTATTTCAGGCATGTGTCACACCTGAACATCCTAGACTAAATAACTTAGCTGTTCACATTCCAAAATATGGCCCTTTCACTCTCAGAACTCATTGGTACAATTAACTGTATCTCTTTTAATACAAAATAGTTTAATGCCCAAAGGGGGTTTCAATTTCTTTTCTCTTTTACAATAAATTTACTGTCAAATGGCAAAATTAAGTATCTTTTTCTTTGCAAATTGTAGCATTTTATTAGTATTTTTTTAAAAGTTATTACATGGAATGGACAAAATATTCTTCCAAGTAAGAAGTACTGAATGGATGATACACACCAGAGTGTGTAAGACACCTGCTTGAATAAGATCTAACCCAATTTTGTCCAACTACTTTTCCCTTTTGAACCTTGCCTATTCAATTGGATTCATTTTAGAAATGAATTGGAAATATTTATGTCTAAAAATGCAATGCCAGGCTTAAAAGTGAATGAACGTAAAGTTATGTTGACTTTAAACTGCTTTAAAACTAGTACATTTAAGGAGAAAATGTGTTATATTATGCCTTCTTGTTAGAAGCGCCTTTTAATTGGTGTTTAGTAATATACACTATGTATTATAAATTGAAACCTTGTAGAACTTATGGGAATCTGAGTTTGTGACAAGGATGCCCATTCTCCCCCAAAATCCTATCAACTGAAAGGTATCAAAATCTACTTTTACACTCTACTCATTCCAGAAAGGAACGAGGCAGATACTATCGATACTATTGTTTGGAGTCAAGAATTTGGAATGAATGAGCCATTATTTGTATTTCAACTTTGGTTAATACATCGATGAACATTTGATAACTGCTAAGTATGAATACTTGGATCCATAGGCAGAAGGTTATAAAATATTGAGCTGATTGTTATTTTATTGTTTTGACTTTGGTAATCCTTTTGGTTTTCAAATAGTTTCAATGCATTAATGAGTTTCTCGCTGCCATTATAAATCTGAAAAACCACAAATAAAGAACTTTCACATTAAATGGATGTTATTTAACTTAAGGAGTCATCCTGACTCCATTGACCTGGACATTATCTTGCAAGCTTTTTCTTTAATGGCCATAAAACACTTTCCAGTGCTGTGCCAAAGCAGACAGACTGAAAAACATGAGATAGAGGGATGGATGAGACTTTGAGCCTCGGTCTGACTCAGATTCCGACACTGCAGTGGGAAAAATTTGGGATGCAGTGTGGTCATAACATGACTATATAATGTTAATGTCCACCATCTGCTCGCCAGTCAGCTGGAGCTTCCATGATGTCTCCTTTATCAAAAGAGTCAGGTTCCCACCAGACCGTCTGCTCTGCATCGCCAGTCAGCAGGCTGGTGGACTAAAGGGTGGACTCATCAAAAAGTCATGAATTGAAGAGGGCGACACACCACAAATACACGATTCCTCTACAGGCAAAATGTTAAACACTGAGACGATATTAAAAACATTCTTATGGTTATTTATATATCAAATGCATCACTGGTTAACATACGAGGTCATGCTTATAAAGAATGACAATACTTCTGATTTTGCCACGAGTTTTATATTTAAATCTTGCCGTAAAAAAGTATTTATAACCCGCACTTATAACTGTAAAAGAGAACTGTTTTTGCATTACATTGTCATTGTAGCATTTAGATTAACAAAATAGACTTTTAAGGCTATAGATACATTTTCAACACATACGTGACATAATCAAAAAGCAAGCTTTTCTTAAATTAAAAATAAAGTATCATGAAGTAAGTTGACCATTAAGGTGACAGCAATTACTGTGATAGTGTGTTCCATGCAACAGTATGTCAATCCATCTCACTCCCACTCACGTTTTTAAACTCACAGGTCAACGGTCAGTGTTATACAATATCTTCTGGACAAAGAGTGTTTATTTGCTGATATATTAAGATTGAAGCATTTTAACGCAACCAATTTTGTGCTGATTTTCTATACGTATGTATTGAATAATAACAACTCTTCTTCTCTATCTATTTCATTTAAAGGTTCCTCCTCTTGTTCAGAGAAAAGCAGCAGAAGGACACTGATTACATGAGTGTGTCCACACGACACGAGGAGCACAAGAAGCAACACCACACCCACACTGCCTCCACTGTCCTACGTCCTTATAACTCAGATCCCAGACACCCCCCTTTTGCCAAATCTGCAAAGGGAGCATCTCTTGCGATGGAACATGAGGTGAAGATAAATAAGGACGAGGCCGAAAACAAGAGAAAGTCGGTGAGAGGAAAACTTGTGACGGACAAAGAAAGGCTTATAAAACATTCACTCAAGAAGACAGTGGTGTTACAGAGCAACATGAGAGACAATGAGAGCCCTGGAATCCAGTCCTCACCTCCTCCTTCTGAATTCACTAGACAGTCGTGTAAGAGTGAGGATAAGGTAGATGCAAAAAGTGTCTCACGGAGCAGTTTTAGCACTGATGATGACCTTGTCTCTCTACCTGGAGTGCAAAATGGTGCCACTGATAGCAGCAGTGCAAGCTCAGTGAGCGAAACGAATGAGGAAAATAAAATTCTGCACTCCTCTTATGATTCAAAATCCGTCAGCGAGAAGGATTCCCAAATTAGCAAAGTGGGAGACCTTCCTCAGCCGTTGCAAAACAGGGCTGGCACTCCTCTCTGTCCAACAGAACCTTTGGCTTCGGGGAAAGTGCGCGGGAAGTCGGAGGTCCCCCATATTTTCCACCCAAATGACATCCTCGCTGACACTTTGGCTAGGGCCACAAGTACCCTTGTGCAGACTCCAATCCAAGGCGAAGCACCTCAAACACACTCTAAAGCCGACGCATCACCAATGTGGCAGCAGGCTTACGACCTATTGGCTGATTTCCCGGCACTCCAGCCCCCGGAGAAGCCTTTAGCTTTGAATGAACTGCGTCACGGGAATCCCAAGACCAAAACTGTTGAGGTGAAGAGAGGTCTTACTCACTCGCCCGATCACTGCCAAGACAGTGGGGTATCCCATGAGAGGAGAGTGGAAAATGTGCCCCATGAGGTCTCCTCCATCTGTTCAGGAGATCAAAAACCAGCACAGAGCCTTCAAACATTTGGCTCTGTCAGGCAATGCAACTCTCCTACCATCAGCTGTGAGACAACGAAGGCCAGCAACCAGCCTCGTCCTGAAGGTAATAAATCTGCCACGCCTTTGTGTCCAACCGTTCTACTTACGTCATATGTGTCTCTGTCAGTTTGCGCAAATACTTTTATTTTGTCTAAACGTTTGTCTCCCGAGCGGCAAATACTTTATCACTTTTGTGAAGAATATTTGTTAATCACACCATTAAACTGACGTTATTTAGGCAGAAGATCCAAAAGGATAGGCCCTGGCTCAAATTCCTAACTTAATTTTAAATTTTCACACTCAGTGAGTGTGAAAATGTATTTCAGCCAAAAATCAAGCTTGTACCCTCTTTATTGTTTTCAACTTCAAACTCATCTCTCCATCCTGAGATGTGTCCACAACAAGAGGCAAAGCAAAAGCACCATCTTTCCAACCAGTTTGCAATACTTCGCGGTGTTGGTAAGATCTAATATGTCCAGCCAACCGTCCACCTATACAAACACACGTGCGAAAACAGCGCATCTCCTTTGTGTAGGTGTTAACACAATGTGACTCTGCATTGCCGTTGCGGAGAAGTACTTCCTGAGTTGGATGACTCAGTAGGAAAAAGCTTTCATAATGCAGGGATTACTAGGAAGTGGCAAAGTGAATTACGCTGTGAGTTTTCCAGACCAGCTGTCGGTGAGGAACAAAACAATGGATGCAGTTTGCATCCACTCGAGAATCCCTGAGATCATTTTCCGAAAGAGCCTTTGCTTTGTGCCACGCTTACAGGCAAATCAGCACACCTTATATCAGGCACATGCCATGGCTGCAAATTGAAATTCTGTGAGGTTAGTGAAATACACATTTAACGTTATACACCTTAATTACATTTAGCTGCGTTTGATTTCCCCTCTGCCTCATAACAGGTGCAGAAGTTGAGCTAAATGTGGTTTTGCTTTGCCTAATAAAAGGACACCTGATATGCATTAAAAGACCTCATTCAGCTGTTTACTCCCAGTTCTGATATGGAACAAGAAACTCCTTGACAGCCTAACCCTGTTGATTCAATTGCATTTTGTTGAATCCCCGAAAGGGAGGCTGGCTAAAATCGTTTTTGCCGCGGAAGAAATGCATCGCATATAACACAACTCAGTCGAATTGAGACAGTGTGCGAGATAAACAGCAAAAAGGCATTAATCCGCGCCACCTTGTGTGTGAATTGTAGTTGCAGGTACAGATGGCGTGGGTGTTAATGCCAGGTCTTGGGCTAGCGCTGCCAAGGCGGGCATGAGGCAAGCAGCTGCCCTACAGGAGAAAGCCAGACCTCGTATCTTTAAGGAGATAGTCACCGCTACCAGAACCAAAGGTAAGTTTATACCTTGGCACCCATATCGAATGTGTACGCGTGTATATATTGGAAGTTTATATCCACAGGGGGCTTGGTATTATGTTTCACTGTGGACCACATAAAGAATTCATTATGATCATTCATGGTTGAATGCATGTATTTTTCAATGCAAACGGAGCCTAAGGCTGCACAGTGTCCTTGTGCTCCTCTATGCCCTGCTCTCCTGTTGTGAGACAGCAACTTTCATAAATCAATAATACATACAACATGAAATTATTGTGTCATGCAAAAGGTTTGAGGATAATGGCAAACACATTCATTAGCGTGAATGGCTATGCGAGTGCCCACTGAGCATTTCTGCCTGAGCACAGCCAATCCACATATAGCTCCACTTATACTGGCCTCAAAAATTGAACCTTTTTCAAAAATTTCCAATGACAAGGATTAAGATAGAAATAAATAGCTTCAAGAGAAATACATAAAGGGAGGACATCAGAAAAGGTGTTGATGAATAAAAACCTTTATAAATTAATAAGAATTGATGATAATTACACATATTTTTTTCATTTCTGCAATGACTCTTGCTTCATTGTGCAAGCCTAGAGGACTGTTTTTGTGAGCACAGCTTCTCGTCGATTCATTTAATAATTACCATGGTGCATGGATTTTCCTGAACCAGATTGAACAGGTTCTTTTTCTAATTTAGCAACAGGGAGATTTTTACATATGTGGGATTTCTTTAATTAATTTCATGTTAAGTTTATATTTAGGTCATGAATTCAGTTCGTGATGTTTTGCCAAAAAAACAACAAAAAGACACATATATGGTGCGATTGGTTAGCTGTTTGGCTGGTAACTGAAAGGCTGGTGGTTCCAGGCCACCCAGGGACTACTTTATAAGTTGCTTTGGATAAAAGTGCCTGCTAAATTTATAGACATTAAAACAATAAGATGATAAAGTATTGTTTATGATTTCCAAAATGCAGTGATCCCTTGACCTTGGATGGTTTAGATTTCACAGGCAAGATGTTGGAGAAAAAGATTTGCCTTGGTTGTTGATTGTTTTCAATTACACATTTTAAAGAGAAGTCACTGTAGCGGCTTACCTAATTTCCAACTTAAACCATCACACTAACTATTCCACCAAAAGTCTGAGAATGTTGTTTATTCTTGCAGCAAGGTACAACTATGACCAAAACAGCAGAGTCTCTGTGACTTTGAGCCTAAAACGTCCACCCATGTGTTTACTGTATCTGTAATTGACAACACTTGGTTTCTCAATTAGTCGCTGTAAAACATGACTTCATATTTTATTTTAGCTGTGGATGATATGGAATAAACCTGATTTATTGTCTTTGGCAATTTCTTTGACAATAATTAATTACAGACTCAAAAACTCATAATATACAACACTAAGCAGCACTGGTTACCTTCATCTCTATTTAGCCTCTACTCTGGTTGTTATTTGAAAAGAAGTGAGGCTGTGGTCATTAATCCCTTTAGATAAGCATCCAGTTTGAGCTCCATTGAGTCTGACATCTGACTTGACGGTGGTCTTTTAGACTCTGCTTCTTATGTTACTGGCAGTCTAAGGTGGCTATACAAGCCAGCCACCCACAGCTGAAGGCACAAGGACAAGATGGCAGTCAACATCTTTTTCACAAGTGCTGCCAGAAACCAAAAGGAGGGAAAATGGTGTTGGTGGTGACAACTTGACGGCTGATGACAACTTGATTTTCTCCCAGAGTCATTAGGTCAAAGATAGCTTGACTTTGTGGGTTCGTAATATATATAAAGTCACACTTTGGATCCTTTTCTGTCATAGAAACCATTTCAGGTAATTGCTTTATAGTTCTGCTTTTTGCCGGTGTTTATTGAACCAAGTATACCTGTTTTTACTATTCAAATGGTCACTTTTACAAGTGATCATGTCACTCGGCACAGTTACATAAGCCAAGCTATAGTTTGAACTAGCCATTGAAGTTTATTAAGGAAATGTATGTATATGTTTTTGATGTTGAATGACTTACCCTCCAATTGATCTGCCCCTTGAAGGGGCCATGTTGTACGTTGCCTCTTGCCAAACTGAGGCTGAGATAGGCTCAAGCCTCCTTTTGGTAACAAGATTCAATGTCTGAACAGCCATGAAACCACCTGGACAGTGGAGTCAGGACTATCAAAAGTATTCTGTAGCTGATCCTTGAATTCACCTGCTTTATTTCATAAAACACACCCCTCTCTCCCACTCTCTCTCACCATCTGTCCACCCTGTCCAAAATGAGGACATCACTGCAGCTCAAGTGTTTGATGGTTTTCTGGAGAATCGTTTTCTGATAATTTGAAGTTTTTCTGATTCTCCTGCCATATATGGAAGGACACAAGTTTTAGTCTGTCCTTCTATTAATCTGATTCTCTTTTTTTTCTGATTTGGAATTCTGAACCATTTTCTCAAGGAAATTACAAACTAAAGACACGGCAAAATGAAAATACTTTTCAGCTGAATGAAAATAGTATACTTTCCACAATACTTAGTAGTGTGGAATATTTTTTTGGTTTTGGGCAGCTGCTTGAAGGGGCTTTAAGGAGATAGTTGTTTGATAGAATTATCTGACTTATCCTGGGATTACATAAATGCTATAATATATCTAACAAGCTAATTAAGGGTTTGCAGTTACGCCAACATATAAATCCTATACAACATATACTATATTCAGTAAAAAAATGTTTTAAAAGGAGTCAATATTCTTTATATTTCCATAATAATCCTTCCCTAATCTTTTACATTCGTTCTCTTTTCATTTTGGTTTCTTCAGCGCAAATGTTAGCCAACAAGGTGGCTATTTCCCATCATGGAGCAAATGTAAAGGAAGCAGCATCGTGTCGGAGTCATCAGCCCCCCGACACGAATCTCTCCGACAGACCCAAATGCCATTCTGCAAAACAGGTGAATATGTTAAAATTGATTTTTCAATAAACACTTTAAAATCTACATTGTAATCCTAAAATGTAAAAGACTAGGCCTTGGTATGTATTGAGACTGCCTCCTGGTTTTCTGCGTTTAAAACTTGGATTGTACTGAGTTCAATCAAAAAAACAAAAACAAAAAAAAACAGACATATGTATGTAAAATGTCTTTATATGTATTTGGTTGTTCCGCCCAGTTTTTTTCACTACTTACCTCTGCGATAGTCAGCTCTGCCTCGTTTCCACAGTTTTTGTGTGTGTCTTTCTATGTGTGTGTGTGCGTGGTCAATCGCTCCAGCTTCCCTTCGTCAATCCATCTGTTGCCCCTGCAGTTTTCTAGACCTGTTCACCTGTCTGTTTGTTTCCTGGTGATTTTATTTTCCCCACCTATGTTTTTTTTTTTTTTTTGCTTGCTCTGTGCTCGCTCTGTTCAGGCTACGTCTTTTATCATCTCCCAGCATGTTTTCATTGCCACTGTTGCCTGCTGTTGAAATATATATATATATATATATAAGAGTATAAGCTGCTGATAAGATCAGGATATTTTTCTTCATCAGTCGTTAACTTGCATGTTTGAGATCATGTATTTCAATTATCTGAGAATACATTGTTCACGTTGAAATTAAGAAAGGCTTTCGCCAACAAGTCAGTCGCCTTGGGCGACCAGAATGGCCGGCAGTGGCTCATGTTAAGCACTCCCACTGCTTTTGTGTTACACAGAAATTAAATTGTGATCAATTTTGCAATCATTCTTAATTTGAATGAAATAACACTGTATGAGGACATTTATATTCTAAAACAGAGTCTTCAATTCACTGAGTCTGTACATATGAAGGGGAAAGCAAAAGTTGAGGATTACAATCTGGAACAATGATAACACTGCGTGAAAGGTCACAGATTTGATGAGACCACAAAAGCAAACAGTTTATTCTGGATAACAAGTACAGATGTTTGCTCCTTGAGTAACAGATGCCACTTTAATGTGCTCCATTAATTCACTAGAGGCTTCATTAGCAAATGACTCTCTAATACAGAGCAGTTAGTTTATTTCCTATTTTCAGTGCTGGGATATAGAAGCAGTGGATTTATTGTTCTGCATTATCCTTGTCGATATCTAATTTAAATGTTAGTTTGAAGACGTGTTAACCTTTGTTAAGGCAAAAGTCAACACATTCTATGGATTATATTGATGGATTGATTGCTTTGTCGTGAAAATGGTAGTGGGTCATTTTGTTTTTTCACTAGATGAGCCAAAGTTTGTATCCATACCATCACAAATGGTGGGATTACATAAGGGCATCTTAGAATATGAACTAAACCCACCAAAATAAATTAAAATGCCTTGATAGATCTTGTCAAATTGGCAGAAGTTAAGGTCAGAAGACAAATTAGGGCATCTCATTCCACATATCATTTCCCAGCTAACTGTAACCACCACTTGATCTTGAAGAACCAGCTTGTTTTCCCATGAAAAATGTATAATTTTCGTCAAAATTTTAAGAAAACAAAAGTAAATTTTTCAGATGAAACAAGGGAAATTGGGTCATGTGTTACAGCTATTGTGAAAAGAAGCATAGATTAGAAAAATGAATAAATAAAAAAAGAAAAATGGCAGGCACCACTGCTGTAAGCTTCCTAATTTTTCTGTAACATATTACTGTAAATGAGAGCTGTATTGATGTTCTGTCTAAGTCAGGAAACTGTTGACGTATGGCTCTAGAATGCTTACTTTAATTGCACAATGTAAAAATTATAGTGCCACTTATGAGAACATTCTTTACATTTTGAATAGAGAACTTAATATAACCACTTTCCTCTCATAAATCATGACTTTCTCCGAGCCCTGGGTACCATTCAAACATCCTTACCCAAATGTTTTTTTTGTGACGTTAGGTTGGCTCAGGATGCACACAACTATCTTTGACAGAGCTTCTGTTTTTGACAGTCTGGGAAAAAGAACGAGCTGGACATTCACAGTCATCTGAATGTATCTCTCGGAAGCACAGGGCTAAAGATAAAACGTTAATGTTCAACGTTTCATCACGATTATCTTAGTTTATTTGTTTTTTCATTCATCTTAGTGCCTAAATGAATTAAAGGATTTGCCTCCTGCAAAAAGTTTGGTAGAACATATACGGTAACCTCTTGGTCTACCTTTACCAAGGTGTCACACTTTAATCAGATGGTAGAGAATATAATTTATTCCAATTGGAGCTTCACTTCGAATTTGGAGATCCACGCTACTTTGAGGTGGTGATGCCCGATTCTACTGTCCTCAACAGTTGTTCAACTATGACTGTCTTGGAATTAACTGAAAAAAGACCTTTCCTGCGTGCTATTGAAAAAAATAGAGTCAGAGAAATGGACATTTTGGGATTAAACTGAAAAAAAACATTCATATCTTAAAGTTCTTACAATTTGTTATATGTGGAGAAAAAAACAAACAGAAGTTGATGGCTTTTTCTGGAAAATAAAACTGAAATAAAAAATAAGAGACCTTTTAGTTGCACATCCCATTTTGGTGTAACTCAACACTGAGAGGCAAGCAAGGCACAGACTTTTGGCTCCAGGCCTTTTCTCACCTCCTATTGTGATTCTGAAACTGTAAAAAGGTAGAAATTAAAGTGCCGCAACCTTCTGCTTGAAATAGAAAATCTGGCATTTCAATGCCATCGTGAATTAGGTTATTTCTAACATTGAATGCTACATCCTACAGTAACAGAAGTCTTGATCAGGGATGCCAAGACCTTTGCACAATGTTCTGTGATTGGCGTTTTTTATCCCTTCTTTAGAAGAGAAAATTCAGCAAATCAAAAGCAGATTTAACACAACTCCTCTTCCTCTGATTTGAGAGCATCATATATGACCACACATCCAAATGTTTGCCACAAAAGAGGTTTAACGCTAATAGAGTTGCCTTCAAATTCATATTGAAAAAAGCATGTAAGAGGATCAATTCAATTCCTCCTTCTTATGAAAAGTTACTGCTTCTGCATGACCAACCCCTGGTTTTCATCTCAGTTCAGAGTAAAGTTGGTTCTGTGAGCTAAGCATAATTTTCTCCACTCCATCTATAAAAACAGACTGCCTTATTTAACATTTCCATCGTCTCGATCTTTCCCCACTTTGCCCTTTCCGTCTATGACCTATTTAAATTTGGATTGCACTTTGTTTCACCGTGTGCAGTGGCGACAGTGACAGCGAGGTTTACTGCTCTCTGGGGTTTGCCCCTTTGGCCTCGGCACTTCCAATCCGGCAGGATAATTACTGAAGCTGCATTGCATGCTACCCCTGGGTGGAGGAGGCAACGTGTAGGAATGTGTCAGCTGACAAATGAGATGCAAAGAGGCAAGCCTGAGTTAGAGAGGGGAAACAAAGAGACGTATTTTCGAAATCGTAAAATATCTGATGGTGATATGGAGAGACATTATAAAAGTTCTATTTTGGCAGCAAAACAGCTGATACTGAGATACGGGTAAATGTTTATGGGAATGTGAAAAAGTTATGACAGCGACGTGCCTCCTTTCTCACCATCTTTGTGTTTCCTTTTTTGCTTCTGTTCACAGAAGAGCTAACTCACATGACAGCTCTTGTTCGGCTACCAATCATAGCATAAATATTCTGCTATTGAAGTTTCACAGGAAGCAGACAAATGGGTAAAGTCGGAACAAATGAAATAAGGAGAAGCTAAATAGATTTTCCATTAGGCGTGGGTGTATAGATGAGAGTATGCTGTGAATGAACGATGGGAGCTACTTGAATTCCTCTGAAGGCCACTCAGACTTCTGTGTTCTGACTGGCTGAAGTCAAAAAGTTTTATTCTAACATCTTTTCAAAACACCTGTTTAAACACACCTATACAATTGTTTATGCACTTATCTCTTTTTAATCAAATCGGTGATATGATCCTATCTTTGAGAGAGATTAATCGGTTCTGGCCGAGTCATGCCAAGAAGTGGGCATGCCCGAGCCAGCATTTAGGTACTAAAGCATCCAAACTTAAAAAAACAGAGTAACAACCTAACAATTATACATGTTTCACTCCTTCCGGAAGGAAAAAAAAAAGAAATCACTCGCCAAATCTTGTGCTCGAGCAGCCTGATCGATGGGCTGTTGAAGACATAGGATTATGAGGAGAACTAAGGGACATTTGGAAGGATGTGAGAAGGGAAGGTTTGGCGGGGATGAAGCTTGTGTATCTGAGACCGTGTGCCCTTCAGCTTGTTTAAGTGTGTGCGTAGAGGAGACACAGGCCAAAGTTTCCCTCTTGCATTCTTCTTTATGCTTCCAGTTAATAAGCCGGTCTTCGAGCTGTTGCTAGGCTACACAAATCTGTTGTTACTATCTGGCAGGTGGCTTCTTCAATAAATAAGCCATTTTTTTAGTGCTTATAATTGTGCATGTGCATTTGATCTTATCATGTTACTGATGAAAAATATCCCATTAGATAAAGATATAAAATTATGAATGATATGCAGGCTTTTTCTTTGCCATGCAGTCCTGCTCTTCTGTAAGTATTTCATCCCTGACTTGCTGCATACCTGCTTTTAAATTGGCAAGAGTGAGCTGATCATACAAGAAATATAATTGTGTGTTAGACTGTATGTTACCTAGTGGCGTCTCCATTTGATCATGCACATATTTTTTCTACCTTTGTATATTTATCTGAAAAGTCTGAAATAAGGACACTGAAAAGTATTGCAAGGAGTAAAAAAAAAAAAAAAAGTTCTATGCCTTGTGACGTGTGCTTTAAAAGAAAATATAAAGGCCTTGCAGAATGTGGGACATTTGTTTCTCTTGTGACTGTTTCAAGGGAGAGGAAAACCAGCTCAAACAGAGCAGGCCTAAAACACGGGCTCTCTTATTGGTCCAAATTAATGTGTTTACTCATGATCAAGAAACATGCTGTGTGACCCTGTATACAATATTCATGGGAAAAGGAGATCCAACTTTGAAGGAGGATTCAGACTAACAATTAGGGTTTGTATTTGCATCTGAACCATGACTTTCTCAGCATGTAAGTGGAGAATTACCCAATAGTTTCTGAGCATATCTAATGACTCAACACTAAGGTTTTTTTGGCTCCGGAGCTTTTGGATCAGCCCTCCCCACCCACCCACATTCTGGCATTTTTAAATGCTCAAAGACGGAGGATGGTGCAGTGAGTGAGTGCCTGGCATTACAAGACATTTCATTCTCCAGCCAAAATGCAAATGACAAAGCAGCCTTGTTATTATTACCAATGCTGCACTGCTTTACATCATGATAAATTGCCTCTTGACGGCAGTTGTCAACAGGATCTCTGCTCTAATTAGCTCATTTGCCCATCTCTGTTACGGAAAAGTGACTTTAAGATTAATAATATAATTAAAGCCTCCGTGAAAACATGGCAAACCTGAAAAATCAGCTCATGCCAAAAGAAGGACAGAATTTTTTCTCTTATAATGGTGTGTTCACACATAGCAGTGGCTCTTAAATTAGTTTAGACAACTGCAGTCAACAGCTTAAAAGAATGTAGTTTGGATAAAAACAAATTGAAATGTTTCATTAAGTAAAGGAAAATGTGAAGCAAAATAAAATTTGACTCATTTCTTTAACCAAGCGTGCTGTTATTTGACTTCTCACTGTGAATTAGAAAACCAAAATTAACCTCTTCCTATTTATGTGGTATCCCATTCCAAGGACTCTCATTCATTGAAAGTTGAATATGTGTTGTACACACAAATGAAATGTGCATGGTGTGTTCAACTTTGCATAGTTTGTCACTTAAGCTGATGATCTAACATGTGCACCTAAGAAAAACATGCAACTTCCTGTCAATGAGGACACAATTTTATCCACAAGGCACACTTAATCAACTCCTTCATAAATGACCACATCAAGCACCACACTATGTGCTTCAATGCCTAAGCTTCCACCACACTTTAATGTGAGTATATATTTCAAATGATGCTGTTTTAGTGTAATGGATCTAATAATTTTAATTTAAAAAAGAGCAAAAAATCTTATTGAGAGTATGCAGAGCAACTACAGATTGATATAAATTGAGACAATTCATTATTGAAAATTGAATGCAGTGCTTATGTCACTGATAGTTCACACTCTGCCATTCTTTTTAGTTTTTATTTCAACACCTGCTGAGCTTCTGTTGAATTCCCACTACTCTTTAAAATTGGAGTGTAGTGCAGGCACAGTGGAGCACGGGTCTAAATGCTAGTTTTCTCGTTTTAATTTCATGCAGTTGTGAATAATCCTTCTATCCAAACCCTGCAAGTGGCCATTAGTCTCATTCTGTTGAGAAAGTCAAACAGAGACAAAACAATGACTAACCTTTTAAACTCCTGGAGTGGCAACGAGGCCAACGAAACTGAGTCAATACGCCACATTTTAAATGTAGTGCTTTAATTTGTTATGGCGCCAACATAATTGTACAGCCAGTCATTGCTCAAATGTGTAAAAAAATCTGCAGAGAAATTAGCCACTTTGATGCAACAGAACATCATTTTTAAAGTTGTAATTAATAGCTTGGTTGACTTGAGCACAATTAAAACTGTGGGAAATAGAATTGAAAACAAAGTGCAATAAAAGAATGGCCCTCATGCTTAAAATGGGTCAAACTTAGCCAACAAGATGCTGTCTGATATTGTTATGCTTCTGTAAATTGTGATGTAATGTTCTTCTAGGATTTTGGGAGGTCTACTGGCAGAATTTCAAGATGAATTACTCTGTATTCATTTTAGATTTATTGTGTGGAAATAAGAGCCATTGTTTATTCATCACCTTGGAATAAACCACCAGAGTGTCAGCTAGGCTGCACCCTGAAACACACAAACCGAACACCAGGTTTTTCCAGAGCCTTTTTAATTTTTCTCTGGCTGTCTGTTTACACACTCTTTCCCCCCCAGTTTCTTCTTAAAAATATTGTTTTTCCTACCTAAAGGCTCAGTCTCCTCTGACTGGCTGGATGATAGTTCAAACATGATGCGGTTCATGACATCCGGCTTATCTTGTTTGAGGTGTAGCCCACCTGTCAGCAGTGCTCAGGAAGCATGGTGGCCATTTCTTAGAAAGCCCTTTTCCGCATCAGAAGGTTGGTGACTTGAGCACCAGGTTTGCTAATTCACATGTCAAAAGTCTAGCATTGCCATTTAGGCTGGTTGCAAGTCGTTCTGGATGAAAATGTTAAATTAATGTAGTACAAACGTGGCCATTACACTAAACCGCTTTACAGATTGTTACCCAGAAAACATTGTATCATTTTTATTTTAGCTCCATGTTTATGTAGAATACCGAGCCTTAAGTGAATTGCTTCTCATTATAAGACTGTTAACCAACAAAGGCATAGCTTATTTTTATTTACTTTCTTAGGGATCCATTCTATCTTTCTTATCCTTCGGCATTTACTTTTTTTAAAACTATATTCCTCTCATCATTATTAAGGCTGTCTTTCATTAATTCCTACAGGGTTTTGGAGCCCAGGGACACCAGTCAAGTTGTCCTCTGGAAATTAGATGACCCAGTCTTCCTTTTGCACAGGTGAATATAACAACACTCTCACAGACACGTCCACACACAGTCACTCACACACACAGACACACGCACACAAAGTGAGTAAAGCTCTATAATGAATCTATGAATTTACATCCAACTTTGATTTGCATGGGAGTCTGTACACGCAGCTGCGACTTAGTCCTCCACTGATTCTTATTCTATTTCATGAAACTGTCAGCCTGCATTGCATGTTAAAAGGCTGCCACATTACTCAGAGATTAACCAATTGTGTGCTACCATGACCCAGAGTCACATTAGATGGTGGCGCAGAGCATGTACATGGACCCTTGTGTTTTCTGCATGTATGGATTGGTGTGTATTTGTGTGCAGAACTGTGTGCAAAATTGCCTGATGCCATATAATTGAATATAGGGAAAAGGGGTTTCATTTGTCCAGATGTCACCGCTGATGGATGCCCCTCATAAGACAAGCACAATAAGGGATCATTCCTCATTTTTCCTCCCACTCCTTACCCCTCCTCTCCATCATAGTTTACTCTCTACGCCAAACACTCATCTCTTCCCCTTTGGTTGGCGCTGGTAGATTGTGGTGTCGCAGTGGATTTCACGCTAACACATGTTGTGTCTGTTCCGTCCTAATTGAGAAGGAGGCATGCTGCCTTTAGTGATAACTCTGATGACCAATGCAGGATGATAAAATAAAGGGTAGTGCCATTAAGTCTCATTAATTCTTCCATTATCAATAAGTTCCCCGCAGGGGGACTTAGTGAACAGGTCAGTTGAGAATGCATGACTGTTTTTAAACCTTTTTCATAAGGTTTTGCTAATTTCTTCCATCCTTACTTAGCTGAGTTTTGGGTGTAGGTTGTATTTTCAAGCTTCAGTGACATTGTATGTCTCAGAGCCAGCTTTTGCAATATATCAGGACTTTGACATTTTTAATAATATTCTAATAGATTAAGGTCAGCTATGTCAGGGGGGAAGTACAGTGCAAAAAAAAAGCATTAAAAGGTGTTTGAAATATGTAGTTTTTCAAGATTTATGCTAGGAGGTGTTCAAACGGGTTTGATACTGATACAGTAACCACAGTTAACTGTGTTGGTTTTAAAGATAATATATATATATACAGTATATGTTAAAACAAAGAAGCATTTGCCTTCTTATTGAATTATTAGTTTGTCTCCTGTGGTGCATATATCAGCAGACATTAATAGTCTGGATCATTATAAAAATAATATTCACTTAGTTTAGTCCATTTGTTTGGTCCACAAGTTTTTTTTAATGTTTACTTTGAATTATCAGTTATGCAAAATAAACTAGTATAAAAGTATTACTTGACATTGAGATAAGCCAAATAAAATGTGTGAAATGAATAAAATAAACCTTTGAGTCATTTCATTCTGACTCACAGAATGAAATGGAAAAGTTCCGTTAAATTTTCTGGGCTGAGTAAAACATACTTTTAAGAGGATTTCACTTTTCGATTTGAATTGCTGCGTTGCGATCTCATTACTCATGACACTGCCGGCTCAAAATCTTTTGACATTAAACAATTAAATCTGTTTTTCAACACACATTAAATGAAATGGTTTTAAGAGAGCACAGTCTGTGACGAGGGCATTAATATTCCAGCTTAACGAAAAGGAAAAAAAAAAAGCTTTTTATAAAGAGGAGTTCATCTGAGTTAATACAGCTGATTCAAACCTGTTGTATTTCTGTATTTGCTATCCGGAAAAGGTCTGTGGTTCTATTCAAGTGTTGCATTTGCAGTAAAAGCTATTGTCACTGCTATGAGTCACATGGCCTTAGTAAAAAGAAAAAAATCCCTATCACTGCATCAAGTAGAGTTAACAGTCCAGTTTGCACATCATTACTCGCTCTACCAAAAAAAAACAAAAGGCTGCTGGAGGAGAAATTTAGAAGTTCCCACAAGATGAGCCACTCAGAAGTCCTGCGAACCTCTTGTCTGGGATAATTAGCTTTTTGCCTCCACCAGCTGTTCTACCAACAGAATAATAAGTCCACATTTCCCTACCCCATTTATGTTCATATGCTTACATATACCGTAGAACACATTCATTTTCATTTGAATCACCTTCTTATGCACATTCGACAGAAAGAAATTCAAATATATGTATATACTGTATATATAAAATGGAACTGTATTACTTGTTATGAGTTTAACTTTTCTTCTTTTCTATAAATTGAAATAAACATCTGTGAACATTAAAAACTCAGTAAAAATATTTCAACACTTTTTAAAAAATCTAATTTTCCATACTATATTGTTGTCGACTGCTTTAGCTGGGTGTCCAACTCCTATGTGCAGTGGAGGTGTTTTTGCAGAATTTACATCCTTTCACACAATCAGCAAAGTCACAGAAGCAAGTCAAAAGAAAATGGGTGTAACAATATTTTTTTTTAGTTTCAGTAAAGCGAGTAAATTCAGAAGCTATTATGTGGCAGTGGTAAGCTGCTCTGCAAATTAAAACTTTCCATTAGACACACTTGAAAGAGATGAACAAAAAAAAAAACACTGCCAAATGTGGTCAGCCTGGAAAAGAAACAAATAGAAATGTAACGGAATGTTGGCTTATGTGCAGAAAAGATATGTGTGTGTGAATGTTGAGAGTTTACCATTTTCAGTGCTCTGAAGACATTTGTCAAATTTAAATTTAAACACATTAATGGATGTACAAGCTGGATGAAGTCAAGGTTAGCAAGGAAGTAAAACAGTGGCCTCTCCATGCTAACAATTGAGGAAACACTAGTGTAATGGCAAATAAGGAAAAAGGAACGACAAAAAAATAATTAAAAAAATACACAAACATATTGCCAAATGTCTTCCATACCTGGAGGCATAATCAAGGTCTCAGATGTGGCTGTGATCACAGAATAGAGTGCTTATCACTCATTTTTTTAACATCAATCTCTCCCTCCCCTCTACCTGTAAAGGGGATGACAGAGTGTGATCACAAATGTGTCCCCATGCTGTTGATTTGCCACCTTACCTGTCAACAAGAGGACAAATATGACTCTGTCTGCTGATTTAATTGATTTTTAGCTTTCATTTAGTCATGTATTCACTACAGAAAAAAGAAGTTTTATTGATAAGGCTTTGCCTAACTACAATTACTCATTCACATCGTCAGAATTTTCTGTGGGAGCATCTGCATGTAGTATGTAGAGAGCTTTCTACCTGTTTTTATGCGAGACTGGGTGAAAAAGTGTGTGTCATTTCTGCTAAGAATTGATAAATGTTGGATGTGTGACTCCACTGAGAATTGGCTATTTCTCAGACTCCCTTCAGACTGTCGAGTGGCTTCTCAGAAGAGAAAAATGCCTCGTTGCAGTGAAGGAACTTGGGAGTTTAGTTAATATAAAACACTCTCAATATTGAAACAAAGCTCTATACCTTGCTTTAAAAGAGCTAGAATAACAAGAAATGAGAAACTTAGTGGGAAGAGTCGGCCTTCACCCCGCAGTACTGAGTTTAGGAACAGTTACATTTAGAAATTCACGTTAGCCTTGAAATAAAAATGTGGCAGTTTTTTTCCCCACAACTGTCCTGCTGTGTAGAAAGAATCAGTACACTTTGGACCTTATGATCTCATCGACTGTGATACATAGTGATACAGTTTTTCACTCATGTCTTGACCTGCGAAACGACAAAATGTGCATTGTGTGGCGAATGACGACTAGCGCATACTGTGGCTCTCTAAAGTGGATCACTACCATTCACCTCTTTAAATAGGCAACAGAGAGGAGTAGATGGAAACTGAAAGAGAAAGTGATGAATGACTAGGAAAGGTCAAGTGTAGATGGAGGGAAAAGAGTGTGGACTATTTTACTTCCCTCCCTGTATTCATCTGATACTCAGATTTAGCGTGTTTTAACTTCAGACTACCAGTTCAAATCTTGTGTTAAAGCAGAAAGTATTTTGCCTGTTTAGACTGTATCACTACTGCTGTAGACAACCTTACAGACCTTACAAAAAACCTTAAAAACATTCGTAGACACACCCAAATACCAACAAAACCTTTGAATGAGAGACAAAATACATCTTGCTCTGTACAGAAAACTAAAGAGAATGTGTATCTCAGCAATTTGGTCTAGGCGTGCGTGTTATACTGTGTTTTTGTTGTTCTGAATAAATCAGAAATAGAAAAACACATTGGTTTCTTAGTGCCTACGGATTTACAATAGCAGCTGCAAGAGGCTTTTGTGGATTGCCACAAACATAGTACAGGTGAATCACATCCACTATGCAGTTCAATCAGCAAAGAGAAAAGTAGGCCATTTTACAAAGAGCTGATTCTTTCCTAAAGACCAAGTGGAAGGAAATAGGCCATTAACTGCTTTTATAGGGTTAGTTTTGTGGCTGTAGGATTATTCATGAAAAAGGGTCCCACAAACTGTACTGTCATCCAGCAAAAAACGTTTCTTTTCTTTTTTTTACTTTTTCGCACGAACGTACGGAACAAAAAATCTCTTTGAAATGAGATAGTACAACCTTCTCCATCCCTCCAAAATTCTGCACTGCTTTTCATCAACAGCCTCTTTGAGTCTCTCAGTTTTCTATGAAATGCCATTTTCTCTCTGCCTCCTTTTGTGTTCTCCCCCGTCGAACATGTGGGAATGAGGCCAATGGCAGCAGGCATAAGCGGGGACTCTGTAGCAAACGGCAAGGGCGACTATTGGTGTCAAGCCTCCACAACCCTATCTGTGTTAGACACAAGGCGGGGTGAGAGGTGAGCACTGCAGCTTTTTATGGTTCAGCGGTGGCATTTTGAGAACACCGGTTAAAGAAGAAAGGGAGGCTCTTTCTTCTCTACACCCTCGGCCACCTTCGGGTTCAGCTACTCGTCCATGCGACCTCCCTTTTTATCCCCCACACCATCTCCCACTGCCCTTTACCTCTGCAGGGAGCAAATTTGTGTCTTTGATACGGAGTAGTGGGCATTTCTCACATCAGGCAAACATGTTTACCGAGTGCAATACTATTCTTTCTAACTGAGTTGGCCGATAACGAGCATTTACAAACGGCATGCCTCATTTACCTCAAACGAGCTATTTCAGAAATGTTTTGGCTGGATTATGGACTGGATGTCGTAGAAAAAACACTAAACTATTGTTCTATTAATATATTAGTAAGACTTCAAATGATATTGGACCAGAATTAGTGAATTGTGGAATTAAACCAAAAATGCAAATCTGCATAATCCTTGGTCCCTTTTTTTTTATTCCAAAATACATGCATTTTGTAGTGTTCATGGTAGAAAGAACTTACTCACTTAAGCAGTGGTAAACAGCAGCGGGTTGCTGTCAACACTCACAGCCAACTATACTTCTGCAAAGATTATTATCAGTCTGTATACACGAAGCACAGCCAGGTTGATGAAATGCATGTTGCAGAGATTACTTTGGAGTGAAATGATCACATAACTAAATATATGTAGTTGCTTAGACAATTGACCTGCAATATTTGGAGCTTGTACTGGAAGAACAGACAATAGTGGGAGAGCTTTTGATAAACAATGTATGATCTTTGTTTCTGAGGATATGAAAGAAAAAGAGGGGAAGATTGTCCTTTTTTTCTTCTGCGGACCATCAAAGTGGTGACATAAAAGGCATGTCATTGCCAGGGTGATATTTCCCAGACATCCGAGAAGCATCCAAGTGTTATCCTTGACATTTTTTTTTACATGAATTTCCGCGTGTGGACCAGAGCAAAGGCGCACGGGCAACAGAGCACGGAGCTGCAGCCGCACAGTGTGACATGGATGCAACCGCAACCAGTGTGTGCGCTCACTTTCACAAACACACACACACATAAGCCAACGTTTCCAACGCAATGCTAGTTATGAGTTAATCAGTCCTATATACGTATGTGCACAACACAGTCTAAACTGCAGGCAGGACAATCAACCAGTAATCCACCATCTTATGAGTGCACCCAGATTGCTTCCTTTTGCCTTCTAGTGTCTTTAATATTTAGGCTTTTTGACATCAAATGCATAAATGAATGTCAATGAGGCTGATCTCAGCCCCCTAATCTCAAAAACATGCATTGAAAGATTGGGCATGAAAAAGCAGTTGGATGCTGTCAGTAGAAAACTCATCAAACACACCAAAAACAGCAGCAAAGCTGTTTTTTATGGCATGGTTTTTGTACAGTCAAGCCCAGTTTTGGATGGCTTGATGTGAGATAGGAGGAAGATTGCTTCTGGACACGTTGCAGGCTGAGAGTGATCTTCTGATTGTTACTTTAGAAAAAAAAAAAAAGAGAGATGTAAAAGCCTGTCTGCAGCATTCCTTTTTCATAATGGTGGTGTGTTTTTGAAAGTGAAACCAGTAATAAGGCCGCATGGACATGGCAATTTAGAGTGTCTGTCTATCATGCATCCTATCTAAGACAAACACGTGCACTCAGATGGCTCATTAATTGTGTAATTGTCATGTTTCTGGGCTCCGAGGAAAAGACAGGGTTTCTTTTTATTCAGTGCATTTGAATAGATTTTTGCTCTGTGTTTCCTGTCTTTTTCTTGTTTTCTGGTTACCAAAAATATTGAATCAGTGTAATTATGAGCACATTTAACATTGCAATGCTAAAACATAGGCAAGGCAGACCAGTAAATACAGAAAATGAACTTACAAATGTCCAAATATAAATCAAAATAGGTAGAAATCTTCTGGTAACATTGAAACAAGAAAAAGAAAAGAGCTGCGACAGACAACATGGAATAACGAGGATATGGAAACACAACTGCTTATCTCTCAAATCATTCACTACAAACCACGATTTAAGAAATCAAATGAATCATAACCATGTGCACTTACAGGGAACATGTCATAATATAATTAACACAGAACAAAAACAGCATTAGTACATTGAAAGATTCTAATTTAACTAAATTGAAAATCCCACTTTACCATAACAAAAGTTAAGGATGCTCCAGACATCTACAGGAGGTAGAGCCAGTAGAGCTCTTTCATCTGGAACTGCAGGAGATGCTGAGTTTAAATCCGGCAGTGGGGACTCACCCCCTTGTAAAACACTCAGTAGCGCACTTCAGGAAAGAAGCCTCCTTAAAAAAAAAACATTCCCAGGATAGACACGCTACATCAAATTACATTCCTCCTAGCACACTGCCTTGATAAAGCGTTTGTTTGGGCCTGGAGCATTTCATTGTTTGTGTTAAACAGAGTTGAGCTGGGAGCCGAGTATACAAGTCCACAGCAAACACCAGAGACTGTGCCTATGTCAGCTTCCTGTTTTCAGCCAATTGCTTTTTTAAACTCCCCCATCCGAATGAAACGTGTGCAAATATCCACATGTTGGAAGCAGCACACCTTCAACCACAAGCAGCATGTTTATTATCCATTTCTGTATTCTATTTCTGTTTTATTAAATTGTGTGGCTTTTTAAAGAGTAATGTATATTACCGCATACCCTACTGCACTTGCTCTGTTGCTCTGTGATTAAAATCGGATTGGATTGAGATAATCCTCATTTTCATTATATTTTTTCCGTAAACATTGCATTACGTTTCCTTGGAGGGTGATACAAAGAACTTTGAACTCTGGCATTCAGATCTCTGTGGTTTGATTAATGCCAAGCCAATTAGTTCTTATTTACCGGCCAACGCACTCTTCAGGTCAGAGGAAATCAAAAGAGTGGTTGAATGTCACTTAGCAAGTGTAAGTAATACCTGAGGTTTTGGTCTAATTGCTTTAACATGATTTCAATGTTGCATTTCATTATTAATTCTGGTTTTTAGTGACTTTTTAACATCCAGTATGTCTGTATGCACAGCTGGATCGAGTTATGGTGTTCTGCTGGTGGACCTCTGAGCTTGTTTACGGTTATTAGAAGGGGAATGGAGTTGTTGGCAAAGCAGGTCATCATGATTCTTATGGTGGTTTCTGGAAAGCTACAAAAAAATATTCCTAACTGTTTATAAGACCGTTCATTTTCCAGTAAGAGTTACAAGCCTAGGCAAACTTCTTTCCAAGGAGACAAACCAGACTTGAAAACTAAACAATTCTAACTTTCTCTCATTTTACATTCGGAGTCGAAAGGTCAGGTATATCTTTTAATGGATGTTAGCAGAAGAACTACTCCAGGATGTGTAGCTTTTATTGGAACACTTGTGCATCTGCTGGATCACAGATCAATTGGAACACAGCCGGACCCTGAATTCATCTAAAGAGAAGGGTGTAAAAGCACTCAGAGCTGAGGGTTTTTTTTTTAAGTTTTCATTCCTGTCCACTTCCATTTCAATCCTTTTTCTTACTTTTATGTTACGTTCCTTATATATATATTTTTTTTTGGTTACATTGGAAGTTTCCCTGGTTGTGAGATCTGGCCACTTCCTCACAAGAGTGTTCTGTTTATATTTGCTTTTTTCGCTTGTCAGATTGATGACTAACCATAGTAAGCAAAGAAAAGAATAATTATCCTAGAAACAGAGGTGCAGCCCAAAGGTTTATTGAAAATTTAAATTAAACGAAAACACAAAATGTGCAGTCGAATTTCAGAAAACAGGCGCTTCTCTAATAATTTAAAACCAAAACAAAGAGTGTCATGGGAGATCATACCTGAAGTAACGCAATTACTATTTTGGAGACTAAATGACCCATGATTGAGAAATAAATCAAAATGATCTAATCCAAAAATCACATCTCACATTTTAGAATAGAAAAGATGAATCAGATATTAGTGGAGGTTATTCATATCTACATTGGGAATTCAGGTTAAAATGGAAAAGGTCAAAGGGTTCTGGAATGAAAATAAATCAAACTGTTCAGTAAAAACAGTTGAAAACAAAAACAGACGGACAACAGGTGGAGCTGATCAATGAACCATGGCAAAACTCAAATGGATGCAGGCACCAGAGATGGACTGTGCCTAAATTAAAAGAGCTAGAGACAATAGAGAAAGGGGGTAGAAAGAAAAAATTCTATTTGTGACACCATTCTTTCACATCCTGTTGGTTAATATATCTATAATTGCATCCAGAAAATTATTTTATATGCATGTGAATGTTTTTCTTTTCTATTTTTCAGGCGAGAGGTCTCCCATCCAAATGCAGCCATGTGTGATGACAACCATTGTGACGCAAATTACATAGTCCTGTCTGGATCCTTTTATACACTCAGCAGCCAGCGTTTCTTCCCTCGTTAGAATCTAAATAAAAATTTGCTTCGTTCACCTGTCCTCTTTAATGTTCTATTGGGGCTGAATCGCGGCGCCACAGTGAGACTCATCAAGTGAGGTGAAGGGCACACTACTGCCAGTGCTTTAGTTCATTAGCAAGCATCTGTGTGCTCTCAATGTTTAAGCGAGGCCTTAAATACAAAACCCGAAGTGTCCACACTTACCCGATGAATTGCATAGTAATAACACAATCTCATTGTGCAGTGGTGATAGTGAAATGGTGATTATTCAGCAGTGCAGTGTCATTTTTCCAGTGGACCTTCTCATACATAATGCATCTAAATCATTGCATTTTCTTCTCCTTTCTGGGCTACAATGCATATTTCATCAAGCCAGTGAAATATTAAGCACTCTTATGATTTGATATTCTCTTCCAAAGGGGGATTTCAACCAATAGTTCTTGTCACATCTCTCTTTGCTCCACTGGGGCCACATTTCCACGGATGTCTTTATTTGGTGTGTTTGTTTACTCGAGACAAATTTGATTGGCTAATGCTGAGGTAATTATCAATGAGGCAGACAATCAATTTCAGAGATCATCAAGGCTTAAGGGCCCATTGATCCACGAGAGGACCGAGCACTGCCTGGCACATAATGCTTACTCCCGCATATTTGATCAAAACCAGCGAGGGTCAAATTGTGCAGTGACTCTTCCTCATTCTGCTGTCAAATTCAAGACATCCACTCTGACTTGTGTAAACATTTGAGAAGGAGATGTTTGTAGTTGGGCATTTGACTTCTTCCTTCCACTGCTTTATGTGGAATGTCAACATAGCCTGCTGTCCGTTTCGGGAAAACTATCTCATGTAGCGCCCGTCAACCTCCCCCCGACCCTTCAAAGAGCTTTTCCCATAGAACTGATTTATTTTTACGCTGCTGTCTTGACATTTTACTCTGGATGAGCTCATTAAAAATATAACTTTTCATCCCATTGTCAAAATCTACTATTTCTTAGATATAAAAATAATGCTGATTATGAAGATTTTAGCAGAAATTAAACCAATATCACGATTGTCATAGAGTTCAGAGAAATGGTTATAGGGATTATTTAGGAAAAGATCTGTTACCTTATCTTCTCCAACAGAAGCTTGATCTTGTTAGCTTTAAAAGGCAGTTTATAGAAACTGTAAGCAAGTACTTACTTGATTTCTTAACCTTTTGCATGAGTTAGATGAGAAGTGTGACTCAGGGTATGAGTATGTTCTGGCTGCTTTACCTAAACAAGTCGAGATTGGGCAGGAGAGAAAATGAAGGCGAACTGCTGCTTCAGTGTTTGACATTAATATGAACTTTGACCGTTTTACGGTGTTACCTGTGTCTTCTCAATTTAACCCTGTAGTGCCAAATGTATCATATTTGATTCATACGGTTTCTTAAATGTTTTGCATCTGACACCTTTTGCATAATTTAATGGTAAAAACTTTGCTCAAAATACTATTGTACACAATCAGATACACCTGATAACAGGGGGCATAAGACTAAACAAAAAATAATCTTTACTTATCGCATAGGTATAGATTATTAATAATAAAAATGAATTTTTGTTTTTTCTTTTTACATATTTTGTTAAAAGGCCAAATAAGGAATTCAAACCAAAAAATAAAAATTTTCTGTTTTGTTCTATTCTTGGATCAGGCTTTAAAGGGTTAAAGGATTTGTATTATCATGTATGAATAACAGTAAGAAAACCTTTGTATTTGTATGAATACGTCTGGTAAAGGGAATTATTTTAGCAAATAACACTACATTTTTATCCCACGATTAAAACAGCATTGAACAGTCTCTTTTTTTCACCTGGATCAAAAAAAAAGAAACACAGACCCGTAACCTCTCTGTCAGAAAGGCCATCAGGTTTTGTGAAAATGAGATGAATCGCCAAAGTGAAGCATCTCTCATAGTTTATCAAAATTAGTGTAGATTTGAAGCAAAATTGGCATATTCAAGTTTGAAATTATGCCCCTTAATTGGAGTGCTACCCTCGGGGCAATTACTATGATATCTTTTAACACCGGAACACAGTACTGATGTATCATCTCTTTAAGCTTCAATAAATTTAGCTGGTGATGTCAACCGAGATGTCACAGTGTGTCCAACAGTCAATTACCTCATCTATTAATTCAGTCTGTTCTTTGGCATAACTTTTGTCACATATACATCATGACCACCTTTCTTCAGAGTGAGGTCAAGAGCAACAAAATATGTGTAAAAAATTATGCTTTTTAAAATGTTATTTAAATGGTAGAAAAGCCCAAGCAAAGAGCTGACTTGCTTGCCTGGCACCACAGAATGTGTAAGGATCACAATCAATGGAAAATGCCATAGTTATACATTAAATATCCTAGAAAATTCTGCAACAATCACATTTCTTCATTCTGTTCCCCACATCCATGATGTTGATTCATCAGTCATCTTCTTGTGTCTCGATGCTGAAGGATGCTGAAGGTTTACATGATGTGTCTATCTTCTAAATCTGGCGCAAACTCAATAATAATTATCTAAAACTTAAGGACAACAAATACAAATTTTCAAAAAACAAAACATGAAATGCTATATAAGTGTAAATGTATTTATGGGTCCCGTGAATCCACTAACAATATGCCTTCATGAAAAACTAAGGTTATAATTTTGAGTGCTTAGAGGCATAAAGAAAAAGTTTTTTCATTATTTTTTTATCATTATATTACTATTATTGTTTTGTGCGTAAAAATCTGCACAGGACCTTAATGTGTGTTCAACAGCAAAGCTCTTATTCTGCTTTCCATGCAGTAATTTCAATTCTATTCAATGTAGCACGTAAATGTCTCTCTGGCTGTCACAGAGTTCAAGTCACTTATTTTTTATGTGAAGGGGGTGTGTGGATATAGAAAAACTACCTTCAAATGGAAGATTAAGGACAACAACAACCATTTGTATAAATAATATCTCTGCCTACCCTAAAGGTATAGTTTATGTGCTATTAAGAACTATGTTTGACTGTGTATGTTTTAGTTTAGAAACTATCTTTAGCAACTAAAGAGACCTAATCACAACCAAATCTAATATATGATCGGCATCAATGTATCTATTTGGATGCTACATTATTAATTCATCCACGGTCAAAAGCAATTGTTATAAAAAACAAATACCATGGAAGTTAATGACAAACTTTAGTAACCTTTTCTTGAAAAAGTTTCTGGACCGATCCTGGACAGTCAGTTCTTCACCCTCTTTATGCTGGAAGACTGATTCTAATTGTCTACCAACATTCACATAATGTTCATGCTAGTTTTACTATTTTTCAACATTGCAAGTTTGATTATTAATTTCATTTCTTTGAAATACAAACTCGGTACAAATTACCATATAAAGAAAACACTACAGCACTTATTTGTTGTTCGAAGTGCGCAAGTGTGTGTCCGCGCATGTTGTGACGCAGTATTACTTGACATTTACAGCAGTAGGTCTTGACCGAATGTACAAACTTGCTGACACTTTAAGGCTTTTCTCTGAAAAGGACGCGACCAAGTAGAACTACATGAAAGAAGTGTCAGCATTTTAGTTTGCAAAAAGAGACTCTGCTGGCCTTTTCCTCCCCCACCTCCATTCAGTGGAAGCGCATGCATGTGACTGTGTACATTTCACAGTGTCACTGTTTGTATGCCCCAAAGGCCTCAGAAGAGGAGAAAGATGGGAGAGAGCCTTTATTCATTAGTCGTCGGCGTCCTTCCACACAAACAAAGGAGGGTGGGGGCGAAGCACACGACGGGACTTGTGCACTGAGGACATTTAGGGAGGACGGGGTGAGAGAGAGGAAAGGAGCAGAGAACATGAGAGCATAAAAAGCATTCAATTAAGACATTAACTCCAAGGTTCGTTAAGCACGAGAAAGCCAGTGAAAATGACCATCTATCAAGAGATAAGCTTGTGGCAGCGTTGAAAAGTTTGTGCAAAAAACTCACACATATGTATAATAACTAGTGAACTCTTTTCTTTTTTAGTTTCATTTCACATATCGCTGTAAAAGTAAGTGTTCCAAACTTGTTGTAGATGTAGATATGAAGGCTTGAGATTTAGTAATTTTGAATATTTCTAGTTGAATATTCTTTAGTAATTAATGCTTGTATATAACATGATTGAATCATTATTAAAGACTTTTCACTTGATTCATATACACCAAGCCCAGTCCCAATTTACAGTCTCTTTTTGTTTGGATATTCTGTATATCAGGAGATAGTAAAATAAGACAACAGTTTTTTTACATGGTCTTGAAATTATGCAAATGCTCAAGAAGAAATACTGTGTCTTGTAGGAACAGCAAACCAGCCAAGATGCATTGTTTTTGTCAAAAACATTCAAGACAATTCAACAGGACTGGATGTCGGAATAGCTGCACCACCACAGTCAAATACATTCGGATCCCTAAAAAGACAACCTGAGATGCCAACTTGGCAAGTTGTCTGATGGATAAAAGTGGCTCAATTCCAACCACTAAAAAATGTGTGAAATATCAGTTTCACTCACTTTTCTCGAGTCCGCATTGCTTTTCTCATGTGACAAGAGTCCCAAATCTATTTTCATCTTCACAAAAATTCCTCTGATACATTGTGCATAGCCTCTAAATCTGCTTGACACACGACTCTTACCCCAGTGTCCCAATGTGGTCGATCATGTCAAATCCAATTCCTGCCCTGCTGCTACTGTATATGAGCACTGCACCAAAAAAAACAAAAGAAAATTAAAAAAGAAATATAAATAAAATAAAATGCATTCAATGCTGATATAGTGTACTGGGTAATAATTATTTGATGTGCATTTGTACAAACAAAAAATATAAGAAACTTGACCAAATCAGGTGTTTGTTTTGTCTGGGTTCTATTTTGCTGTGCTTTCAGCCCATTAAACAGTGCCCAGCCACTAAGATAGCTTTCATTTTGCAACTCCATAGCTGAAAGTGGAATAACCTCAGTAGTAGGTTGCCTGGGGACATCACATATCCTTCCTCTATTGTTGTTAAAGCTATTGAGTCAATTATACAGCTTTTTCACAAACTGTCCCTATATTTGCACTCAGATTTGATTACTTTCTGTTCAATTAACTCAGAATATATGATCTTGGAAAATATTGCACAGGGAAGTTCTTGTCCTAAGGAATATGTGCAGAATTAGCCAAGAATTCTTGACTTTTCAAATTTGAACAGCAAGAAATTTGATTTTTACATTATATCTTTTAAGAGGTATGATAGACATTTGGCATGTGAAGGTTATAGGGAGCATTAAAAACATTAAGTCAAACTAATGTTAATGTTTGTATTCTAAATATCGAAAAAGATTAGATTTTCACAACATATGAGACAAAGGCTTAACTGAAGACACTACATATTGTACATATTGTCAAAGATACATCGGATTGACGAGGGCAGTTTTTATATTTACAGGAATTATCAGTTTGAAAAATAGCAGTCATTCACTGGTTCATCATTTGGGCCTTGGTGAACCTGCCACATCTGAGGCTTTTCAAAAACTGTGACGTGCAAGGATGTAACGACGTTCTGTTACCTAGGAGACAAGCGCCGTCTGTCCTTTTATAAATCACTCTTGCCATGCACCAGCTCTGCTCGTGGCAAAATCAGATCAACTAGATACATGTGATGCATGCAGGTGTGTTTAGCAGAGGTGAATGTTGTTGCGCTTAGAACTATTTAAACTCATTTCTACCTACCGCATTTATACTAAAACTGATGAATGTATCGATATGAAAAACACCGATCTTTTGTTGATTAATACCCAGGGTTGATAAATCTTTTAAATTAAAATGTAGAAACCATATATTGGTGCCTACCCGTGTTTTGCAAGTAGTTGGTGGTTTTGTTGTATTAATTGTCTCCTTGAGCTTTACTGATGATGAAAGCCTGTAATTTAACAAGTAAATATTACTGGGAACCCAGGCAAAGCAATTATAAACCTCCAAATGTCAGGTCTTAGATGCACAATAAACAAACTTGATTAGTCATTCTGTACTCTCAAAGGGACTGCTCGATAATAAAGGCACACCTTGGGTACCAGCTCCTTCAGCTGTAAAGATATATTACATCAAGCAAATGCCAAATATCCCAGATGTGTCCCTTTCCCCGAGCTAAATATTCCCTGAGGGAGAGTGAAAAGTATTCATCCTTTCTTTTCTCACAAAGCAAATTCCAAAGCCTGTTCACCCTTAGATACAACACAGCCAAGTCTCAAAATAAATGATCAAATATAACTTGTGTCAAATATGCAGCAGTTGCACAATCTAGGCTTCAAAACGGTGGTATTGTTTTTTCGTTTCTTGTGCCAGGGAGACACAGAAGCACTCAAAAAACACAGCCATCGAATAAGAACATACTTAATTTTTATATTTTTAGGGCAGAACATATGTTTTCTAACATCTACATCTGAATTCAGCAATGATTCCAAACTCAAACGTTTTTTTTTTTCCCCCAGAACATAACCATTAATTGGTGAGTTTTAAGAAAAGGAAAACAGATGAAAAGCTTGTGAATGATTAGATTTTAACTCATTTTAACTTGACTTTTTTTTTGTCCAAGACAGGAGTGGTAACTCTCAACATTACTTTGGCAAAAGTTACCGGTATATGTGAGAGCTGTACCAGTTGAATGGACCTGATTTTTCTATCCTTTAAAGTAAAAATGCCTAGTAGTTTTCATTTAATCAATTTTTCAGGAGATGAGAAGAATATTAATAATACAGAGAGCTAAGTCCCCAAGTCAATGAAAGACTAACATGTGACAAATGTGGCAAATTACCATATTTACACACACCTACTAATAGTTTATTCCCAACATTAGATGACAGTCTTTATTTATTCATTTTTTCAGTTAAACCTGCAACAATTTACGGTAGCTTGATATTCAAGCAACTGATATTCAATGGGGAGTTAGACAAAAAGACCCAATTTAGAAACGTGAATTAAAAAAAGAATCCATGACACACTGTACAGGTGGCTGCAGGCCATTGCACTATTCGCTACTTCATTGCGCTATCAAGTATTGAGAAGAAATAATAAATGTTCTATCTTCTAATAGCGTTTAAAGTTTGTTGATAGTTTGTTTGTTTAACTTATAGTGCTTGGAGGGGACATAAACAAGATCAGAGTGTCATGAGTATAAATTACATTTCCAGTCATCTCTGACATGGAGGGCAATGAGTGGAGGATAACCCTAAAAAAAATAAATGGGCATCAACAATCAATATTTCACGCTCACACTAACTCACTCACACATTCACACACGTACACACTCATATTCATGTGTGCGCAGTTGCTGCCAATCTGCACAAATTACATTTTAATGGCCTTTTTTCCTTATTAGCACTATGGCTTATTAGCACTCTTTGAGTGCACAAGAACAAGATTACGCTTTCAACCTCTCTCATCCTTGTGTTGCTTTACCAGATGAGTTCAAAGCTTCTCATCAAAGCTCCCATGCACTTGTTTAAAGCATTAGTCCAAAGAATAATCAAAGTCTATTAATTTGAAACATTAAACTCGTTAAACGTGGTGAGCTAACGCATTCTTTTTGCACTGTAAAAACCTCTCAAACAAAACAGCAATCTATCACTGATTAATATCCAAAACAGGTATCATTAATCAGTGCAAATCAATGTGATTCAGAGATTCTGAGCAAAAAAAAATGTTTTTTCATTTTTGATGGTAAGTAATAACCTCCTTCTCCTATAGGTTATTTGATGATCATCATTTTCCCCTCGGTCTTTCAGACAATTTTTTTTTTTTACCCGAATATTTTTGCTTTCTGGTAGTTCAGTCCCCAAAAAAATATGATTGTGTTTGTTAATGACATTCCAATTTTTTGGTTTCCACATATGATGTGTTCTACAACTGCTTCTGAATGCAGCTTTAGGAGGAAATGGGTGAGGATTGCAGCAGTTTGGATCCTTGTTGTACTTTAATAGTTATAATTAAGACTATTACGGCATTTTCCAGTTACCCAACATCTAATACGAAACTTGTTAATTTGTCCGATATCTGAGTTGATGTGGTTTTATTTTCTTGCCTTTCATTCATCTTAGATTGAGATTCCAGGGGGTACCCCATGATAGGGAATCAATCTATGTGACCCTTAAATATAGGAAAGCATTCAACCAGTTGCAGGATTTAGTGTATAACAAGTGCATATCACCTCAAATTGGGCTGTTAGTCTCATCGGGGATTTTTGTAACCTGTCACACACTGCAGAGCAGAACATAACAAGACTGAACATGAATCAAGGAAAAAAAGGGGGGTTTGCTGCTACTTATGCTGGAATGTCCAGAACATGAATAAGATTGACAGCAGAGAAGAGTGCAACTGCCATTACAGCCCAGCAGCCCCAATAGAGAAAAGTAGTGTGTACCGAAAAGCACAGATGAGTCTGAACCGAGCCTCTAGTAGTCTGAAGTTAGATACTTTATAAAAACAGCTCCCAACCTTGAATTTGTGTCGTCTTTTTTCCTCACTCTTATATATGAAAATCAATTAAGAGTCAAGCACAACCAATGTTTAACCTCAATGGGTTTGCTGAAGTTGTTGTACCAATATTTGTCATTTGTAATTTTCATTCATTTGACACAATAAGAATTAGTCCCTTTGTGTCCCCAGTAGTATCAAATGTGTCAAATAAGAGTGCTTTATTTCTTCTGAATTTTGCATGAATATATGAAAAAAAAACATTTTTATCATAGATATTGGGATGACTAACGAGACAAGGCAGATTTACACTGTCTTGAGTACTTAATTGCATAGTCAAATGGTTACATTGATTTGTTAGGGTTCTCATCATGTACTGCTTCCCAAGATTTCCCCCAATCTAATTCGCCTTTCCTTTATATTCTTTCATTTTATTAACAATACATTTTTATAGAAATTAATAAAAATAATAATGATAATAATAATGGAAAATAGATAATGCACGCACAACTATAACACTCTTCTATAAGTTCTTTAAGTATAAATACCAAAATACTTTACATTTTACAGGTTTACAACATTTGGTAAATTCAAAATAATGTATCCTCAGAACTGTCCAAATGCATCCCACTCGACTCCTTTCCTTTAGTGCTCATATTCTGGTCCTGGCTCATTGCTATGCCTGATGTTAAGGGCAGAGAGTAATGCTCATGATGACAGGAAGAATATTTTCACCCACTCTAGTAGCAATCAGGGTAGAGAAGCCCTAATCAGAGAGGTGCTTGACTGCCGAAAGCTTTTCTTCAAATGATGCCAGATGCTGTTGTGGATATGGGCAAATAAGTGTGGCGTGTCAAAGGAGAGGCAGTGGGCAATAGTGGTGGGTTGTCATTCTTAAATTACACCTCCATGAAAAAGTCCTCCAAACTTAATTCTGAAAAACATATTGTGTAGATATATATTATATAAAAACGCACTATACCTATTACATACAAAGGACATTGGATGGTACAACTCTAGACAAAATATATATTAAAAAATATATAAATATGCACTATAAAAATGGCCAAAAAAGTCATGTTCAGTTATATGTGATAATATGGATGATGAACATGGTTTGAATATGAATATCTATGAATTTCACATACGACCCAATTGTCTCTAGAATTTTGAGTGTACCATGACTCTTGATGACAATACAGAAATCAGCTGTAAAATGTGAGATGGTAAACCAAGAGAAAAAGGGAAAAGAGAAATAATTCAACAGTTAAAACGTCTTAAAACAAGTTTTCACTGAGTTTGAGCCAAAAGCCACAATACCTGGAGATATTTGTAATATTTGCTGTCCTGTTGCTCATTCCATCAATACGGCACAGTTCCTTCAATCAATACATTAATGAAAACCATTCCATGCTTTTATTGCTGAAATAATCTAGTGAGCAGGCTGATCCCTCTCCCATTCCCTGCAAATGAATCTTCCATTCCACTGATTACACGTATGTATTCGAAACACCACATTTTGACCCCAGAGCACTCTTCCTCCTCCCAGCCTAAGCAAATCGATGAGCGGCGGATTCTGCACTTGTTCAACCTGCCCGGCTCTGCCCCTTGATCGCGGAGCAGGTGACACATCCCATTAATAAATAAATAAGAAGGGGGGAAGTAGGGCACTCATCACGGCGCAAATGATGCGACAATTATCTCATGGCAAACAACACTCTGCCATCACCTGCCACAATCAATAATCAATAGGACTTGGAGAGGAGATTGAAAAGAGACGGAGGGCTGTAGGGAGGGGGGGGGATGTGAAAGGACAACTGTGGGGCAAAAGCAGGACCAAGCTGAAGAAGAATAGAAAGAAAATATTCTCAGGTGCAATGCACATGTTCGTACTCTGCCCAGTTATTTTAAGTAAAGATGGATTACTGACTAAATAATTGTTAATTTTACTTTATTTGAGGGCACAAATAATGGAAGGTAATAGGAAAGTAATGAGGAGCTAATGAGTAATTAATCTGTATGATGCACTACTTTAGTTGATGTTGCATAACTTTTAACTAATGGATGGGTAATTATTCATTAATCAGCAAGTACTGAGGAATTAATGTCCAATTAATCTGAGTGGAGCGGTGCAATGCAAAAGTATTGTTTGTTACTATTGTACTACACTGTCATACGTTATCATTTGGGATGGAGAAAAAAAAACAACAATGGATGACTGATTTTGTTTGGTTCACCTTTTAGTTCCGAGTTAATCCAGGATTTACAAACTAGAATTCCACATCCCGGTCCAAAGACCAAGGAGATGTGTTTCTGACGGAAAAACCCACATCACTTAGTCAGCATCCTTGGACAGCCAGTGGAGCTGCAGTTAGTCTTTGCTTTTTACAACGTACTTTCTACACAAAGTCCCAACAGCCTCCAAACCTGCTCAGAAAATGTTTTAGGCAGAAAAAGCATTTTCATTGTTTTCACACATTCAAGTCAAATATTGAATTTACCCTTTTCAAAAACTGGTAATCCCAGTTCAACATCCTTACTGCTTCCACTGAAAAAGAACTCTCTGAAAGACACTGACCATAACTAGAATCCTCATTAGTAAGAGATGGCATATAATCTATTCTTCATCTTTGTGAGAACAAAAAAAATTAAAAGTTCTCCCTTAATTTACTATGGTGCCAAAAAAAAGGACAACGGGTGTATGTATTCCGTTTATTTTCAGTGACTGCTTGGCTTTAGAACCTGCAACAGCATCGGTTTTGCACCCTGGTTGTGACACTTCGTGTTGTTGCTACTGTTCATGCAGAACACTGTGCTGCCCTGAGAAAGCTTTTTTTTTTCTGTGTGTTGTTATGATTTTTTTTCCTGTACACATAAACATCTCCCACTATTTCACCAAGCTTTAATTCAGTGGTATGAGCATCATGATGTCTCACTACAAATGTACAATTTCTTAAGCTGCAAGATTTTCTCAGGATTTGATAGCCACCTTTCACACTCATATAAATGGTTATTCTTTTCAATCAAGTTCTGTTTAACTACGTTTCTTCAGAAATTTCTGATAAGACACGTTCATATCAGCCTTTAAATGAAACTATTTTGCAGTTATGTAGGATGCCACGTAAAAATGGCTTACATCCTACCATCCAGGTTTAAATATGAGCTGCATATAGAAAGCATTCAGAATGGCCCACTATACATTATGAGACAATTCCGAGAAGGATTGATGTAGGTAAAGGCGAGAGGTTTTGAAAAATTATTGTAATCCATTCAGCCGATGAGCCATCCCTTTATATGAATAAATCACTGGGTCTCACACATTCCCTCAACAACACCAACAACTCTAAAGAGATATGAGAAGTGTGAAATCTATTTCTCTGAGCTGACGGAGAAGCTATAAAAGTGGCTGGATATATTTAACAGAGGGACTTTGGTTTGATTGCTATTATTGTTACTTCTTCTGTCAGTTTGCTCATCTGTCAACTTCTGAGTTTCCTTCCATTTCACAGGATCTAAGATCCCCTTAAAGACCAATAGGATGCTTTGAAATTAATTTTGAATTTCCATTTACATCCCTTCTGATATTTAACCTTAACTTTCCAAAATATAGTCAGTGACATGCAAGGTGTGTCTCATTACTAGCAAATTGGGATATTTAGTAGCTATTAGGAAGAGTTCAACACAAAACAAAGTTTCAATTTACTGGACTGTCTTATGCAAACCTCTCATAAAATGTTTATAAATAAACATATAAAAATTAAAAACAAAACTGTTATGTGATTCCTCTCAGTCTACGGAAATGTGAGTCAGACAGTTGGATATTGACAAGTATGTTTAAGTTTGTGGCAATATAGAGCATATCTTGTCCTAATAGTTTTAGGTTACATTATATGTCATAGGCTGCGTCATTGTATTAATTAGATATTTATAAAAACTTACATTAAGGTTGCAGACTCTGCACTTGGGTTTGCCTCCTCAAAGTCAGGCTGATGAGCCGTGAGGACTTGTCATTGTAATGAGCGAGCCTCATTATGAACCAAATCACCCCTTTCTCTTAGGATTTCAGCATGAAGAGCACACTTTTAGGTAATTAATCCAGCGCAGTGGTTTATAAATGCTTTTACTGCCATCAGTGCACACATTAGAAATTCCAGAACTCCATCACTTTTACGCTGGGTCAAAAATATATTAACTAACATACCCCTTTCTCTGTATAAAAAAACACATTAATTTCCATTGTTGATAATTCGGTAGCATGAAACAAATGCATGAAATTAGATTTCTCGTTCAAGAGATCAGCCTTGATAAAAACAATGCAGAAAACATTACTTATAGCTTTGAAAGATAAATGGTGTGGAAAAAAAAGTGTTCAGATAAATGCGAGATTTGGGGTCTTTTCCTCTCCAAACATCCTTTTGAAGTTCCCCTGTTCCATGCCAGTTCAGGGTATCACTTGAGCTGTCTCGTGCCTTTTACACCTCCTTACACAAGTTATGACAAATAAAATCCTGGAGGGAAAAAGCTTTGGACAGTCTCAGCTCTTGGAAAAACTGTACTTCACAATGCCAATGTGGAAGTGAAACAGTACAGATGGGATTGTCATATGCAACGATAAAGGACAAACACACTCAGAACATTAATGTTTAATATGTTGGCGTTATGGCCATGCGGGCCCCACTTTAGATTTAATTATTAAAAGACCAGTAGTGCAAACAGCCAGGATTCACATTGGTGGTTGTGAAGAAAAGGCCGACACAAAGATCACCGTATATTTGATTTAATGCATGTGTGTGTGTGTGTGGGTGTGTGTGTGAACGCATAGTACAGTGTGTTTAGATGGGGCTGATGACTGCGCTTGATGCCATGGCATCTCTACACCTGTGCTGCCATCTGTGCCCCTCCACCCCCTGTGACCGCTGTGCCTGCTGGCTCACAACAAGTGTCACTGAAATCTTGATGAACACATCTCATTCGCCTGTCCTCTGGAAGGAGGGGGCAAAGACTTTCTGTATGATGTTTTCAGGTCCAATCTACACAAACCAAGTATTCGACATAGGTTCAAGCACAAACGAGGTTCAGCTTCTACGGTTTACTGAAAATAAAGCACATTATCCGTCTCAAAATGCATTTTGCCGCATTATCTTTTATGGCTCTGTGTGGTTATTTTACACACAGCGCTACGTCTTTGCAGAAAACCCTGGACGTGCAATCCTGTTCTATTGGATCTTGAGAGAGTCTGTTACAACTTGAAAAGAGCATTTCATTTTAATTTTCATCCAGTTATAATTGTGTTCATTTTGTCCTTTTTTAAATGTCCAAACAAAGCAAGTTTGTGTTTCAGAAAACGGCACTGATAATTCCAGAAAGCTGACCTTATCAGAAGCACATTGTAGGATAAAGTACAAAGCGGTACCATCATTTAAGTGACTTTACTGGCATGCCTGGCCTGTCCTGTAGATTCAATTTGAAAGGTGTTATTGCTCATAGTTGCAGGTGAATGTTTAAAAGTTATTAAACCTGTTTCAAAAAACAAAAATGCAAAATCAATTTAAATGATTTCAATCCTTTAGGATTTAAATGTGTGGTTTCACTTCACATAAAAACAACAAAAGGTTTAACACTTCCGAAAATATCTTCATAGCTCATAATTTTGTATAATAGAGCAATCCATCTTTCATCTTCAGGAGGAAGATAAACTGAGATTCGTATGATCGTATGATGCTGTAAGTGATCTACACGTTAGCATACAATTTAGTAGTTTTTACAAGTTTTGAAATCGTTGAAGGAAATAATGTATTATAGGACATGCATATTTACTTTCTTAACAAATGTAAGCATAAAATCAAGCAGCAAACCAGGATGAAGTTATGGATGTCCTAACTGACCAAACTTGGTCCGTACATTATTCCTCCTCCTTTCTCGTTTAGATTACAGATGCCACTCAGCACGTACAGTTAATGTCATTACAGTTGGGTTTTCCAAATATGTCGGGGCTATTTTAAGACATACAAAAGAATTCATTATGTGAACTCAGAGGCCACACTTGAAATAGTAATTCCGTTTGAAAGGTGATAACAAAAATAGAAGGATCCCCTGGGAGGCAGTTTCATGATCCTGGGCTAAAATTCTAAGTAGTAAGAAAGAGCAGCTCTAAATATATCATATATTCATTTACCAATGAGTCTGACTTATTCAAGGCCAGCAGCAGTTGCCAGGCAACCCACAGAGACTCATTAAATTACAAGTCCTTATTTTAATTAGACATAGATATAATGCTCTGATCACCTAGACTTCTTTTTTTTGTTTATTTGTTTGAACAATTGGATAAACATAGCATGTTTTGGGTTAAAATAGACATATATTGCTCTGGTCCATTTTGCACTTAACTTGCATGAACAAAAGTAAAAGAAAAAAGTTTTGAAAAAGACCTGAAAAAAGACATTTTAAGAACATTTTTAAACTAAGTGCACAGAAAAAAGGTAAAAATGCTGGCATGAAAATAAATAAATATTTCTTAAAAGACTGAAAATCATTCACTTCTGAAAATTCTCTCTGAAAATATTGAAAACCTCGGGCAAAATGGAGAAAAACATCATTAGCTAAGCAAACACAGAACTGCAAACTAAGTTGTTGATCACTCTTGCGCATCAGCTTGGAGGAGTTTTGGCTCATGGTTCTACACGCAGCTGCTTTTGCTCCAGGAAGTGAGGGTTTCCTCGCATTAACTATTTGCCACACCTGCCTTATCATTTCGATTGGAACAGGACTGCTCCTCTTCAGAAATGTTTTGAAGACTTCTCACCTGGCATATGCGAAAAAATCAAACACCGTTTCGAAACGTTTGTGATAATATTCTAATTAAAGCACTGAGACTTCATCTCTTCACTCCTCAGTTGCACTCACTCCAGTCGTGTGACTTGAACTGTATGGGGGATCATGAGCAGTGACTTGGGGTGTCTCCCTTTGGCTCGCACCAAATGAATATATTCATCACTATTTCAATTGAAAAGACAAAAGGCCTCATGGTAACCAGTACACAGTGTGGAAAATGCAGTTTTAGAAGTAGCCCCAAAGGTGATTCCAAAAGACCAAGCTTAGTGCTGTCTTGCTTCATAACCCACATGCTGTTAAAAAACAGATCCTTTATAATTATTTTGACAATGTCAAGAGCTTTCCACGTTCAAATAATAAATATCCTCCTTTCAGGTCACTCTGGGTCTACTGGCTCTCTCTCGCAGTCTGAAATGTGCGAGTGAGGTTTAAAGTGGCCTGTTTGGCTAAAGCCCCACTTTTTCATGCGCTCAAATGCAACATTTCATCACTTTTAAAGTAAATGCATATTTTAGCATTAATCAGTCACCTTCTAACCCTATCTAAAGATGTTATTGACCAAATCCATCCAGTAATTTAAACGTGTCTTTGTCCCAGTTATTTTTATACCAAGAGCTGCTTTTCTGTCCTTTGCATTTCAACATACCGTAATTACTTCGAGGTGACACTTGGTTCTTTTGTGACATTGATGACAGTTTGGTAAGAGTAATAATTGACTAAGGACTAATTTGACTTTTTAATGAATTTCTAATCCTAGAGGTTCACATGCCTATGCCACCTGATATACGACGGTATCTTCTTAACTAAACTAAAGATTAAATTAAAACAGTTTTGCATGGTTTTATTTCAGTCAGGGTTTCTTCACGTACAAATTAAGAGCTGGAAGAAGTCGGTTTTACGTCTTATGTATTTTTCAGTGCATGAAACTAAATGGCGTGCGGACTTTTGATCAAGATCGTAAACACACAAATGATTGCAGTAGCAATTTCAAATAGAGGTTTATTTGCTGTTTAGATTTCCGTTACTGCCTCTGTTGCAGTAATCATTAGAGCTGCTTGCCATCCTCAGAGGTCCATAATTTAGTGTCCTGTTCACATGTACAATGGCAGGTTCAACCGCCGGAGCAGGCTTCAGCCCCCTAAGGGGGACTGTGCACCTCTTAAGTGGATCACTCTGCATTGTCAAAACGTTTTCACAAAGCTCAATAGGATGGGGCCGTGTAGTGCTTTCATCACCAGCTAACCTAAATGAGCTTTGTCAGGGCCACTAATGCATGTTGGTGGCTCTGCAACTTCCTCCGTGCATGCTCTCATGCATCCCTATTGCGTGCCCGCGCTATGATGCAGATTCATCTGCGAACTCTCACATGCATATCGATACCTGGTCCACCCTGCTGTTTGTTTGCAGTGCAGTTCAGCAGAGTGGGGGCTGGCCAAGGGCAGAATTGGACACCAGCTCAGCAGGCCGCCTCCTGTAATTGGAACCAGTCATTGGTTAAATGCTCCTCGAGTTTCCCCTGTCACCCTTAGAGAAGACATTACAGTAATGAGGATGAAACGCAGAGTGAGGAGATGATCGAGGCGAAGAAGAAAACACCAGGAAAGAGGTGAAAATGACGTGAATGAGAAACAGGCATAGAGGCTAAAGTAGAGGACGTGTTGTTGTGGAGGAGAGGAAACTGGGGCAGTGATGAATCAGCGGAGAAGAATTTGAAGAGGATTTACAAACATTTGTTTGATTTTTAATTAACCACGTAATTGTGTTTCGTGAATGACCGCTATGAAGAACAAAGGATAACTCAAGGGGTTGGGAGGGTAAAAGATGAGGCTATAACGTCTCTGCGGGTGTACTGTGAGAAATTGCTAATAAAACGAGAATTCTTTCTCCCTTTAAGCAGGATGGAAGTTAAGCTACAATTAAGGGATTATCAGGGATATTATTATGGGTTTAAAATGATTTACCTGTGACACAAACAGCTCCAACAAAACATCGGACTAACTGTGCATGCATATTGTGCCTCATCATGACATCATGACACATCAAGCAATTATCATCCGTGGAACATTGTTTTTTTATTTCTTTATTTTTACTTTGGCTTCAACTTTGCTTTTTTTTAGAGAATTTCCATCTCCCCTGCCCTGCAAATGTCTCAGACTCTCACACTACCCAGTGCTCACAGATATCCATCTCTACATGCCTTTTTCCCAGTAGGTGGTATGCGTTTATCCCCTGGTGTCTGAGTTTGATTGCTCCCACTGTACCACACCCACGACCGCACAGTGTAGGCTTGAAAACTTCTCATTAAGTTGCCCATGTGCCGACACAAGTTTCTTCCACAGAAAAGCACAGTAATCCTTATGTTATTTTTCTTTACATTCAACCTCTGTTTCTATTCTGCAATATATATATATATATATATATTTTGCAGAATAGCATACATACGTACAAAATAGTTGTAAGAATCCATCTCTCCGTTGCAGTTAATATTTAGATGAAGAAAGCCATCCCCCGTATTCATTACTGTGCAATTCATTTTATCTAAAATGCTCTCTCCATCCACACAATTATGTTAAATTTTATTACAGAATGAAGGCCCCTGCCAATACACTAAGATTCCAATCCTCAGTCAATTGTGAGGATGGAAAATGTTGTGTAATAGAACAAATTATACTTTGGTACATGCAGTTCTGAGGAGAAGTTGCATACAATGATTGATGATCAAATCAAAATGTAACCTTGGATATCTTGGCGGTACCCATGGATCAGCTAGTCAAATTAACAAAGTTCAGACATCCATGAGACCCAAACTGAAGTTGCTCTTGTAATATTGGGCTGAGATACCATCTTTGTGTCAATCCGTGAGGTTTAAGAATAATAATAGATAATTCAGGGATCTTTTTTGCAGCATAGTTTTTCAAAATTGTATAAACATATTCATGCATTAAAAATAACAGCAAAAGAAACAATGTGCCCTCACATAATTCACAAATTTCTGTTTTAGGACTTCAAACAGATGAAAAGAAAAGAGCCCCTGACAAAAAGATGTAAAATGGAAATATTTGTATTTATTTTATTTTTAAAGGTTCAGAAATTCATATTTCCGCCAACTAAAAAAAAAAAAACTTTTTTTTTCACATGCAGCCATGAGAGAGGTGACTTACGTTGCTTTATGATTTCCAGTGTGCATGTGCAGCACCTGACTTGGCTTTAGTTTGGCAATATCTGTCACAATAGAGCACTGCGTGCCAAGGGTGATGTACAAGCCAAGTCACACAAGCATGCAACTGCGTATGTTCTCAACCAGTTTCACATCCAGTGCATGAGACCTGTCTTATGAAAAGAAAAAAAAAGATATACATAGATTATTTTTAAAAAGATCTTCCGAAAGCTTTGGTGCCCTCAGATAGTATTTCAATGTCATTTTATCTCACGAGAAAATGTTTACAATATGGCTAGAAAAAACTACGTGAAAAAACTGTGGCGTAGTTGTCTATTTTGACGAGACACCGTCACATGCACATGTAAATGTCCTTGAAGATGAAAAGCGACAGGCATGAAAAAATATTTGGCAGGTACATATTTACTCTGATCTTCAACACAGCTTTCGTTTGTGTATGTCTGAACGCGGATCTTACCTCATCTGCAAAAAATCATATGGAACATTTGCACACACATACCAAAATGGTGGGCAATTTTAGAAAACAAAAGACAAAAGATGTCTTTATGCATCCTGATATAGGCAGATTTTGACACTCTAATGAAACATTTTCTTTCTGTTCCTTAGCACCAAGTCAGATCTCAGAGAGGCATCATTTTGAGGACATTTAAGAATTAATGGAAAAAAAACACATAATTGCAACAAACAATGGTGATGCCAAGTAGTTTTTTTTTTTTAAACAAAGCATTTTTAAATATACAGTTAATCCAAATGGCATCACAGGATAGGATTATATCTTTATTTAAACTGAATGCAACTATTCCAGCAATGTTCTGTGCTTACACAGACCATATTATCTCAGACATATGAACACATCTCTGCTTTGACAGTACAATGCCACTGGCACACTGCTTTGGTGCCATAAGTCAAATCATGTTACACATTTAAAACAAGGAGCCTTTTTGTCAAACTCTCTCCCTGCAGGAGCACCAGTGAAGGTGTCCTCATGCCGACACGATCGTGGCCAAACTCCTCTGTGTGTCCACACCTGCAACTACACAAACATACATGTAGACGTGCGACTATGTGTACAGCGGTGAAGTAATTAGAGACATTTCACATAATCACTGAACTATATTCCTGTGGGGCATAGCAGACAGAGCAGGGAGTGGGAAGAAGTAGAGGCCCTTGACTGATCTCAACCTTGGCTTAATGATCATTATTTGAGCTTGAATGCTTTGCTGTGGCCATTATAGCAGATGTCACTTATTTTCAGTGAGCCCTGAGAGCATCAAGGATACTCCATGATATGCAAAGGTACTCTTTGGATGGACAAAATGGGTCTGAATAGATTAAATATCACTTTTCATCAGAGGAAAATTATTATCAGCTAGTTTTTGTATTTAGGAATTTGATGGATTGAGCGCATAATTGTAAATACTAAATGGAGTAAAGAATGGATTGGAAATAAAAGGTTCGGTTAAACTGGGTTGCACTAGCCCTGTATATATTAGTTTTTTTTCCGCTACAAGGCCGAGATGTAGTCTGTGTCGATTGAATGACTTTGCTGATGCTTTTGTGACGAGCAAAGATTTAGCGTAGTAGTGATTATCTGAGACAACAGGGTTTTGGAGTAAAACAAATCCATCCATCCATCCCATCCATCCATCCTCAATACCGCTTATTCCCTCATGGGGTCGCGGGGGAGTAAAACAAATATACATGTTATTTCATTTAGACTTTTTCAGCAGCTGCCTTTCATAAAACACACCACGGCAGGTTGCTATCTTCTGTAGATGCACTCTCCCGCCGAAAAATGCCAGTGAGAGGGGGGGTGGGAATGGCCGCGATGAAAACGAGAGGCAGCAAAAGAAGAAGCACAGGATGCAAAAACTGAAGAAATTGTGTTTACCTCTCAACAGGCTCATTGTGTTGATATTCGTCTTACATCTATCTGCACCTATTTATGATAGCAAGAAAGAAGTGGAGAGAAATGCACTGTAAATGTTAGTGGAAAGCATCTTCTCTTACCAGCACACTTAGGAGCTCATTCACAAATCCCCCTAAATATTTGCAAGGACACTCACAATACATCATCTCACCTAATCAAGATCTGGAATTTTGCTATTTAGGTACAGTAGGTGCAGGGGTAGAGACTAATTTTAGGGAGCCATCTACCATTTTTCATAACATTTGGAAATGCACTTATTTGCCTTTTACGGTGCTTTAATGTGCCGTCACTCCCTCCTCAAGACGTACGAGAGGTACACTGCAAACTGAATTAAGAAAAAACCAAGAAGAAAACCTCTTTGCGGTCCTTGTTTCATATCGCCCGTGCATTGTTTCACCCTGGGTGAGCGAAAGATGGAGAGGTGCGCGAAACCAACAAGTATTCTCTAAATTTTACCCTGCGAGAGCAAGGCCTCTCCTTGACCTCACCCCACCCGCCCCCCCTGTGCTTTGCCATTCAGTAGATTAGTTGGAGCGCAACAGAGGCCAGCGCTATCGCCTGCTTGCAGCCTCCCCGGCCCCACTGGCCACACAACATATTGCTCCGACCCACAGATACACAACCGCTAACTTACACAGAGTATGTGTGCTCCTCGCGGCCACGCATGAACCACCAATACATCCATAATGTCTTTGGCCTTCATTTCTGTCACTGTGCCTGAAGGTTCATTAGTGACACTGAGGCCGATTCAATGGGAACAGCACTTTCAAAGCACAGTCCACACGCCTGCAAACACACACACACACACACATTTACTTCCTCAGACACTTTTTTGCAGATTTTATGTAAGTGCATACATCATCATGCCCATATACTGTGTGTACACATGTGTGCCTTTGAGTTAGCATGTGTACGGGGATAAAAGAGTATTTGTCTCTGGCCCTTCCTTGCAGAGTCCATGTGACTGCAGGCACATGCAGGATTGCTCTGAATGCAATCAACACAACGCCATTCTGTTCAAACTTATGTCAGGAATCAACTATTTAGAAACTAATTACTCCAAGGTCAATTAAAACAGCACGCAGCTTTGAAGTCTAGCAATGGAACATCAAAGGTGTTTTATTTTTCCCTTTTTTCCCCACCACAGAATTTCAAAGCAGTAAGATGCCATGGAGTGATGTAACCAAAAACAAGGATATGAAAATGGGGATGTACATTTTGATTTGACGATTTCGGTGCATAAGTAAAAAAGAAGGAACTGGGAAGATCTCTTTGATTAAATATTCTATGTGAAATGTTCAACACGATGCATAAGGTTTATGTCAGTTTCAACAGCAACCACTTACAGAAATCCCTCAAGATAAGGCAGATGCAAGGCAAATGGTGTAATCCTGTCTGAGCACAGGCATAGTTTCAAGTTGTGAAAATGAATTCAATTACCCTGATGTGATCAATTATTACATAAGACCCTGAAGTTGCATTTCTTTTAGCATTCCGGTTTATAGTATTCCACTGATGCCTAGCTAAGGACTTTGAAAAAGGACATGGCAAACCTCACAGTTTAGAGTCATTGAGTAAAACATCACTAATGAACCATGTAAATTACTGCAATTTGGAACAAGAATTCATTAGCAAAAGGCCTATTAAGAAACTGGATTTGTTCAAGTCCTTGACTTTGGACATTTCTCTTTTTAGTAAGACTGAAATAAAGCTCGTGATACACAGTTCAAACCAAATGCACAAATAAATAAACTTGTGGAAAGAAAATGTTTATATTGTCAGTTTCAAAATGGAACATTCGGTTTTTTTCTCTGCACATAGGGCCAATTATGAACTGCACAGCCCTAATGTCCGCCAAGTTGACACAAGAAATACATAAAGTATGCAGTAACTTACATGTAATGTTGTAAGATGTCCATCATTGATTGGAATCGGGGATAGCAACCAAACCAGGTGTCATCCGGGAAGAAGAGTGGCACATTCTGGAAAGGTCAAATAATAGAATACAATATTTTGATAAAAGACAGCAATTCAAAATATTCCTTGGAGCTGTATAATAGGCAGAGATTTCAAGTCATTTTGACATTTGATCACTTGGAAATATCCGTAATTCTATTGGTCCCTATATAAATGAGCATCTCAGATATCCAGTCCCTTTTTTTCATGATCACATAAAATTCCTCCATATGAGATTTCTTATTAAATATATCTGCAAGGGTTTACTTATTTACTGATGTAAAATTATTTGAATAACTAAATCAAATCAAATCTAAAATCTGAGCTCAATAAACAATACGCTTGATTAAATCTAATTAATTTAAAAGGTGTAAAAGGTTTTCAAGGATAGTCAGTTTTTCAATTTTTTATTGTATGATGGCTTTTTTTGGGCTGACATGACATGAACCTCATCAAACTGCATGAGAGCAATAGACATGTACCCTTTTAATCTGTAAAAGGATACTGAAGAACTTGTGGATAACTGCTCATATGTGCGATGAATATGTGTGACTCCACCAGCCTGCATTAGCCTTGCTAATGAAAGTGAGTTGGTTCTGGGCTGGTGCCATGAGGAATACCAAGTCGATGTAGCAACCGGTTTATGTGTATGGGGATATCTGTTGTTAGGTGGTTTCATGCTTCCAACACCACCTCACAAACTTACAATTGCAAATATCAATTAGGAGTGGCCATATAATTTGGTACATCTTCATTAGGGTCACACTGAGAACAATAGAGAAAAACTGTTGGTAGTGAGTGTTTCTGTACTGGCGCCTGCATGTGCATGTTTATGCAGTTTATCCATATATACGTGCATGTTACTGTATGTGTGTGTGTTTGCTTGTCTGTGAAAAAAATAGCAAGTGTTCCAGCACTGTTTGTAGAAAGCAGCTGCTAAATAAACTTGGTAGGGCGATGTATCTTTTACATGATGATGCAGAGGAGACACCATTGGAAGGCAGCAGCACTTTGTTGACTTTCCTTGTTGCCCTTGAGAGGGAGGTCTTCAGGGTCTCACCACAGGTTCCATAAGCTCACGCTATCATCCCTGGGGGAGCATAGTGACACGGTCCCAGAAAGCACAGATTGTCGCCCCTTTTCTGACTGATCTCGAGTTTTTCCGTATCCATCACCCCTGACCCTCCAATTGGCACTTAAAAGCACCTTCCTACAATGCAGAAAGGCCTTGATAAATGAGAATGTGTCGGAACGCTGCATATGGTGGCTAACATCCCATAAGCCTCCATACTTCTGCTGATTCTATAGTTTCTTAGCAGAAGCACACGACACACTCGAATTTGAGTAAAAAAAACAGGAAATTTGTTGTCTTTTTGTCCAGGGTGTTGACTTTTAGGAAGTAGATTCATGTGTACAATGTTTTTTTTTTAAGTGTAATGATTAATTTAGCCTAAACTAGCCTAAATTTGGGGAAAAAAATAGGATGTTAATGATTTAGTTCATTAACAACAGGTCAGCAAATGACAAAACGTTAAATACTTTCACATAAACTTCAAACTACCAGGCAGCACTACAAACCTCACCGTCAGATCATGCAATTTATTGTATTTTGGAGAACTTAAAGAGAAAAAAATGGAAAATCACATTACAGCTGCACATGAAATAATTCCAACATTAGGCCTGTTTTCTTCAGTGTTTGTCTATACAAATGTGAGTATGTCTAAACTGCAGAAGAGGTGTGTTTCAAAAATGTTTTCAATTTGAATTAATTTTGGAATTATGTCAATGAAGATTATCATAATCATATTTAGGTTACAGAGCATAAAAGCAGATACTCCTTGTTTAGGTCTAATGGATTATTTGTGGTGACAGCTCTTAATCACTTCCATTCACACGACTCCCAAATGACACCAAGATGAGACACAGAAACAAGCACACAAACGAGGAGAAAATGTGCAGAAACAGAAGACCTTCTGAAATTCACAAAACACGACAAAGCTCTTTCCCTGGAAGATTTCTGTGCCCAAAATTTTAAAATGCTGGTCACTCCTCAATAACTTTAACTGCAATTAGAGCTAAAGGTTTTATGAAAATTAGATGTTTCACGTTAGATGAATTTTGTCAAAAGAAAGAGAAAAAAAAAAGAATGTTCATTCTTCTGTATAATTGTAAATTGCTTTGGAATAAAGTCTCCGAAAAATGCATGAATGTAAATTAACAAAGCAGAATTTTTAAATGGATGCCTCCGTTTGCAAAGTAGAGAAAGGTAGAAAGTCACATCTCATTGCAGAAACTCAGTTAAAAGCAATAGCTGTGATTTTTCTTCACTTATCTCGGTTGCTAAATGACCAGAATGTTCTATGTGTTTTTACCTTTGTGTTTGATCTGTTTTTATTTTGAAAGTTTATCGTCTTGATGGCTGTGTTGTTGCCAGAGAAACAAAAGCATATATTTCTGTATTATGTATTCACAGGAAGACAATTACAGATCTGCAGAAATGAGGATATAAATAAATAAAAAAAAAATACTGCTTACCAGAGTTATCCACAATTTTAACTCTAAGGTCTAACTGAGGAGGAAAAAAATGGGTGACTGCTTTTGGCACCTGTCAGGATATCATTAGAAATCTGAGTCTGAGTTCATAGGAGCAACATTTATGATGAGGGAAAAAGGTGTTTGCTCACTTGCATGAAGTACATATAATCTTTGCTTCAAATTCTTTTAAGAATCCTAAAAGATTAGGCTGATCTGAAAGACGACAGTTTTCAGCATGTTTGACACAGATGCACACTGGAGTACTGCAATGCAAAGTCCCAACAGTGAGGCAGAGCGCTGGGAGAATGATAATACAGGACCACATGAGAGCAAAAAGCATGGAAAAGATGAGATTACAGCCTGAATATGTTTTAGTGCTGTATATCTAAGCTTAAGCTTTCCTCAAACAAAGAGCAGCTACTCACTTATTCTGAATAGTAGTTGATTCCCTTGGATTTACGATTTTTTTTTCTTAATGAGGATTGGGTTGGGCATCTGAAACTCAACATTTACTAAGATAAGAGTTTTTAAAATCTTAAACTTTTTAAATGATTAATATTTCAAAAGCATCCGAAATGTTTATTCATTGATAATACATCTAAACTGTCAATTCAGTTGAATTATTTATACAAAATACGCTACAGATCATCCAATGAATAATTCAAGGGTCCATTAATAGAGATAGCTGCTAACAAAGTTGTGAAATGTTATATTCTTCAAGTTATTTTAGACAGGTGTGTACACATTCCTGTAAAGTCTCTCTATAGCACTTAGGATATGTAGCTCTCTGAAAGAGAGATCTGCATCTTTCACATATCCTATTTAATCAATGATACCGCACAACTACACATTTGTATTCATGCTGCCACATGCACTGATCTTGCCTGACTGTATGCAGTGTAAATACATGTGATGGTGGAAATGTTTTCAGGTGAAGTCAGGTAGGTCAGCAGTCTGCATGCATTATTTAACAGAGAAGGGCAGAGTTGTGAACATCAGGTCAGGCCACGGTGGGGGAAGTCCTGACAGGCTTTCGCCCTCCTCTGGCAGGTCTCAGAAATGTAAATTTCATGATAAACATGCCGCCATTCAGCTAATGGGAGGCCAAAAGAGAACATTTGTCATTTTTATTAGAAATTTGTCAGTCTTAGCACAACATTTTGAGAGGCATTCAGAAAGAAAAAATGCATTCAGTAATGTTGATATTCTTGTGAAACATGCAACATTGTTTTCTGAATTCAATACTGCATTTTAATTTGCCTATATATATATGGAGATTGTTCTTTTGTAAAGTATACACCACCTAATCTAATTGATATGCTGTGTTAATGCAGTGCCATAGATACATTTTGTGGCTAAATGTAAATATTTTTAGGCTCATTTTTTGAAAAATGTGTATTAAATAGTTTTTTTTAGGTCATTTGGTAAGCATTTTTACATGTGTGGGACATGCTGAATCAAAAACTCATCTCTGGTTTATCTTATGTCAGTTTACCTTACATTAAAAACATCTATAACCACTTATTATGAGTAGGGAGGCTGCAACCTATCCCAGATGTCATTGGGTGATAAGCAAACCCTGCAATATCTGAACCTTAGACCTTCACTAATAGGAACAAATGAAAACTACAGACTTCCACTGACAGTTCAAAGTTCCACTATGGAAAATGTGAGACCTGTAGATTGCTGGCTGCTTTCGTTTTACTTTGGAGGTTTTATCAAACACAGAAGAGGTCAACGCTGAACGGCATTTGGCTTTGATTGCAGCAAGCATTGGCTGTGGCAGAGATTCTCAATGGAGTTGACGTCCAGACTCTGTGGTGACCAATCCATGTGTGAAAATGATGTCTCATGCTCCCTGAACTACTCTTTCACAATTTGAGCCCAATGAATCCTGGCGTTGTCATGTTGGAATATGTCCGTATCACCCGGGAAGAAAAAAAAAATCCTTTGATGGAATCACGTGGTCATTCAGTATATTCAGGTAGTCTGCTGACCTCATTCTTTGGGCTCATACTGTCGCTGAACCTTGACCTGACCAACTGCATTAACTCCAGATAAGAGCAAAGCCCCCACAGGCTGTACTGGAGGCACTAGTCATGATGAGAGCATCCCTTCATCTGCATCTGTTCTTACCCTGATGCACCCGTCACTCTAGAACAGGGTAAATCTGGATTCATCGGACCACATGACCCAGAGCCCAATCCTCATGCTCCCTAGTGAACTGAAACCTTTTTCTACAGTTAGCCTCAAGGATTATTTATTTATTCATTTATTTTGTTTAACTGGCTACACAGCTGGGCTCTTCAGTCCCATTGCCTTGAGTTCCCCTTGCATTGGAGGTGTCGAAACAGTCTCCACTGTTTTTCTTTGATTAGGGTTTAAGGGTTCGCCGCTAACCATCTTTTAAGATTTTTTCAGACCTCCTCAAACGTGATGTTTCCCCACTTTCTTCCCAGAGTTTAATAATGCATTGTTCAGTTCTTAACCCAATTTAAGTCGGTTCTGCAGTCTTCTCTGTAGTTTTCTCTGCTTGGTGCCAGTGATTTGACCTTTTTTAAAAAAGACTTACATCTTTTTAAGAGTCGAAGGTTGCATCTTGCTAGATGACTGTTTAAGAAATGAGAAGCTACGGATTGCTGCAGCTGGGGTTGAATAACTTGCTATTAAATGAATAATAATCATCCATTTAAATCTCCATCCAGTCAAAAAAAAATAATCAGCTTCAGTTTTTCATCACCACCATCCTCTTCGTCATGCAAAATTCAGACTCTGCATCTCTATTTACAGTCTTTACTATCTACACAAAATCATCCACCTTGACCAAAATATTCTAAAGTTGATCATTTTGTAAAGCCTGTGGTTTTCTTTGCGATTTTTCAACTGACCGATCTAGATGTTCATGTCCAGCAGAAGCTGACCAACTGACGTTTCCACCTCAACAACAGTGCCTCAAAAAGCTGCAAAGCATTAAAAATAAATAGCGCTCTCAAAAGACACATAAAGCTTGTTCAGAGTATCAGTAGCCAAACTGTCAGTTTTCAAAGTGGGAATACAAATCATACAGACATCCAACAAGTCACATTTTTCAACGAAATGCTCTGCTTCGTTCCTAAGCAGCAGAAGCCGAATGCCTTAAACTGGTCTGCAAAGTTTCAGGAAAATCTGCTTACTCCCGGTTGAGTCTCAGGTAGGCGAGAGGTCATCCAAGGCCTGATATTGGGCAAGAGGCGGGGTACAACCCACACATGTCTCCAGGTTCACCACAGGGCCACACAGACACAAACAGCCACACACACCTACAGATGAGTCTTCAGTTAACTTACAATGCATGTTTTCGGACTGATAAAGAAACCCACATTTGCAGGCAGAGAGAATGCAATCTCCACACCATACCCCTGGGGATCCAAAGCAGGAACCCAGTGCAAACCATCACACCCCTATGGATTCCTTGAACTTTTTTATGGGTTTTGAGCCCAAGAGAAATGAAGAGTGCATGTGGTGAAGGGCATGTATCATCATTGTAAATAATTTCACACAGTTTAAATTGCTGAGATGACACATGGCTATTGGGAAAATACAAAGTGTTCTCACCTTTAGTTCTGAGTTATTTAGCATTTTAATTTCTCATAATACCAGGGTCTCTAAAGTCTGACAATTAGCTGTTCTCATGAATGTTCCATTGACTTATAGAGAAAGAAAGGAGTCCAGCACTGTCACAGTGATTTAAAGCAACAAAATAAATTAACATTTAATCACCTTCTCAACTTTTCACCTCATACTTATGTCATGTTTTCCATCTTCTTTTAAGTGATGACAAATATGTGAGAACTGAAATTATTAATGATAACTATGCCTTTAAGAGCAGGTTTATGAAGAGGTTTGAGGCCAAAAATATGGGACTTTACTGGAGTTTGTGGAGCTGGAAATTTCACAGTATGATTAAATTGTATCTTCATACCATTGAAAAATAAAACAGACACATTTTCATTATGGCATTCATTTGAAACAGCAAAATGTTTAGCATGCATATTAAAGAGATTGTTTTTGGCTTCTAATATTTACACAATCTGAAAATCATAGCGCTCCTTAAACAGTTTTGTCATTTCAACACTTTTGTGGTTGAAGTAACAGACAAAAATAACCTCAAAACTTAATACATTAAGAGGTCAAAGTTATGGACTATCAAACGTGAGGGGGTGGTTTTAAGGGGTTTCTGTCAATTAATTATTGTTTGCTTAATATGCTAGGAATAATTCAACTAAAGTGCACCATAGCTCTGTCATGTCCATACCACATAACATATAAACAGAATGCGCACAAAACTTTGGATCTTTGGTCTTCCAGCCCAACTTTACTTGTAATAAAGACAGATATAACCAATGATGACGATCAGGTCACACAACAAAGCATACAACAAAGAAGCTACTGCTACAAACCATCAAATCTTCCACCCAGCTCCTCTATGCCAGGAGGCATGGGCTGTGAAACACTCCAACGTAATGCCATTCTGTTACCCCCAGAATCAACATGCATTGACAAAAATCAGAACTTCTTTTGTTACACTGGATATGAAAAAAGTAACACAGGATGTAGACATTATGGTCCTTTGTAAAAAAAAACAAAAAACATTTTGATTTCATAACCATGAGCCCTTGCCTTTATGAGGTACTCTGTAAGACACACACCTTCTCTGGCTGCAGCCAGTGGAGCTGATTCAAACAATTAAGCCCATGAACTCTTGCACCACTACTGCAAGGCTAGCAAGGGTCCAGAAGAGCATTGCACTCATCAGGCAAATGAGTTATTGTGTAAAGGCTTTGGTTAGGCAGGCAATCAGCACGCTAATGGTCACGAGGGACAGCCATCAGTGCCCTTTACCTGCCCAGGATAATCTTGAGAGTAGATGGACAGAGATAATATGACAAACTATCAAGAATAACAGAAGGGTGACTCAGTTTCCGTTTGCTTTCACAATGGGGGGAGTGGCAGGCTCTGAAAGTGGTCAGCACAGTAGCCTGCCAATGAGTGGGTTGATGGTTTGAATTCTGGCTACATGTTAAAATGTCTTTGGGCTACAATGCAGCCTCAAACATGGTGTGGTGTCATATTTCTGCCGGTACCAAGCCAGGATAAATGTGAGGGTTGTGTCAGGAAGGGCATCTGTTGGAAAAACCTACAAAACACACAATGTGAGCCAAGGTTGACGTGCAATAGTGACCCCAAAGACAAAAAGCATCACTTGGTCCTACTGTTTATTTAGAGACAGTATCCACAGAAACAGGCATGACATGTAATGTTACACAAAAAGCCTCAGCCTGAGGAAGGAACCCTGGCAACCATTCAGCCTACCTACAATCAGGTTTAAGTCAAATCAATAAAAAATAATAACACAAACGTGCCATTTTGTTTTTGCTTGCATTGTGTTTGAAATGAAATGTACACTTCCTACACACGAAAAGCACTTCTCACCTCGTGACATTTATTTTTATTGATTGCATTTTGCTTTTGTTTTTTTCTCACGTATGAATATTTCTCTTTATCCTGTAAATGTGTTCATTTTTTTTCCAAAAAGAAAAAAAAGCCTTCACATTTTAAAAGAGAGACGTGGCTGTGTGTGTGTGTGTATCACTGTCATGACTTTACAATCAGTCTGATGAGATTGTTACCAGAATCTTTGCAATTGTGCAAAATAATTGGTAACATAGGGACACGAGTTGTAATTTTTGGGAAATGTATTTCTGTGATAACAAATGAGAGACTTGAAACAGGTGAAATGAAATGAAAAGAAATACATTAATAAAAGCTGAATGAAAAGTAACACCAACTGGTCCAAAGCCTAAGGGGCATTTCACCAGGAAAACACAAGATTGCCCCCCATGGATATCCTGGAGTTACCCAACCAAAGTCTTGACCTACAAGAAGCAGAGCAGAAACAGACTTGAAAATGGTCGTGGTGCGAGCCTCCAATTCAGTTTGGTTGAGGATGAGTGATTCTGCCAAGAATAATGGAAAGAACTTCTCAAAGGAAAGTATGCTGAGTCTTTAAGACCAAGACTGAGTCTGCCAAAGTGTGTTCAACCCAGTGCAAAATGAGGGTTGAAAAACTTTTGTCAAAGGCCTAATTTGTTCTTTTTTCCCCTCTCTGTGTTAAAAAAAACCCCTTTCAGTGGTTTAACTTGCTAGAGGTCACTGTTGTTGATCAAGGAGGTTTTATATGGGCCCATGTTGATGTATCTGAAACAGAAAGCTATATGGCATGATCCAAAACAGGTCTTTAGTCTGCCTTGTTTAACCACCATCCAAGTAATGGTTCAAACTGAGTTTAGTTTACATAATTGGTAAATGCAGCAGAGAAATACAATTTATTGGACACAAAAAATTTGAGCAATTACCTTAAATTCACATTACAAATACATTCCATTTGAGTCATGAGAACAGTTTCAATATTAATGTGGGTCCATCAGGTTTTACCCAACTGTGAGGCAAAGGTAGGTGGACCATTAAGGAAAGACAATAAGTCATTTAATTATTTGTCAGATCCAGACAGCAAAATAATCATTAAAAGAATTAAGTATGGGGATATTATTAAAATAATTATCAATAGAGTAAAAAAAAAAAGAGGGGCAGAATTTCAAGAGAGGAGGAGTAAAAGGGAAGTAATTAAGAGAGGGAAAACAATCGACAAATAGAAGCAGAAGAAAATAAAGCATAACTTAAAGGTAGGGTTGGATGGCTTTGGTGGTTGTTAGTTTTAATTGGGCCATAGGGTTTGGGACACGTTGCACAACATCAAAGGTCAGATATACATCAAACGCTGCTATGAAATGTCAACCCACATGGAGAGTGCAGCAGAGCAAAAATATGTGTTTATGAAGAAATCTGAACTTTTTAGCACTTTATCATTTATGTAATCTTCAAAAGATTAAACGGTACCCAAATTGAATAAAAAATGCAAGTTTGAAGCATTTACTTATATTTTTATCATCTTCTTGTTTCTTAATAGCAACATATCCATCGAATGATTGGAACAGTAATGCATTTGGAGAAACGCTTTGTGGGGCTCATGACTCTTTTTAGTAATACAACAAACCTTATCTTGGTTCCACAAAGTCAAGAATGTAAGGCGTATACAGATGTGACCTTTAAATTTGGAAATGGGAACTCATTTACCTGCGCTAAGCACTGCACCACCGTGCAGCCTTGAATTTGCCATCATGTGTTCAGCTTACATGGGAACCCTGCAGCTGTGACTACAAATTCACAGGTTGGGACGTAAGATCTCAGGCTTGATTTTGTCAGCAAGGCAGCTACCACCCACTGGTGTTTATAAAAAGCGGGTCGATGGTACCGTCTAGCTCGATCTGCATTCTCAAACAGGAGTGAATTCCAGAGCTACAGCTGGTGAATGTGTTCTTTGGCCTTTGTTTATATAGATTATCTCTCGATGTCCTCCCAAAGCTTTTCTTTCAGGGTGAGATGCGAATTAGGAGTAGACAACATTCTGTCGAAATCTGATACTTTCTGGTCAGTTTGTGTTCTGTGCTCATGTGCGAAGAGATTTTTTATTTTATTTTTCTTAGTCATGTTTGACACATCTCTCAAGCTTCATTTTAAATTATTTTTACACCACACACTTTTGGGGCACAACATTTCGATTTTTCATAACTGTTCAAGGCCCTTGAAGGCAAAAGAAAAAATAAATGTTTGAACCCCATATTAATAGAGATACAGAAAGTACTCATTACAGTGAAACCATTTTTTCCCAAGAGTAATGCCCTTTATAGTATTTAAAACTATGTTAAGTCTTTGTGACCCACGCTCTGAAAACAAGCCAAACTTATCTTGCCACTGGAAATGAGATTAGGAATGTTGTGTTTGGATGTAGTAACAGGTTAGTGGGTCTCAAGCAGAGATCAACAGAGTAGGAGCTTATGCACGGGGCGGGCGGGGAGGGGGGTACATAATAGTGCAAGGTTAATATGATATGCACAAACCTTTATTGTTCACGCACACGTGTGGTGCATCAGGACTGAGCTGCTTCAGGATCAATCCAAACTGAGACTCTGTGACAGACCTTATGTCAGCCTCATCCCCTGCCTCATTACTCCCACTGACACACACACAGCAATGCACAAGCACACACACACACACATGCACACACACCCTGCTGCTGTCTACTTTGCAGCTTCATGGGATTGGCAGAGAGAGCACAGCGGGGAGGAAGCGCCGGCATTGTGAGATATTGAAACTCTGCCTTTATTCACTATGATTAAATCAATCACTGCTCTCAGATGGGCCTATGATTTATTATTAGTTTTTTTTAATCGTATATATGACACTTCATGTTCTTTGTGATCATACAGTGAGGGGTTTGATATGATCATTTGTTCATTTTCTCGTAAAATATATATTGGACCATACAAAATATAAATACTAAATGTCACTACAGCAGATTCCACAAAGTAAGGCAGCTGTTTGGCCATCCTAGATGTTGCTTTCTGCCCCTCTTTTTAAGGGTGGTTTATCTCACAGATGCTCTACTGTGAGCTGCTTTTGAAATCTGTATCTTTTTTTTTTTTTTTGCAACCATATAGGATCGTGGTCGAAAATCTCTGCATAGGTGGGCATGTGAGGTTTCACTTGAAGGACAGCCTCCCAAGATCTGCAGATTGTGCAAAAAGAAAAAAGCATAACCATTACAGAGCAAAAACACTTGGAACTGCAGCACTCTTGGTTGAAAGTTTGTTTTTCGTGTAGAACTCCATTTTCCCTCAGCAGTAAAATCCCTCAGAGATAAAATCAAGTCTAAAATATTAACAGTGGGTCAGTAAATGAATATCCTTGAATAGAAAGAGTGAGTTGAAAGATTTACAATTGTAACCTGTGCAAAGCCTGCTCTGGTATTTCTCATACTTCTTTGCAATCATGGACATGCCAAAGAAATGACAATGGAGAAAAAAATTGCTGTTGTTATAGCAAGTACAATACAATCAGAGTCTTGAGCAATCCTTCATGTCTTTAAATTTTGCTTGAAAGGAATCATTTTCTAGGTTCTTAAGTCCAGTGTTTGTACATGAACATTCCTGAAGAAAAGTGTTTGCCAAGACATTTAAAAACGGTCTGTGTTTCTTCCAAATACAAAAAGATGCTTTATTGTGATTTATTGTGAGTATTGTGATTATTGTATCATTACAACTTTAAAAGATTCAGCAAGAATAATCAGGCAGAAGTGAAACATTTCTGAAAAGTATGTGTTTTTAAAAACAACCCATAGTTAGACATATATCAAAAAACATTATTAATAGAGGTCTGTGCACAAACAAACGGCTATCAATGACATGTCCCAGTCTCAGGAAGCAGTGGCTACTTCTCAGGCTGCCCATTTTGACACAGGATAAAGTTCACGCTTCATTTGACTCCTTTCTGTGGAATCAGGAAATTACACAGACAGGATTAACAAGGAAAGGATGAGAAAATCTGTCTGTTGAGTCTGATTTTGTTCCACCTTATGGTTTGAGGCTGCAAAGGAACACACGAGCTAGAGATCAAGTCAGTCATCACAGCCTGAGAATAATGGGAGCTTCAGCATTTAGATTGGTTCTTAATAAGTGTCGCTTTCACTGAGCAATTCTGTCTGCCACAGCTTGCAAAAATCTCTCGGGAAAATGAAGGCGCGATTTGCGGCACAAAGAGGTATGTGACTGCAATTGGGAACGGAGCAGGATATTTTCACTGCCTTAATTTTCACATAGTAAATTCTATCACCATTTTTCAGTTGTCATTTTGCGTGAAATAAACAATAACCAGCCCAATCCCATTTACTGTCCACGTTGGATTTGACTAAGTAACGTTTTGTTCCTTTCTCTCACCACTCCCACAACTGTTTGGGATTCTGAAGTTATTCTTTTTTGTGCAGAATAACAGTTCATCAAATTGCCACACAGAGATTTAAAAAAAACACTCGACCACACACCCTCGCTGATTCACGACTGTGTGCAATCATCAGGGTTGTGCTTAGCTTTTTGAAACTATCCATTTCTTCAGAATGAGGAGTGTTGAAACTTCTAAAATCCTTCTGGACAGTTGCCCTTGAGGACTGGAGTTGGACACCCCTGATACACAAGAGAGACTTTGTGAAAGGAATAAAGACATTTATAATTCAACCTCTGACCTGTTACTTTGAACTTTTTGTGCGGTCTACAAAGTCCATTTAAGTGTAGTTTTGTCTTGTATCCTCGTAGATTCCTGTTATATTTTCAGGTTGCTCGTCCTTCCTTGTTTTCCAGATGGTCTGATTGTCTTTTCCGCCCTGGTGTGTGACTACCTGTTTGCCATTCCATTTATTTAGAGAAAACAAGCTATCTACTGCCAAATTTCTAGATTTTTAAGCTTTAAATGCCCTTATTGTTGTTCTACTTTCTAATGGTTGCCTTTTTTCAAAAGAGTGTTTTTGTTGGTACTTTGTCTTATTGCCTTCATCGAAAGGATGTTTTTTTAATTCTTTTTTTTTGTCTAAATTCTGACATTGGCTTCCGTTATGACACTTTTTTTCCATTTCAATTTCGAAAATGGTCACACAGCTCATACAGCTCATAGTACATTGACAATGCTTCCTCTGGAAAAAGCAATTTGTCATCCACATCATGTTCTGATATTGATAGGGTTCCATCTCCATTGTGCCTTAAAGAGATCCATATAACCAAAACCTTTCAACGCTGCCCACTGACAACTGGGAAAAAAAACTTTTTTTCTCTTAGACTTACTCTGAACATTCAGCCAATTCACTTAGTTATTGCCTAAAATATTTGTTTTACTTCCATTAACCTACTTGTCTTCGGTTGCCAGATTTACTTGCTAAACTGGAATGCTTCGCCATTGGATATGAAGTCATTATTAACATTAGTATAACATAATCATAACTAAAATGCCATGTTTAATGATAGTCCCAGCCTTTACAGATATTGAACTTAATATTCTCATCATTACTCCACTTGCTTTTACCTCAACGTCACCATGAGAGTACATGTAGTACGTCTGTACATTAGTATTGACTCATGATCACAGCGCCATCTGATATAAACAGAGAAAGTCATCTAGTTAAATCCCCAGTGGATGGTAAGCAGGGCCCTCTGTTACAATATAGAGCAGAATACTGCTGCCTTTCATTGAGGCATCCAATTTTTATGTCTTTTTTTTCCCCTTCCTGATGAGGCTGGTGATATTGAGCTGTATCAGAGCAAAGTGAGGGTGAATTTTGATGTTTTTGTCTGATATACAGTTGGTTCTCTACATTTAAATTAGAAATCCACTTAACTTTACAGCAGGTATTAAATACTGGTGTTTTATAGACTCTGGAGTTTAGTCTTTAATTTGTTCTTTTTGACAGAGCAATCATGAGGTCATTGACTGTTCATTGCCTTATGACCTCAGTCCCCAGGCTGGTCATAAAAACTGAATGAGTTAGAAACAAATGGGGGGGATAATTAGATCAATCAAGATTTTTTTTCCCCCTTCCTTTTCACTCCTCAGTCTAGCATGGCACCGGTTAGTGGACTCTTTGTTTTGACCTTAATAGCCATGAAAATGGGGTCCAATTGCAGAACTTCCTCTCTGTGAGTACCTTCTTTGGTCAGTGGTCATTGGGGAATTCATTAGGTTCTTTCAGACTTGTTTAATGCAGTGAATCAGCAAATCTCTGTTCCTCCCAACCTCAAGATCATAATGGAAAATAGATTAAAAAATGTGCCTCACTTAAAAAAATATCAAAAGATTATCTAATGATTGAACTTCATCATTGTATCATCCTGCAGCACATCAAGATCATTGGCATTTTATGTGTAATTTCACAGAAATTTAAATGGATTACATTTGGCCTTGTAATTTTCCCTGAATCCAAGAAATTCCAATATTTTTGCCTTGTCCTATACTTTAGCTGAACTCTAACCATGTGGGATATTATATTTGCGGAAATGCCCGGAGCTTAAAATTCATACACATAAGAGTCAAAGTCATTAATTAATCATGATTTAATCCCAGTTATTTTACATTTGCTGTTGAGAGCACGTTCCACCATTAAAGACTTTGTTCTGAGGAGTAGAATGTGCTTTCCGCCCTTCAAATGATAAGACTCTCACAGCATATTACCACCCCATTATACTCTCCAAATGGGGGGAACAAACTTGATCTCCACCCACATACACAGTTTTTTGCCAACAATGTATTAGGAATGTTTTATCTGGTGGTTTTCTGTGGAAACATTAGAACAACAATACTAAATACAATCCCATTCTGTGTAGGGTCTAAGAAAAAGACCTTTGACTAATTTTGACATTCTCAGAGAATAGGATGTAATGACATCTCGTATCATATCAAGTTGTTATAACCAATATTTTATCATCCCCTCCCTTCCAGTAGGGAACACTTTAGTAACTTGCTATCAGAGTTATGGCTGCAACAGATGAAACCCAAGTCTTATAGTTGTACAATGAAAACATTTGTAGAGATATTACTGAATTTCAGGTTGCCCTATCTCAAACTAACACAAAACCAGCAGTCCCTCAACTCATTTACTTTTGACTCTACAAGTTATTCATCCATCCATTATTGTTACCGTTTATTCCTTAAAGGGGTTGCAGGTCCATTTGATGATAAATCCCACCTGTTCAGTAACACTGAAAATGTGATAGAAACATCCCATGGTAAAAAAGTACCTTGGGATGCACAAACTCTGCTTTGGGGGCATAAAATGCCTTCAAATCTAATGCACTTCTGCACAAATACAGATCTGTTTGTGTGCGTATCACACACACTATCGTGACCACAGGTTGTATAAATCAGACTTATTTGTCCAAGGTTTGCGTTACACAGATTCTCTCAAATGGATTCTGAACACACTGTAACATCTTGTTTGTAGTTTTGTCATCTTGCACAAGCACATTCTGTTGCATTGTTCTACAATGTCAAAAATAATCTATTTTCTGTTGCTCATCTGGGATCATGGAGGCAATATTCTAAGCAGAGATCCTGCTGACTTTTTCTTGGGGGAAGGGGGACTGTAGTTCTCTTGCCAGTAAACAGTTATGATTCAACAGTTCCTACACGTGTGATCACACAGACTAGTAGTCTCCCCCTTAGCATTCATTCAAGTTTTTCTATGACCTCCTCCTAATAGGGCACGTCCAAATACCCTCCTATTAGAGAAGCCATCATGGCAAAAGGACCGAAACAGCTCAACCTCAGATTCCTAAAGTAGATCTGTTGTCACTATCTGGTCTGTAGGAAAGATTTTCATTTCAAGGTAAGCAGAGGAACCTGCGCATTGTTCGATAGCAATAGAGACATTTACTGTACTAAATGACTAATGTGGGATCTTATCTTTGTTTTAGAAGAAAAGAAATGACTCATGGCATGTTTTTACACGCACACCTAAAATCATGAAATGTTAAAACATGAGAAAGTATTTTGCTGGCTGTTGCATCATTAATTCAAATCTGAAAAAAATCTGAATTGAAATGACTGGTGTGGAAGTGATTATATGACTGCATTATTTCCACAATTACCATCAAGTAAGACAGCCCACCTTGTCACACAGTGACACAAGAGGAGGGAAGGCCTTCACTGAGCCTGTTTGATTCAAAAGAAAAATGGGCTAAAGTTAAAATGATAATAAAACCTAACACACACTATATCCATGTTTTCAGACTAATGAGGTTAAATAAGTCAGGGTCCCCTGACTCGAGTTTTTTTTTTTTTTTTTCTTTGAATTGTGCATTAAATTCAAGGTCTATTCTCTCAAGTGCCTTTTGGTGATAACAAGAGATGCTCTTCTTGGAAAAAATCCTTTTTTCATGAATGTGCTGTAATCTTTGTACAATTGTGTGAAACAGGCTCGATTTGATATGAACTATATATGTCTTTTTCACATCAAACTTTTTGAACCGGGATACTTGAGCAGCATCACAGTTGTTTTTAATTCTGATGGAAATATCAACTCTTTTGATCCACATGCATGGTCTTGATGTAAATTCATACCCTAACAGTCTAAATTATCTTTAGTAGCCGAACAGAGGGAGGACACTTCCTCTGTGTACCCTTGGGATGGAATGGAAACTGGTAAAATAAGATAATCTTAGTTCAAACGTCTTCTCTCTCCCTCACATTCTCTTTTAAGGTCTGATTTGGGAAAGATTTAAAGGGATTGTAGAGAGGTCGCTGAAATATATAACTCTCCCTGGGGTTTGTTGGAAAAAAGCTCTTTTGTTGAGCTGACACATCCTGCTGTTCATGTCTTCCTTCTTGACAGCATTCTTCACTGGTTTTGGTTTTACTCTTTTCTTGCTGGAGTTGACAGACAGTCTCTTAAAGTACTTAAATCCCTCTGTGCTGTTGACAAATGATTACTGTTATTTGCTTAGTGTTGACTTTAACCTTCCTTTTATTCAACATAGTGAATTGACTGTTAGCATGCTACCAGTTCAATGCTATCACCTGTTTTTGCATGACTTTGGCTCAGACTTAAATATTCATACCTTGTTGGATTTGGCTAATTGTTTAGCATATTCAAGCAACCAATTACAGTCAGAGGGATAAGTTGTGCCCCTTGTGGAGTCCTTTGGTAAAAAAACATATTCCATTGGCAAGCGTGTTTCGGTTTCGCCGAGGCTCTAGATGACTGTTAACATGAACTTGAGGGGAAACAGCAAGTATGTTTTTAGCAGTCAGTGCAGCTAATCCTGCACATGCAACACCATATTAACTGTTCCTCTCATTGCACCCTCATCTTCCTCGACTTTCTGCATATTACCTTGCATTCATCCCTTTTCTTTTCGGTTCTGTCACTGTTCCGCTGCCCTGCTCTGCTTTCCCATTTTGTCCATCACTCTTCATTGTTCACATGTCCACAGAAGGTCAATTGATCTGTTTTGGGACACTGGGAAATGTTTGAGCTGATTGTTCATGACGCACACACTCCGAATGCGTGCGCACACACAGACAATGGGCCCTTCACTTTATCAAGGGAGGAAGATAAACAACTCTGGATAGGGTGAGAGACAAGGTGGGGATGTTAAATGTGCTGCTCTGAATGTCTTCACACATTGCCTGTTAACTGATGCTGAATAAGGGCATCTGTCCTTCTCAGAAGACGCTAGACGGTCGTGTTTGTGTGCGAGTAAGTGTGTGTGTGTGGTTACATGGGTGCAAGTATGACCTTTGAAGACTTGCTGTGTTTGCAAGTCCTCTTGTTTTAAACTAAATCGATCGATTAATCACGAAGCAAATAAACTATATAACAGTAGAGTTTGTTTGATCCGAGTCAGAACAACTAAAAAACAACAGTGTAATGAAGAAGAAATTGATTTCACTTCTACAGGCATGGACACAATTGCCTAAATACAGCTGTTAAACTTAATCTAAGATTGTTATTCTTAACGACAATTGTAAATCAGTAAAAATGCAATGATGGCCTAACATGCAGATATTGATCTGTTTGTCATAAGAATTATTTGCTTCTTTATTCTGGCTGCTGTTATTTCAGATTGTCTAGGATACAACCATCTCTGGCAATCCTTTTTGAAAGCTTTCATGTTGTTGTACTCTCATGGTAAATGACTGGCTGAGTGTCTCATGATGGACGGAGAAAAATAAGGTAAATATTTGTGTGGGGGCTATTTCTGATAAAGCACTTCTTGGAACATTTCAACAGAATTTAGTCATTATCTGTCTCTTTTTTTGGTACGCTGTCTTGCTTGAGCCCAGCTAAGTATGTTCTGAAGCATTCATATCCACTTGCATGCATCCTGATTTACATCTGATTCAAACTTTACCTCCAGTTTGTTCCACTTTGTGAACAGAATGATTAACCCGGGTGCTCTTAGTTGAGATGCTGTATCTATTATATTGTGCTATTAAGGAAAGCTAATGGCTTCTCACCAAATACAGTGTTTAGTATTTACTTTTAAAAAAGAGAGATTCTAAAGTAATTATAGAACTGTTACACTTTCTCCAATTTCCTCAAAACAAGCCTGCTATTAAAATAATGCATCACGAAAGGATTTTGGGTTCCTGTGATCATCATAATCAATCATCATAGTGAGGTAAAATCGGAAACCACTGACTTTCAAGGAGAAATCAAAACAAATAGTGGATACTGATTATTTTGAAACTGGCGTATATTTTTCTATGTCCTTTAGAGCAGGTTAGGTACGATTTCCCGTCAAAGACAGATGCAGGCACTGTGATATCAGCAATTCATTAGTTGACCATTGTTCAAGTCTTGATTTTGATGGGAATAACTGATTCAAAACTGAGACTTGAATTAAAGTTAGAGTTTGGTTATGAATCAGAAATACTTTAATACTATTGGAATATCACCCACATTGGCTTTTTTCTGCCCAGGTAACTGCTTGGCCGGAAATGGATCTGGCTTTGCACCATAAATGCCAAATACCTTTTGACAGTGGTCACTTCAGAGCTAATTACTTCAGACCTCATTTCTGTGAATCATCAGAAAAATAGTTATCAGTCTTGCTTAATTTTTATTTTAAGATTTTGAGGGCCGGAGGGTACGAACTTTTAATATTTAGAATATGACATGCCCATTTGATATGAGAGTTATTGATAACAATGAGGACTCTGCTGGGATTCAAACAACATGCATTTGTCTTCCGCTTACGCAGCTTGTGTATCTCATCTCGTTGCTGGTTTATAGATTTTCTTGTTCCCACAGCATCTGTCCCAACACCAAATAGAGCAGAGGAAACTTTAGATGCACCAGTAGGCTCCGTGGCAGATACAGTATCAGCATTTTGAATCGTAATAAAAAGGGGAGAAGTGGTGGCAATCATAGTCTTTGTGTTCTGAAAGGATTCCCCAAACTTTTCCAAGTAACTGCCAGTTTGACTCTAAAGAGGCACATAGAGGAAAAGGTAAGCAAGGAAGAGATTAAAGTGAAGACAAATTGCAGATGGCTACAGTGACAAAAGGGAAGAAAAGGGTATTAAAAGAAACAGACAGAAGAAGGCTTCGGCACGAACAAGAACAGACAGTATGAGAGCTGCAGGCTGGTGTATGAGTATACCTCCTCTGCAAGGTGACCTTTGTTGTACATTTCGGGAGAGACATAGAAAAGGAGAATGGAGATGGATGGTTTTGTGCCTTTCACTGTACATTTTGCCTGTAGGTCAGGTGAGGATGATGGAGGGGAGGACAGTGACTGTGGCCCTCATTTACAAGAGGTGTCCTATTATGAATCCTTCGCATCATTTTCACAATGTTGGCTTTCTATTCACCAAAGCTTTCAGAATTTTCTTACATTTCATCAATTTACACATTATACAGGTTTACACGGTTTACTGCCGTGACCCAAGTAAACCCATTTCTGCAGCCGAAGTCAATTGGTCCGATGCCATATTTACTGCTGCTTCAATGCAGTCTGCACATGTATTAAGGAACCCTCTCCATATCTGTTCCCATATATCAGCTAAAACAATACCACTCCATGAATGTGCGGCTTATCTGTGACATTCAGGGTTGTCTGGTGAATGTGGTCTCCCACCCGGAGATGCATACAGCAGCAACATTTTACAAAACGGGCACACGTCGCAAACAAGCAGCGTTCATAGCACGAGCTGTGAACACAATTCCAAAAATTAAAAACATTTAATAATCACACATCACAAAATAAACTATCACGTCTTCTCCTTTATAGGCCTTTCTGTGGATCATTCCTATTTGTATGTTTGCAATATTATGAAATTCTACGCATTCTCTTGGAGAATAAAATGCATTGCAAGATCAAAGTAAATAGGTTCTTGCCATTGTTTATTCCTATCTTTCTATTTGAACATGTTTGTTTTCTGTACAGCTGACTGCGTGTCATCAGGTAGCAAGCATGAACAAGAAAATTTGACAAACTTGACACACAGAACTCTAGAGTGAAAACTTCCCTTCAAAATAAGAGCTCCTTCAAAGCAAAGGTCCATTTTGATTCGTGCCAGAAAGGCAACACACTCCCCGCCTGGCCTCTGTGAGCTCATTGATTGACTACATGAGTCTCTGAACATCAGTCTATAGTTAGAATTAAGAAAACTTCTGAGATGGGTCTGAAGAAAGTTTTGAATTTCCCTGATTTGTGGTCCTCAATTCCTTCCTCATCCTTCCATCTTCTCTAAGGAAGGCCTTTATGATAATAGCCATGGGTCTTAATTTATAAGGAAAAGTTTATCTAGTTGTATAGCGGCAGTTGCTACACTGCAGTGAGGACAACACACCTTTTCTCTCTTTTACTTTCCTTTTTATTTCTGTTCTTTTGTTTGCACTTAGCATCGCAGTCTATGGTAAGTGTGCCACTTTTGTCTCTACCAATTTTTAGAAAACAATTGGGCTAAGACAGTGTTGACACATGGTGTGGGGAATACCATATGTTTAACATTTAATGCAAACCTTGAATGTAATCACCCCATAAAAAAGAGGTTCACTGTTCATTTTGGGCCTGGTAGAAATTACCCCTGCAGGTTCTAGTCCTTCACTTAACGGTGCACTGTGTAACCTTTTTACATTGTGCTTCTTCATGCAACTTTAATTGTAAAGAAAAGAATGTTTGTATCTTTAGGAGTCACCGAGGCAAACTACTCTGCAGAGAGCTGACATTTCCCAAATTATGCATTTCTCCCTATTCATTTTTTTCTTCCTTCTGCTTTATCTTACCACTTTTGTCTCATATCAGTTCTATGCCCCTTCAAAACCAACAATTGATGTTAAAAACTTCATCATGCAGTAAGTCTAAGGTCTTGTCTACTTTCTTCCTAAGTGCCTGGAGATAGCAATTGAGAGGTTCTGTATTATTCGATTCAGATTTCAGCATTTTCCACCGTTCTCCTCTATTTCTCGTTTCTATTGCCATTTTCTACATGCCATATTCTTGCATGAACAAGCATTATTCAAGTAATATTAGTTAAGTTAGTTATTAGAAGTAATACGATTTTCCAATTGAGGAGATGTATTTCCTCCTTTACTGAGTTGGTTTAAGTCTTCTATGCTTGAATTACATCACTAATGATATTGAACTGGTTTGCTGAGACAGACCGATAGCCAGATAGCTTATAAGATAACTTGATTGAAGGAAAGAAAAGACAGGCCTAAACAGAACACAAAGTTTATTTGAGTAAGACTGTGTTTTGTGTGCGTTCCCTCCATATGACGGCTTATGGTTTACACAGGCTTTTCTAATGCATCAGTGCCCTCAGCTTGTTATAGCTTAGCAACGATGTGCCCTTAAATATATGAATATCTGCTCCATTCAGGCATGATAATCAGCATTTTTGGAACAGGCGCGAGCAGAAACAGATGCATGAAAATGCATCCACGCGCACAGACACACACCCCAATAGTTCAGTGCATCCGCATGTTTACCCGCATTCCAAACCGTGTGTGCACACAGGCACACTCTCTGAAAGTCACATTGTGATAGCTTGAAATGCCTTTTATGCAGATTGAGTACAAGCCCTCAGCTGATCAGAATCTAGCCTTGAATTTGATATGCGAGTGAAAGGACTAATGTCATTTCAGCTGGGCAAGAGCGCCTGTCAACCCCCCCCCCCCCTCCACACACACACACACACACACACACACTCACACACACAATCGCCTCAGCTGCCAACGACAGGCAAAGCAATTGACTTTTACCATTATTTTGTATAAGAATGCCACTTGCACAACACATGCTTTTTAAATTCATTTTACTTGTTATACTTTGCAAATAGATTCACTGTGACACATGTCAGAGCAAGTTTTTCAAAGTTATGACGTGGTTCTTTTCTTTGGGAATCAGATGCCCTGGTTTGATTTTACATTCATGAAAAAAAGGTTTGAAAAATTGATACCTGGTGGACAATGGCATGGTACAATGGCTTGTGGAAAAAAACCACACTGTGTATGGAGATTTGCTATTACAATCACGTTGAGCGGTGCCAAGTTATGGATACACCTGGTGCTCACACTATAAATGTCCAATTCTACAACAATGTTGGACACATTTCTAATGGAAAGGACTATGCAGCAGAATGCCACCTACTTGTGTGTAGAACCCTCTTTGATATTCTGTGCATGGCTGCTAGCTGAGGTTAGAAAGCGGATCACATCTATTACCTTCCTAATTCTACAGCTTGGCCTGTGCATAATAAGATGCATTTTCTTTGAAATGTTGATTGCAGGGGTGAGAAGACCAGAAAAGAGACAGGCTAAGTAATCAAAACATGTTGGAAATGACTTAATGTGAGAACCTTCCAGTTGCAATGTTGGCCTCAGATGATAATTGGGTTAATGAAAGTGTTTTTAACTGCTTGGGTTCCTGCCTGGTGGCAAATTAAATGTTTCCGCTAATTTGCACCATCATTGACTCCAACCACTTTTGTCAAGCACAATTACATCCAAAAGTCAAAAGTTATGTTGATGATCACTTTTATTGTTTATTATGTATTATTATTTAGATTGTTTTTGTTGGAATATTCTTTTTTTAAACGTTGTTCTGGAGTTTCTTTAAACTTCCTCAAAATTTGACCTCACCATTATTTAGACATTAAAGGTCTGGAGTGTTGGGAATAGAAGATGTAGTGTGCTGTAACTAACAACTCACAGTCTCTATAAATAGGTAAAACAGCCACTTTCGAGCCTTAGTTTTTCTTCTCTTAGCTACTGTGGCAACACAGCGTTACAACGTGGCCAAACACTGAGGATAAAGACATGCGGCATCTGTGGATGTAAATTGCTTTCTCCAAGGCAATAAAACCAATATGATTCAAATTGCGTACAATTCCACATGAGGGGCAATTATATCAACGGTTATGCTAAATATTAATCCATCCATTTTTTACATCGCCTTTTCCGTGAAGGGTTGCAGGGGGGCTGTGGTCTATCCCAGTCGTGAGTGGGTGAGAGGCAGGGTACACCCTGAACAGATCACCAGTCCATCGCAGAGCAAAATGAGGCAGCCATTTACACTCGGTCACTCATACAAGCAGTTTTAGAATCACCAATTAAACTAACATGCGTGTGGGAGGAAGCTGGAGCCACCGAAAAGAACCCATGCAAACTCCTCAGATGGTATTTGAAATGGGAACCTTATAGCTTAGGGGTGGCATGGCCAACCACCACACCTTAATGTTTCATGTAATTTTATCAAGATTTTAGCACATTATTGGATAAACGAATAAATTCGACAATATCCATTTTCATGGCTGGGTTATACACAAATCGCGTCATTGTATACACAATATTATATACAATCTACAACAATAATTGTAAATATGTAAAATATGTAAATATATAATATATAAAAATCAGTATTTGACTGAATCCTTCTTTTTCCGTAGTAAAAACCAAGACAAGCTTGAACATATAAAGGCCATGTTCTGATAGAGCCCAAGTACCTGTAACTACTATAGTACAGGACTAATCTCTATTAGAGAAAATAGTGTACATACAATAGATCATTTAAATACGCAGGTATCATATTACTCATGTAGGTAGTACTGTAGATATGAACATGAAATACAAATGTTACTGAAGTCTATAGACCCTGGCAGGCTGTAAAGTGATTTTATTACTTGACCTTTTCTTTACATGTGTTAATGTGCTGTCATTGCATTTTCCCTTGAGACACACATGGTTACATTTCTTCAGAGCCATTGAGAAGGTTCTTACATAAGGAGTTTGAAAAGAAGAAAAAGCGATCACCATGATTTCTACTGTGTGTAACTTTATAGTCCTAACAGTAACCACTCTGATGGTTATGTCATAATCTATGATACATACACTATATTGCCAAAAGTATTTGCTCACCTGCCTTGACTCACATATGAGCTTAAGTGACATCCCGTTCCTAATCCATAGGGTTCAATATGACGTCGGTCCACCCTTTGCAGCTAGAACAGCTTCAACTCTTCTGGGAAGGCTGTCCACAAGGTTTAGGAGTGTGTTTATGGGAATTTTTGACCATTCTTCCAGAAGCGCATTTGTGAGGTCGCACACTGATGTTGGACGAGAAGGCCTGGCTCTCAGTCTCCGCTCTAATTCATCCCAAAGGTGTTCTATCGGGTTGAGGTCAGGACTCTGTGCAGGCCAGTCAAGTTCATCCACACCAGACTCTGTCATCCATGTCTTTATGGACCTTGCTTTGTGCACTGGTGCACAGTCATGTTGGAAGAGGAAGGGGCCAGCTCCAAACTGTTCCCACAAAGTTGGGAGCATGGAATTGTCCAAAATGTCTTGGTATGCTGAAGCATTCAGAGTTCCTTTCACTGGAACTAAGGGGCCAAGCCCAGCTCCTGAAAAACAACCCCACACCATAATCCCCCCTCCACCAAACTTTACACTTGGCACAATGCAGTCAGACAAGTACCGTTCTCCTGGCAACCGCCAAACCCAGACCCGTCCATCAGATTGCCAGATGGAGAAGCGCGATTCGTCACTCCAGAGAACGCGTCTCCACTGCTCTAGAGTCCAGTGGCGGCGTGCTTTACACCACCGCATCCGACGCTTTGCATTGCACTTGGTGATGTATGGCTTGGATGCAGCTGCTCGACCATGGAAACCCATTCCATGAAGCTCTCTGCGCACTGTTCTTGAGCTAATCTGAAGGCCACATGAAGTTTGGAGGTCTGTAGTGATTGACTCTGCAGAAAGTTGGCGACCTCTTCGCACTATGCGCGTCAGCATCCGCTGACCCCGCTCCGTCAGTTTACGTGGCCTACCACTTCGTGGCTGAGTTGCTGTCGTTCCCAAACACTTCCATTTTCTTATAATACAGCTGACAGTTGACTGTGGAATATTTAGGAGCGAGGAAATTTCACGACTGGATTTGTTGCACAGGTGGCATCCTATCACAGTTCCACGCTGGAATTCACTGAGCTCCTGAGAGCGACCCATTCTTTCACAAATGTTTGTAAAAACAGTCTGCATGCCTAGGTGCTTGAATTTATACACCTGTGGCCATGGAAGTGATTGGAACACCTGATTCCGATAATTTGGATGGGTGAGCAAATACTTTTGGCAATATAGTGTATGTGTCAAGGCATTTTGCAATTCATTTTGTGGGGCAATCAGGGACTAAATTTGTTCCCTGATCTTAGACAAAGAAACATATATATTGAAAATGACAGAGCACAGTTTGGGAAATGACAAAGAAGCTATTTGCCTTCGATGGTAAAAGAGGAGAATCAAATAGCTAAACTGGATTGAATTTAAAAAAGTGGCCTGAAGAAAAAACAGAGGGAAAAAACAATGATAAACTGCAGCACTGTTTTGAAAGAATTATGAAAAGGTTCTATTCTCCTTGAAGCCACAATTATGTATTACCTGTATATTCATCAGTTCTAAAAGAATTGAAGATAACATAAGAGGTACATTTAACATCCACTGTGTTTTTGTATTCCAAGTCTGTTATGGTCTAAGATTCAAGATGCGTTCAATTTTCTGAATCATTTTCTGAATCTGAAAAAAGTGTTATTGTGATGCAAAGCTTCAACACAGTACAGCAAGATACAGTCGGTGGAGAAAACTTGGTAGATGGAAATTTCATGCCCAAGTTCCTCCCTCTATGGCAGCCAGGTTTTTTTTTTCTATTTTGAGTCCTTTAACTCATACAACATAATGTTTTTGGAGGGGAAAAAAGGTTTTGAATTTTTTTTTCCTGTCCCCCTCTGCTCAGCTTTACTCTTTACTCTTTACTCTTTCTTTGTATCGCACACACACAAACATTGGGCTCTAAGGTAAAATCATTCAAATGTGTCTTTTTTACGGTTTTTAGCTATTATAACCAATGTTCAAATAAATATTGTTTTTAAGAATTAAAAATGTCAAAACATTCCATCCTCTCAGTAGACATAATTTATTCCTCCTTATTTTTCTGTAAGAAATATTTTTACTGTCTTCTTACAATTGTGACAACTGTGAGGTGCATTAAAACATTATGAGATAAACAAATGAGGACGGGTGAAAAAATCAGGAAAAACTTGGAAAGAAAATGTTCAAAAATGTGTGTTTAAAATTAGAATAATAAGGCTTCTGTAACTCAGAACGTCTGACACCATGTCCCAGAGGAAATTCCTGCTTCCACCACATTATTAGGCGGTAGTCTTACTGGATGCACTGAAAATCTCCAGAAACACTGAAGCAGCTAACAGACCTTTCAGTTTTGCAGCTTCAATGAACAACTTGTCAACAAATGCATTATATACATTTTCTCGAGCCACTGACTTAGTAAGCTATTAATAATTTCACTCTGGGATCCAATTTCAGAATTTTTGCGGGCCTGATCTTTCAGCCCCGTGCGCAGCCTTATCTGTTCAGCTGCCATGGATACGGTGGGAGCCCTCTGAAGGGCCCTCTCTCTTTCAGTCTCAGTTTGATTCTCGTGGGCGTGCGGTAGTTTAGCTACTACAATTAGCCAAATGTGTGTGACTTATACGGTTTGAAAGTGGTCTATGTGCTAATGAGATGGTGATTATTTACATACAAGCTCAGGGTCACCACTTATTTCTCATTTTGCTGCGTCACCGGAATGAAAGAAACTTTGCAGGGCTTAATCGAAAGGAAAAGGCGGAAAATATTTGATGGCTTTCACGTCTGTAGTGCGTTCATCTGACGCTTTGCAAAACACTTTTTCTGCTTTGCAGTAGGATTTCCATTTGGGTGAAGCACAAGGCTCTTTTTCTCCGAGGCTGCTGGTGCTGAGGTTTCTGACATTTACAATACACCCTGCACTTTAGTAAGTGTTTGAATTGTCACGCCTCCACCATATGTAATGTATGTTTTGGGCTTAACCTGTGCAATCATAGATAAACCACTCAAAGAAATCACATTTCAGAAACTGCACAAAGGCTTACACGTCTGTGTAGCATGCTGTAGGATAGTTAACAGAGCAGAGTACAAAAGAAGTTCCAAGAAATAATAATAAGGACGTGTGAAATACGTGAACCAAAAAAAAGGGTTTCCGCTCATGGGATTTTACTGCTGACTTGAATGCCTGATTTAAACATCTTCAGATTCCACTGAAGCATGCCTAAGCAATACTTTACCATTCCCTTTCCAGAAGGGAACCAGATTAGATGCAATACAACCATGAACGTGTCCCTGTCTTCTTAAGTGAACCTAACTGATTCCAAGTTATTGGCTCCTATGGATTTGTGATGTAATGCCTACTCTTTGACCTCGGTTTTGGCTATAAAGGAAGATGATACAAATAAAAATGTCTGCCACCGATCTACACCTAAAATACATGATTTTGACCAAAAACAGAGATATGAACCTGTCCCAGCGGTCCTTCACAGAACCAATTTTGATTTACAGGAGGAAAACTATGTTTAAAAGTAGTATTCTGAGCTCGACCGAGCTCAAACATAACAAATTAGTGGTTGATGTTTGCATGAACACAGATGAGTCTGTCCAGGAGTGAGAAAGAACACTGGAGCACAGGTACTCAGCTTAAAAGCATGAAGAAAAGTGCCACAAATAGATGATGATGAACAACTCCTGCTGCTCATTATAAAGGAACAGTTGATTTAATCTAAAATACTCACACCTGAATTCCATCAGGTGTGCTCTCTGTCGATCAATAAAACCAGCAGCAATAAAATACTGTCAGGATATAGGTTATCTTCTCATTTATTCCTGGTCTGTGTGTGCTTTTTTTTTTTTTTTTTTAGTGCAGAGGTGACTGAGAAAGTGATGTAAGGAGACAGAAATTTCCAGGTGACTCTTCAAGTCCCATTGGCGACTTATTTGGCGTCTGGGATTATGTGCGGCACAAGTGTCAGCAAAACGATGCCGGGGAAATCGAGTGGCGACAAGTCGAACGCGAACACGGGGCCACGTGTAAGGCCCCGAGAATTATCATTTCAAACAAATCTGGGGCGCGCCGCAGTGCCACAAGGTTAGCTTCACCTTCATGAAACTTTAAGGAGGATGTTTAAAATATGAGATTTAGCGATTGCTCCTAAATAAATGCAAAGCTTTGTCAGCTGAATGCTGCGCCAATCACAACTAATGTCGTCAAGTTGCCAGATCATTTCCTCTCCCTAACCCTGTTGTCTGCTTGACACTTCCCACTGATTGATGTGTGTGTTGCGGGGTAATATCTTTTAATCGTGGGTCAGATATATAACCCAGCCAATCTTTTTTTTTATTTTTTTTTATTTGATATCCTTGTCATGATTGATAGATATCATCAAAATTAAAGGCTCAACTTTGAGGTCAGGAAGAATGATTTGCTGTCAGTGCCTCTTTAATACTGAGAGGAAAGATGGCAAGTCGTTTCTCTTTGGGGACAGTGAGAGAAAGAAAAAGTGGATAAGAGGGAGTGAGGGGTGAGGCCGACATGGGATGGTGAAGGATGCGAGAGCTTCAGGAGAGCATCTTATGAGGTTATTAGGTTTTAATCAATATTGTATATGGCCAGAAGATGATTGGAAAACAAACCTAATCTGGCCAGCAATACGTCTCTCATTCATCTCCCTGCCTGTCTCTCTACTGGATCTGCCCGACTCTTATTGCCACTTTACTACATTCAGTGCACATCCACAGCATATGCCAAGTTTCTGTACCAAACCCCTTAAATGAGGCAAACAAACAGAGAAACTTGCGGTTTATGTGACTCTTTGGCTTGTAGAGGTGTTGGCAAACAGGTCTTCATGCTGCTGAAGAAGATCCAGGATTCGTTTTGGCAGAGCCGGGTTTACCGTGGATTATGACTCCATGGTCTCAGGACAGTCTGTAGAGTCATCACAAAAAATCTAACTGTATATTCCTTTGTGTCCGGTCAGTAGAGAAATGCTGTTTCAACATATGCATTCAACCTGTTATAAGTGTGTACTAGTATTTATACGCCAGGGAGTTTTAATAAGGACATGAGTTTTTCCTGGATGCCAGAAGACATGAAGTCCAATGGTTTCACTTTTGTTTGCTTTGTCATTTTGTTTCCATTCACTCAAATCAATTTTAGATTTCATTTTTATCTATAACGGTTCAGGCCTCTAAAAAACTGCCAGGTGGAAACATTTATATCACACCTCACTGCGTTCCCATGCCCTTGCAGATTAAATATGAGCATCTTGTGGATGGTTCCGTGTCACAGTTGATACCTGTGAGGGTACAAGACCCAACTGCGGAGGCTGGCAGGAATTAACCGCTAACTTCTGCCGGTTAACATGTTGACTTTTGGCCTATTTTTCCTCAAACACCGTGCTCAGTCTCCTTGGGACGTTACGCTCGCTTTACAGATATGTAGCAGGAATCACACTGCAAGTTTTCAGTCGACTGTAGTGGCAGAGACTAAAGCATGCATGCCAAGGTAAAACATACTCAAGATTTGATCTTAAACACTCCACTGAGCAGATTCTTACGTTCCTGCTCTTGTAATGATAGTCATCAGATTGAAAAGCACCATCGAAATAGCAAAAAAAGAAGGAAAAACAATTGTTTATAATGTGGAAGTAATTTAATGGTAGCAGTTTCTCCATGTCTGAAGCTCAAACCTGCAGTAGTTGATTTGCAATGGCTACTTCACTTTAACTCTCTTTGTGAACAACTTCATAATATGACAGGAACAAAATCAGCAAAGGTGCTGAATGGGATAATTCAGTGCCTTTGCTGAATATAAAAAAAAATGTAAACTATCAATGAAACCGATAAAGATTTTGCCTGTCTGATTTTACTGCTATTGCATTTTTGTCGTTTAGCTGTTGCCTAGACAATATATGTCAGAAAACTACACTACAGGGCAATATAAACTATGGCTCAGGATGAAAATGGGTCATTTCCTTTATATCTGTGATTTCTTTTCTCTTGTTATTTTTTGGTGTTTCCACCGTTCAGGACTTTTGTTGACTAAAAAAATGAGGATGTTCATCCAAAAATGCACATCTTGTGTAAACCCTTTCAGTTTTGTTGTGAACCTGCTGGAAAAACAACAGTGCACTGATCCAGAACATTGTGGAAGAACTCCCACATGACAAGGGAACAATTCGGGTTTTCCTATAGAAGCAGGGGGTGATTGTTCTGGGGTAATAATAGGGTGTTCTGGCTGTTTTTTGCAGCCGGTTTCTTTGATGAATTCTGAATGATAATCAAGTGAGAGTAAAATCTGTAGGCACTGCATGCACAATACATAATTATACCTTTAAAATGAACATTTCCATACACATACACACACACACACTAAATACCAATTACGAGCAATTTCGCAAAGCTGAGTAAGAATACTTACACAGCAAAATATTAAACATGGGGTAGGTCAGACCATGTAGGTGAGTGTGTATTAAACTGAATGGGCTACCAGGGAGGATTTGGGCCTTCTCTCAACAACTTCATTGGCTTCCAGACTGATTGCACACTTGCGCAAACACATGTCTTTGTGGATTGAGTCACCCATGCATGAACTCAGCAGGCAATGCCGCGCGTACATTCGATCAGTTTCGCTCCCGCCATCTTTTCATCAACTGGCCCATGGATCACTCAAGATCTAATTTCCCACAGCATGAGACGGTATCACTGTGGACAAGACCGTAGGGGCATTTGTTGAATGCATAATGCACAGCTGTCCACCTGATATCCAGTGTGTGTATAAGTGTGTGTTAAATCTATTTTCCATTTATTCATTATTTCCATTTGCGTAGTCAAGCTGGCTAAATAGCTCTTTGCAGTCAACATAAAGTTGGTCGAAGCGTATGCAGAGCAGATTCCCATCTGACTGAAGCAGTGGCAGCATGTACAGTACAGTGAGATGGTAGTGAGGAGGTGAGAGTTGAGGGAGATGCGGTTTATTTGCCAAAGGGAATCTTATTGCTGGTTGTTCGGGTAAGGAATAGCGCTCTGTTACTTTCGCCCTGCTGTTTCTTTCCTGCTATGTCAGCGTGTTTTTTTGCACCCATCTGAACGCTGACCTTTCCGTCTGTGAGTGCCACCACCATCCCGCTTTGGTCTTTCGGCATGGTAACAGAACCCGGTAGAGACATGCTGGGACAGAGTGAGATGAAAAACTTCATCCGTGGAGACGGTCGGGATGTATGGACAACTGTTTAAAAAGTTCCAGTAGGTAAGCGGGGAGCATTTTTGCCAAAGAGAATTTTTTCAGAGCGACCTTGCAGATGTCACAGAAGGTGCCTGATATTTTAGAACAAATTAGAGCTTTGTGAAAGGAAGCTCAGACCCTCTGAGATGACAGAACCAACCAGCACTGTAATGGAGGAGAATTTGAGATTAAATTGACAACTATTTCTATGATGATTTCAATAACTGAATAGCGCTGGCTCCAAGTCTTTAACACCCAAAAAAAAAAACATGGCTTACTAAAGCAAGAATCAGGGTTGTTAATGATGACTTTTTTTTTTTGTATTTGTTTTTCCAATTATAATTCTTCTCACCTTTTTGAATTTATACATTGTTGGAAAGAATTTTCAGAGGACTGTTTGATGTGTTTTTTTTCACTATTTCATTTTCTTTGGGCTGATTGCTTGGCTCAGGGAATAGAAAAAAAACACATACATGTTTTGTGGTTATTTTGTTTTAGCTGTTGCACTTGATTAAAAATGTATCATGGATGTGTCAGTTTTAGGGATTTTAGTGTAAAGTGTAAGTGTAAAAAGATTTTTTTTTAAACAATGCCCTCTCCCCTTGTTCATATAATTACAAAATGAAAAAATATAACAATTTCAGATAAACATTTAACATTGATATGAATAAATTATAGTATAGTTGTACATAATGTTGGGATAGGTCCAATGTTCCATATTGAATTGTTAAAATCAAATGAAAAAATAAAACTTGGATATCTGTGGCAATGTAGGAACCCAGATTTTAATCTGAAACATGCACGCACACACACGCACACACACACCCACACACATACTTACAAGAGGACACCCTAAGAGATGGTACTTTGTTTATTTGGAGGAGGACCAACACATTAGAGCGATTGTATGAGAAGCGCCTTTGACCACAGCTCATGAAGTGCATAATTGGTCCTGGATGTCCAGTGATGAGGAATAATACACTGCACAGGTGTGTGTCGGTCTGCCTGTGTGGCAGTCAGAGTGGGTTTTCTGCTTTAAAACATGCCTCTAGAGTAATACATTTTTCACCAAGAACTGAAATATGATGCTTCCACATCATGACATGGCCAAGATGGTCATTTACGAGTCGACGCAATATTGGAAAAAAGCCGGGGCAGGGAGGTCTCATCTGCCTTTCAAAGCAGGAATCTTGCATACCAAAGCTGTGAATACATTATCGTGTTTGAGTTTTCATCTCTATCTCTTTATCCTGGTTTACTGTAAAATGTTATGCTGGATTTATCAAGTCAAAATGACTGATTGTGGAGAAATAACAATTAATTTAAAAACCCTAATATAGTTAATAATCAAGTATCCCAATCCCAGAATAAAGATTGAGTGAGCATTAACAAAACACAGGGTACTAATTAATCGTATTTCAGGATTTAAAGATCAGAAGCAGCTACGGAGATTTCTCTATTTGTCAGCGTCTTCTCTCTTCTTTCGTTTTCATTCATCTAAAACCGCATGCTTATCCTCTTTTGATAAGAGCAGCACTCAGTTGTGATGGGAGAGGATGGAGGAAGAGACGCATAGAGTTACAGGTTGGGGGGTGGAATATTTAAAGGTAAAGATGAAAATGGAACTCAAACACTGTAAAAGTACAGAGCCAGAAAGTGAAATGGAGTGGAGAAACATATCCAATAGTTGATGCTGTAATAGTGGATCTTAGCTTGGGTCGTCAAAATGACAAAAATCACAGCACAGTTTTTGTTGCACAAACATGGTTAGGACATATCAGACAGACCTGCTCAGAACCACATCAGTATGTGTAGCATGACAACATCCGCTGAAAAGTTACAACACATGCTGCATCTACAGTGTTGAACATACAAGGAATTTGAGAGAGAAATGGAAATCTCTGCCATGGATTTCAGTTTTTGACTGCCTAAAAGCCGTCTCCTGCAAATGGAAGTAACACACTTTCCCCGTTATAGTCCTGTCTCTATTTTGTTGTGTCTTTGCTGCTGAAAACAGTTTGTCACAAAGGAGCATCTGTCTGAAATAATGTGTCATTCACCAACTTTTACATATCTTTAAACTGTTGTCGTGGTCTTTTTTTTTCATATGTAACTGTTAGTGCCAACGACCACTTCCTCATCTTGTCCTTTATTTTTCTTATTTGTTCTAGGAAAGACAAAACACTTCATTATCCCACGTCACATCTACTGGTACAAAGTGGATACACGTGATACAATGCTACCGATCTCCTAAGGATCTTAATATGGAATGATATTTCTCAGCTGGATAGTTTAAAGTTTGCTTGTTTTTTTTGCTGCTTTATAATAGAATGTGCAACCTGCACCTGGATCCGTTCCCGATCTAATTATCTGCACAAGATGGGCCGACTGATTGACCTACTATGACATGCATGACAGCAGTTTAGTAAAGATACCACGAAATGACAGTTTTTAGTTAGCATTGACGTCCTCCTTTGCAGCGATAGAATCCTTTTATGCCTTGCGTTCTAAGTCACTTTGACTGGAGACAACTGTTTCTGAGTGTTGTCGAGTGAACATCATCAATCACATAAATGTCTTGGATGCACTTGTTCTTTTTTCAGGACGAACAATAAGATTTGGAGCAGTAATTAATAGCAACGAGACTATTCATCAGAGGAGAAAGGACTTCAGTCGGGTTCAGTGAAGTATGAAGTGATCTATTTACTGCCTTCATTGTGGGCTTGATAAACAACAGGTGACAGAAATCAAATAGCAGATGTTTGTCATTAAATAGGAGAGTGCCAGTTGGAAAATATGTTTCCATGCTGGCAGGAATCTCCTTTTTAGGATATTTTGAGGCAAACATTCAGTACTAAATCCTAAGTGTTGGTAAACTGGAAGTGTAATATTAGTAATAAAAAAGAGCATAAGGGGCTAGATTTGACAAGAACAGTTCCAATGTGTTAAATATATGGTAGGAAAAAGACACTCCCAGTAGATATAGCTACAGTACAACTTAAATTAGTTTAACTCAGATAAGGCTATACAGTAGAACCTCTACATACAAATTTAATTCCTTCCGGGACTTACTTCGTTTGTTAAAATATTCATACGTTGGTTCAAATATTCCCATAAGAATACACTGTAATTCGTATAGTTCATTCCACAGTCCAAAAACCTACGATACCTCCTTAATAAAGACTGCAGATAATTAAACAGCAATAAAAGAAATGCATTATATAAGAGAGATGTAAAAAGAAATAAATTATAAAGAAATAATCAATAAAAAGGGTTTTTTATTGGCACTTCACCTTAGAGACTGGCAAACAGAGGAGACGGTCGGTGTGGAGGTGGAGGCGGTGACTGAGATACAGTACGTACTGTAACTTTAACTTTCTTTACATGAACTTTAAACTAACTTTATTTCTATTTAAAATTTTTATTATTTTTTTTATTTTTTTTATTTCTACAACTTTCACGTGTCATCTACTCTGGGTGTCGAGTCGAATTTCATTTCGTATGTTGGAAATTTAATATGTTTATACAATCATAAGCAGAGGAACTACTGTATATGTTTTAATTCTTTAGCTAACTATAGTATAACAAACATTAAACAAGCTATATTCCATGACATACATCTGGATGTTGATGTGCAACTTTTTTTGCATTACCTTTCTTACATCCAGTTACATTGCAATGCATCATAGGCAGGTAGGATTCACCAGAAATATCTTTTATCTGAGAGTGAGACTTTTATAATTGGATTATAGCTAGCGCTCATGGAAACAAAGATTGAGGACACATTTGTTTGAGAGAAACGCGTATACACACACATGCCTTGTGGTGCAGAAACACTGCCCTGAAGAGAAGTAGATGCTCTTTTTGACCGAGCTCCAGTCACCTGTGGAAAATGAACCACTTTGCAGGCGATCAGCGAAATCGTAAAACACAGCAAGAGCATGTAATGTAACACCCCAACTTTACTGTGATCACATCAGAGATAATGCATCAAGAACCGTGATGCGAAGGGCAAACGGGTCACAGATTTCCTGTGGTGACCAATAAATATGTTACAGCAACCTGAGCCTACAAGTTGCCGTGGTGACGTGCGGAGGCGCCGGAGTCTTTGATCCCCTATTCAGTCAAGATTGACGACGAACATGAAAATGTACTTGCTGTGATTTTGTAGGCAGTAAAAATACTTTGTGAAAATAAAACAGGATGCTTGTACAGCAGTTTTTCTGTCTGTGGGAAGAGAGACGTTGAATGGGGTGGACATGTGGTCATGCATGGAAGAATGCCAATCTGGTAAGACCTCATCGTCGGGGAGTAAATCATTTCACTGGCGCAGACGACCATGCTCTCAAGCGTGTTCTTGGAAAAGCATAATGAAAGGGAATGGCTGAGAGCTGGGAGGCAATGCGAGCTTCAAAAGAGAGTGCAACGGATGAGTTTAAAGTTTTAAATGGAAGAGGAAATAAGAGCGGCAACGTCTAAATCAGTTCTCATCCAAGCTCACCAATAACTTGTGAAGACTCTGGTATATATAAGCGGAGTGCTTAGGACCCTTAACAGGATGCGTTAAACATCAAGAGTAGAGGCAACGCATCCACTTAAAATTACAATGCCTTTGTAAGATTATCATGTCTTTATGTAGAAATGCATTGCACTTGTTTAATATTAGAAAGATGCACGCATGAAAACAGAAATCTTTGGTCTAATAATAATAATAAACAACCTAGGGACAAAATGTTGGGTGCCGAATGGTGACATGGTGGTTAGCAAGAAAGTTTCCTGGTTTGAGTCCTGGGGGTAACTGGGACCTTTTTGGGTGGAGTTTGCATGTACTGTGTGACAATTTACTCCAGTTAAGAAGTTGAAGGTCCTCACTAGGGCCTAAAGGGCCAGACTGTCCAAAAAATCTCAATAAACATCAATTACCTCAGGGCTTGGAGTTTTCCTTCCAGGAAGACCTGTCGATGTGTTTTTGAGGGTCGAGATTTTAAAAGCATAGCAGCTCGACTTTAGCTTTGGCATAGTTTCTGAAGTCTCCCTTGCAAAGTGCAGTCTAATCATTACAGAGGATGTGTTCCTCCAATTCTTCTGTGCAACTAAACACCATCAGTATTACAGTGCAGCCACCTCAATTTGTTGGGATAGCTTGCATTGAAAGAACTGCAAAATGTCCCTTTTTCCAAATGAACTTCCAGTAAATCAGAGGTTTATGGCCTAATGTGGCGCTTCTAACATGGGATGAATAGTTTGAATTTGCAGTGAAAGGTGATTTTGGAGTTCCTTGAATATGGAGGATATCGTGCTGATATTCTCAAAAAAGTTTTTCTTTTAACTTTTCAGCCAGCTTTAACACTGTTATGCAGTTTTTACTAAGATTCATATTGACCCAAATTTCTTTGGATTTAATCTCATTGGTTTTCATTGATTTTCCCTTTCTCATTTTGTATAAATTGTCTAAATGTGACATGAAATCTTTTTGAAATAGAGTGCCCAGAAGAATTCCTTATGAAACTGCCGAATCAGTATTCTCAGCTGCTCTCATGTTTGCAATAGAAAATCTCTTATAGATAGAAGATGAACAGGTTGGCACCACTTTGCTCTTGTTGAAGCTTTATGAGCTCCTAAACCTTGAAACTGAAAGAAGACATGTTTTCGTATTCACAATATACAGGTTTGTGCTCCTTGTCCGTTAAGTAGATATTGTATTCACTTCTATTGTTGCAGCTCATCTTTTGATAAGAACTTCTGTCACTGTGTGGAGGGGTTGAAAAGGACTCAGAGTGTGAAAGACATAGAATAGCAAGGTTGGGAGAAACTTTGAATTACGTTTTTTAAAGTTTTTTTTTAAACAAAAACCTAAAAATAATTTGAATATCCATTACGAAAAGTCAAAACTTTCCCTGGAGAGAGATTCTCATGGGAATTAGGGCAACTCAAAGCAGCCTATTTGACTGAGAGGACCTAAAGTCTGAGCAGACTACCGGTGCACTAAAAGGAGGGTTATGTTCATAAAATCTTCCCTTTTTTTTTAAATGCAAAATTCATCTCAAGTTGGGAAATTGAACATTTGTCTAGATGCAGGGAATTGCTTCTCCAAAAATATAATAATCACAGGCACATCCCAAAACCCACAATGGACTCTCTCAGCAGGATCTCTGATCTGAAAACTAATTAACGGATGATTGAAGTGAATAGATTTCAAAAGAGCACTGCATACAAGACGGCTCTCAAACTTCAGAGAACTAGAAGTCTTTTGCAGGAAAAAAGGATTGGTAAGTGGCAGATATTTCCCAAGGCTGGCTGAGTGCTGCAGTTCTGAACATACTTTGAATTTAGGTGCCAGTCTGGCACATATATAATTAAACTGAATGTGACTGCATAAGATTTATAACATTTAATAATGTCATAATCAGAGAATACCGTCAAACCCCCTGCAGAGACAACTGGAACTAAAACATATACATTACCCTTTTTTTGGCTGTTTAAGGCATTACAGCACAATTAACTAAACACATTTTATCCCCTCTCCCAAATGTTGCTTCTTTTCAACCAATGACATGCTTGCTAACTTCACTTAAAAGTTAAGCATTTCCAAAAATCACCTATGCATGACATAAGCATAACAAACCAAACAAATTTGAAATGACAAGGCCAGAGGAAGTTAAAATGCAGAGATAATTGCTGTTAAAAATGGTACTTTTGCAGAACTGAATGAAAAAGGCAATCTGTGGCTCAATAAACTCTAAATGTATTTCATAATCTTCTAAAAGTGAGCATTTATCGCAAAGGTGCCATTCAAAGATCAGGTTTTCCTCAGAGCAAATTATTGATAGGCATTGTTAATATGAAACAGTTTTCATAAGAAGATAGAGCATTTATAATCTAGAGAATATAGGAATTTGGTATAGAAAGAAAAAAACTGTTTTTACCAAAAGACATAACATAACAATCTTGTGTCCAAAGTTGAACTTTTTTACAAAACAATAAGAGTTATCCTTTCTACAATTAAGCTAAGTAGTCATGAACATCTCTTGTTCTGTTTTCTATTTAAAGGATTACATTTTTACATATATCATAAAAAGAATCATAGTCTAAGAGGCACTGAGTGTGTTAATGCCTAGAGTGATGACCACCCAGCACCAGAGAAAACATTTCTCACGGCAATTCCTTTATCATTTTTCCTGAAGAAATATTTGTTGGTGCTACAAAGCTTTTTATTTGAATGTGCATCACCCCAATTTAAATTGAAACCATCTTCATTTGTTGCCAGGCAAACACTGCACATAACTTAAAGCAATGTAATCAGTGGAAGAAATATCTGGCTTTCCATCTGTCTAGGCTTTAACTGCAGCAGACACAAGAGTGATAATAATGAAGGTAGGAATGCCAGAGACGAAATGGTGCTGTTCTCCTCTGTCAGAATATGGGGTGCAAAATTAACCACAGAAAGTGGCCTCCCATCAATTTTGTCTAAACGCGTTAAAAACAGCCAATCCTCTATTTTCAGTCCCTCTACCAAATCAGAAAAAACAAGTTCCCACAGAAAAAGTTTAGAGGAAGGTCATGATTGAGGCGGTGCAAGGGTCAGACATAAAATGCCCCATGCATACAACGATTCCCAAATCATCCAGACATCCTGATCTCAGAGACATAGGCGGCCTCAGCCCCGAGGACGTTCCCGAAAGTGTGGACAACAGAAGCTCTAATTAACTGTTGTTAACATCTTCATATCGTATAAATCAAATCACTTATCAAGCCATTAATTAATTATATATTTAGGCAAATCATATTAGATTGTATTATAAGTCTCTACAAATCCTTGCAACATGGCCGTTTGACATCAGTAAGTTAATTAGCTGATTCTTCAGTAAATTACAACGCTTAGACACGAAGAAGCAAATCAGCGATCCTATCTTATTATACGAAAACAAGAAACATTCTAGATTAATCCATCATTTAAAAAAAGAATGGTACTGGATTTCAGTATTTCGGTACCGCTCTAATCCAAAACTACAAACACAAACATAAGTTATTAAACCGAAGCAGCTGCTGTCTGCATGTAAATGATAAGCCATTGATCCACATCTCTCCCCTGTGATTTAGCAAATAGGACCTATGATGAAAGTGGGATAAGATAACAGCAGAGGATTATTATGATGGGTAATAGCATTTCATTAAATGCTCCTTGTGCCGCTACCTTGACAGACAAATCACCTGCTGGAAGCTAGTAAGCTGAATGTTTAACAGAAGACGAAGGCGCATTTGTTTCTCGGACCATAAAAGCAATGTATTTCAATGGCTATGACAGAAGAGGGGACACGAGCACTGGGATTGTTTCCTCCTTTCTCTCATACCCTCCCCTCTATTCAGCTTGCTAAAGGCAGCCCTGTAAGCACCCCACCTGCCTGTTGGGGGAGGGATAATGAAGTAATCCATAGTCATTACTCAAGCATCACCCTTGGCGTACATGGGTTGCCATGGACCACTTAGCTGGAGGCGAGTCAGTGAGAGTATGTAAGGAGGAAGGCGGAAGGTTAGAGGCGCTAGGTATGGGGCACAAGGACAGCTTCCACAAGGTTGTGTTGAGAACAGGGTCAGGGACAGGGGGCCCGACGGGGTGGAAATGTGTTGTGGTATTCTTTAATTACCCCTGACAGATAATTTGAGCGCTTATTGATCCCCCTCCTATAGGAGGGAAGAAGGATCTTTTTCTGTGTTATGCTATGACCTACTGGCCCACAGTGGGGGAGGAGGGGAGGCAAGTTGAGGAGGACAATAGAGAAAGAGAGGCAGAAGCAAGCAGGCAAAGGAGGCTTTATGCTGCCATAAAGTTCGGTATTATCACCCTGACCAGGCGAACAGAGACTAAACCTTGTAATAAGGAAGGCAGTGGGCGCTACATTCCCCCAAAGATCTTGATTTAAGAGCATTTGTTTAGTCCGTCTATTTATTTTGTATGATGCCGCAATTTACAATAGCGGAGCTGGGATAGGCGTGCAGGCCTTGATACAACATCAAACAAAACCGCATGACTCACAGTCAGACCCAAAGCCTATTCCCAGGTATTAGAGTGCTTTAAGTTTTATGATCTCCTATCACTAAACCTAATATAATTACCCTGCAAGGGCACTCCGTCTTTCAGTGGCGGGGGGTGAAATGGGATGCTTCAGTTAAGAGGGCAGAGGCAACATTGGTAGGAGTAGCAGTGTCGGCACTCAGTGGATGAGTTGCCGCTTTGAAATATCACAGAGCGCACCAGAAGGAGGGATGATAGTCTTTTTTTTTTTCTACTCATAACTCCTCACCAATACACAGTCATGCAGATCCTACCGAGCCTTTCATACAATGTTAAGTGGTCTTCCAAGATCTTCTGGGCAATGACCTCAGCCATGTTATTATTAATTGCCTTATTATTCTAATTAAGGCGAATAACATCCCGTGTGAAGTGGGATCACCAAAGCCGCCAAAGGGTCCGCGTAATTGATAGTGTCCATTCTCAAGGTCAGTCCTTTGTGTATCTGTGAAGATGCGAGTGTGTGTGTGTGTGTGTGTGTGTGCGGGGCCCCTCCTGCCTTCTATTTTATCACCCTACATGTTGTTGTGTGAGACTGGTATGATTAGCCGCTGTCACGCTGATCCATAAGTCATTCCCTGCCTGACGCCTCAATCTCCTCTCACGCCGCCAAAATGCAGAATGTGTCACTGTGGCCACAAGTGATATACTCTTCCATTATGAATAAAATAACCATGATTAGGATGGCCAATACTACATTATCCCAGTCGCCGTCTTTCATACTTTCATACACTTATGACTCCAGTCCAACAAGGTCATGTTGTGAGTTCAGAGTGTGCGCTCGGTTCCGTGTTCATCCTCCAGACAGTTGGAGGGGAATCTCAGAAACGACTCCTTTGCCTCATTTAAAACGCGCCCATGCCCCGTGGCTAGAAATCGGAGTGTCCCTCGGCTCTCCATCATCTTGCGGGGCTTGTTTCGGCCACGTTTGTCTAGCCTGCATCTTTGGGCTGACACATGAGGGACGCATGAAAAATTCATGCTGAGGTAAAGCCGCCAAGATAGACAGGAGCGAGAGCTGGGGAAGCATGAGAGTAATGTGTGGGAGGGCGTCGGAGAAGGATGGAGGGAGAAAGTTAACGTGGTAGCTAAACCAGCTGAAAATCCGGGGGAAAATTAGCTGGATGCAAGTCAGAATCCAACACTTGAGGGAATGCTATGGCGACAGCGTAAACAGGGAAAGGCCGATCGGTGCACTTCTGGTAAAGGTTAATTAGATCTAATCTGTGCACGGGAAAGAAGAGGATGAAGAGGGAAATCAAAGTCTCTGCTGGGTGAAGAAGCTGCTCTTGTGTTGCTGCATGGTAAACCCATTTTGGATTTGGAGTATATCTGTATTATGATCAAAAGGCATTTTTGTCTTTGAAACATCTGACTCGGTGTTCTCCACCTAACCTGAAAAGATCTGATAATGCCCTACTCCTTCGGGGGTAAACTGCTGCAAGGAAATAGAATACAAATAAAAAGTAAAAATAATCACTTGGAAAATCAAAGCAGGCATAGAGAAACCAAAAGGGCTCGAATCAAAACCGGATCAAACTGGTGTCCATTTTGTAAGTGCTCTCTCAACTCAAAAACACCTATCCCACCATTTGTTTGCGGATGCCACATTTATACAAAACCACCAAGCACAGGAAGACCTGGTTCTGTCAGTGTCACTGAGTCAAGTCTTGTATCAAAGAAAATGAGATCTGAGTCATCTGCTCCGTGCTGAGGCTTTGTTTTAACTTCAGAGAGACTGGAAGCGATGGGTGTGAGACTGCCTTCCTCAGAGACACTAATTCTTGTGACGGTATTATCATCCACACATCAACACGGCATCCAGTAGGCAGACGCCAGTGTAGGATGTGCTGCACTCTCGCTGTGACAGCTGGGGTCTTTATGCTTGGGAGGGAGGAACAGCTCATTACTGAAGATGCTTTTCAATGTTTTGATGGGTAAATAGAAAAACTGCTATCAAAAGCCAGCACCGACAGCCACCACATTGCCTCCCACTTAATCTGGATACGCATCAATGAGAAGGAGGATAATATCATCAGCATACGGTCATATCCTTCTTTTGAATGAGAGTAAAAAAAATATCATCTGGCTTTTTTTAATCAGTGATTTGTATATCAATGGACAGCTATCAATAAGGGCACTTTGAAGTGGCAGTTGGCAGCTAAAGATTATAATTAGCCCCTCGCTGTGAGTATGCCTGTGAAAACGCAGGTTAAGAGTGGCTGATAAAACACTTGAACCTATCCCTCCCACTCTTTTTGCCGCTCACCTCAAAGCGCACAATGAGAAATCAGTGGGTGTTAAAGTCGATTGGCGGCAACAGAAGTTGTGGCAAATGGATGCGATTTGACTTTCGGTGTTGTGATGCGTTTTATAGTCCGAGTGCTTCATACTTAATGTTTGGCTGTGTCATCAGCTGGCAGCTAACCCTAGCACCCCTTGAAGCAAATTCATTGCTCATCAATTGATCACATAGAGTTTATCAGCCTTTTATTTGAAGAGGGATTCAGTTGAGGGACTGAGTCACGTTGTTTCTGTTTTCTAACATGGGAGAGGGACAGAGGATATGCATATTGTTCTAATTAAACACCAGTAGGAAAGGGCTCTTTAAACCTAAAACAACATTGCTAACTATTCAGAGAACATTCTCAATAGGGCCTTTGGAGCGTGGCAAATAAATCACCTGACTCACCAAATCTGCAGAGCTGAAAACGTGTCAGAATGAAAACCATCCTTCATGAGTATCCTCTAGTCCGACTTAAAAGGCAGCGGCAATCTCCATTTCGTCAATTCCCACCAAAATTGTTCAAAGTTGAATTAAAACATCAAAGGCAGACAAGAGGGAACAAATTAAGGTGGTCATTAAAAGCCTTTGTCGTAATCCTTTGTGTTTGTGTACTCGCCTTGCTCAGATGACTGTATTTTTTTTCCCTTTTTTTTTTTACTTGGCAGAAAAAGTGTAGGCCGGATTATGCTCAACACAAAGCATTTTGTTCTTGGCTAAATGACAGACACCCCATTTCCTGGATGCAAATTAGGAGCATCGTCAGCGCTCCTAATTCAGCTGAGCTACGCTTCCTTTGAAAAATGCTTCTTTTCCACAAAGGCATTAATGGAGCAATGGGTTTCCATAAAGAACTGATTCCACTGAAGATGAGAAGTACTCATGCGCATTTCACTGAGTAAGTTTACATTAACCTCAACTCAAACACTGTAGTGTCAATTTATCAAGTTTTTTTCTTTTTTAGAAATAAAAAAGTGAACGGCTTCACTGATTGCTGTGATCAATTTTCTTTCGGGTAAATGTCGGATTACAAGCCGAGTGCGATGAAAGAAAAAAATCTGCATGGAAAAAAGTCTCTTTCTGTTGAATCATAAAAATAGCCTGACTACAAAAGCAGTGCATAGAATGTCCTTTCCTCACAGGAAACAAAGAATGCACAAGTGGGAGGAGTAACGCTACTTTGTAAGTAGCCAACGACAGCAGAAATCTGCAGATCTCAAGAGAATTGTTGCAACAACAACAAAAAAAACAAAATAAATGCCTCAGATGCAGAACCTTAGAAAGAAGTTAAACCTGTTTATTTGCAAGGCAAACTTTTTCTCACAAGAAACAGCCCAGTACGCAAAAAAAAAAACGTGATGCTTTTTTTACTCAAAGTTGAAAATGACTACATTTAAGAAAGTCGTTGGGCTTCATCATGGTGTCTGAAGTGGAATGTGATTCCACATGACATCACATGAAAGGTGGTGAGACAGCCTGAGGAGATCTATGGTCAATCCAACACACAGACAAAGGAATTAAATAAATGTGTACGCCCACACAAAGTAAATTCAATTATTTAGTCTCATTTCAGGACTGTGTCTGTATCTGTTTATAGGCTATAAACGGATTTTACACAGTTCAGACAAGCTTGAATTTTCAATTCAATCTTGTATTCAATCTTGAATTTTGATATTCTGTATGGCCATTTTCATTCGACAGCATAGCCTAAACTTTTGTTGTCATTTCTTTAAGTAGTCTTCAGGAATATTTCTCCAGGCTTCATGACTGACTTTCCAAATCCTCTTGTTGTTGTCTTTTGCTCTGTTTCATACAGTTTCAATAACATATAGGTCCATTCTATGGGAGGATTCATTGCGCCATAAGATCTGTTGCTTGTAACTTCATTCTAGTTTAATTCTCCCAGTTTTCCATCCTTAAGACTGGCTTCTTTGCAGACACCTTTCAATGGATACCATTTCTCCTTTGGGTACAGTGAACAAAAGATAGATCCACTGAAGGGTTAAATGCATTTCTCTCAATGGTTCTTTTTATTTTTCAAATATCCTTGGGATTCCAATCATTTGCACAAAACAGCCATTTTATGCATGTCAAACCATGTTTTCTGCTCATTTTCACATATGCAACAAGGACAAACGTGAGAAATCATCTTTGCAAACGCTGGCAATGTTAACGGTTTAAACGCATCATATATAATGGGATATTTGATTAGTTTTCTGTATCAGCACAACTCCTGTTTCAACCATTGAGACAGGTATATGTTTTTATTTGAATGAGGACAAGATAAAAAACTGAGTCCAAAGCATTCGTGAAATCCTGAAAACCGCTTGACTGGTGAGAATCACTAAAAGTTTGACTTTACAAATAAGTGAGGGCCGGCTCATTAATTCTTCATAGTATTGTTTAGCAACAATGCAAAATTAAACGTTTTTTGGCTCTGTTTATTTTTATTTGGAAGATTACGATAGTGATCATTATCGTTATTATTTTACGGCTATAAAGGAAGCGGAGCTTGACGGGGTTAAAGCAAGACATGCAGTGCATGCCATGAGGAAATCTAGGAAATTGGACTTACAACAAGTCTGTGGACTATTACACATTATTTACTGTGGGAAGTGAGGCTACCTCTAAAATGTGTTAATGTCAGGGCTGTATCAATCTGTTTACTGAGACTTACACAGCCAATTTCCCTCCTGTCATGTTTGTGAGTCACCTCTTAATCAAACCTAGAATAATATGACTGGAGTCATGGAGGACAGGCAGGCTTAATAATTGCAACCTGTATTGCCTGATATGTGGCTTGGTTTGCAAGACAAAAAAAAAATGTTTCTTTCTTTTTTTGCACATATGTTCCACCATGCCAGCACATTAATAGCGTTGTATGGACCAGTCAGGAATGACTTATCATGCATGCTTTGAAAAGGCAACGTATTGCTTTGCACAGATATGTTTTTTCTATGTATGCTGGGGCTCCCACTCGAGTGGTGCCATAAGGAATAATCTCACTGGTTTCTACTCACATGTCCACAGTTCTAATGAAGAACATGCTGGTCTCCACTATGTCTCCACTATGTACAAGCTGTACTATTTATACAAGCGATTTCAATCATGGCACTTGATGGTTGTCTTGAATTAAAGCAACGAAATGTATGCATTCTTTTAGAAAAAGATTATTTGAACACTTTTTCTTGATGTTGTGTTTCGTATGGACCTCGCCTCTTAAATCTGTATTCAATATTCCTACCCCACCAACATGTATATTATATCTCAAGAGCAAAAGTAGAACAGGACTTTTATTAAATTCTTTGAATAACTCTACCATTTTACACATGGTGCGACTCCATTCAGAAGAGGCTCTCTTACCAAATAGCAATTTCATAAACACATATTATTTTCTCTGTTGCATATACAGATACGATGTGGAAGGCATTGAACATTGATTCGGATCCATTCAGACATATTCAATATGCACAGGTGTGAATAAACACATTTTGCCTGATAAGGACAGTATCTGAATACATACACAAAAGCTCCTTTTCTTCTTATTGATTTTCGCTATCATAAAGACATACTTTGAGACTAAGCACACATTTCAGTCCGTCCAAACAGCACTCAACAGAGTGTCTCCATGACTGTTGACATTTTAGGGAGAAAGAGATAGTGGAACATATACTAAAGCCCTGCCTAACTCCCTACAGGCAGGACATGTCAGCCGTCTTGTGGGGGCTTGTCAGTAGCCACAAGGTTTTAATGGAACTGTGTTTTGGGATTTACACAAGTCGTCAGTCTTGTTCAGGAGACTGTCGACGAGGGGGAAAGAGAGAGAGGAGTCCCCTTTTAGTGTCAGGCATCTGAAAGGAGTCATGCCATTCACCAAGAGAATAGCTGATCTGTAGTCTTTGATGCATGCTGAAATCGTCAGCTGCCCTCTGAGGGATGTTCTCTAAGTGGGATTTAAACCTGAATGTTGGATGACTGAACATGTGTCCACACTGCAATAGTCCAAGTAAAAAACTGATGTGACTATGGTCCAAATTTTGTTTGTTGTTCTGGCACCATTAAGAAAACATACTAACAACTTATATCTACATTTTTTTCCAAATTCATGCTTCTTGCTAGAAAGGATTCATTCCTGGCATTTAGAAATTAGTCAAGTATTCATGATCAATAGTAACAGAATTTCAGTCAATTTAACCTTACAAATAAAATATCTTATAACTAATACATTTTATCTGCCAACAGCTGCCATAACTACTTATTTCAGTAGTCATTTTTAGTGGCTGTGTATGTTTCACTGTTCGTTGAAGTAGCATATTTCAACAGCAATACAACTTATAGTCGGTGAAAAGAAAGTAAAACTGTTCTTTTGGGCTGAAATATTGTCCGTGTTGCAGAATCTCTTGTCGAACTCTAAAGATTTGGCCAAAGCTAACAGAAAAATCAACTCCCATCTGAACATATTGAAACTTTTCTTCTCTTTTCTGTAAAATTCAGACTCAGTTCAGGCGTTCACTTAAAGTCCATTAACAGGTGATAGTAGAGGACAGAGGTAGAGTTTTCTCTAAAAAGTGAAAAAACACATTTAAGACCTTCAAAAGACATTCCGAGTGGCATTTAAACTTTGCCGTCCACTCATATTTGTCAAAAGCATTTGCTGATGTGTGTTGAAGGTGGAGGATAAAATCTATTTTGGAATGGTGTCTCTTTTGAAAATACATAGTGTATAATTGAAGCAAAACTGGAATATGCCACCTGTTACAGTTTTTGCTGCAGTGTGAACTCTGGAGGGAGTAGTACACTTAATGGCATCAGATCATATCAATTTATCAGTTTCTAGTGAGTCTGTTGGAACTTTTAAGAGCAGGGCAGGCATTTTCCTTATTGATTTGACTTGTCTACCACCATTCATCACTAAAACCAATCACATCAACGGAGGGGAAGGCAATTGTTACATCAAACTCTTACGGAAGCCAGAAAGGAGATGAGCAAAAGCATCTCCTCCACTGAAAAAAACTTTATTTAGTCAAGAAATACTCTCCATTTCCGAAAACTATTACTTTCGGAGAAGTTTACTGTGGTCTACCGTTCATTTTTGCCAGGTGTTAATGTATTCTGGGCAAATGATGTTGTCGCCTCATTTTACATTTACACATATTTCCCCTATTTTGTGACGTCAGTCATTCCCCTTTTGCCACACAGGAGCTTTCAATCTGAAAAATGCGCTTTAAGATAAGGAAGCAAAAGGATAAATCGAGCAGAGAGGAGGGAATGGAACCACAGACATGTTCCACGTATAGGTTTTTTATGACTTGGCGTGACATTTCAGTGTCATTTCTCCACATTTGAGATTTCACTTACACCTGAGGTAATAGGACTATTTTTTTATCCTTCCAGCATATAAACATGTCTCCACTTTCCTATCCTTGTAATGACAAGATGTGAGGAAAAGTTGCAAGAGGACCCATAAAGCAGTCAGTGTTTTCATAGTGTGTCATAGCTGCCTTTTACTATTGTTTCATAGCCCTCTTTTTCCAAAAGTGTGGGGACTCTAGAATTTGTCAAGTGAATTCAGAAATACAATAATCTGCAAAGCTAAAAATGTAAAACAAATAGTTTTCTATGTAAATCAAAAGCAACATATCATTAACAAAAATGATTCTATCTTTATTCTGATGCCAGCAGCACCTCTGGAAAACAGTTTGTAAGTCAATTAAAACTGATTTTGGAAGCAATAATTTGAAAGGCAGTAGGCAATGACCTACATTGCCATAAAGTGAGGGGAAATGTATTGTTTTCTATGATGGTGCAGCGAGTGACATTTTCTCAAACACTTTAGAAGGCATGCAACTAAAAATATGATTTCAGACGGTTTTAGCGGTGACAGTCATCACCCCTCAACGAGCAATATAACCGGCTGTGTGACCTCCTGCTTTCTAAAGCATCAGACTCCATCCAGAATACTCAGTAATAACTCCAAAATGTTTTAATCCAGTTCTTAACATTCAACCGATGAAGTTTTGATCCGTGTGCAACATTAAGCCAGACTGGCAAATACGAATCTCCCTCGACTGTGAATCAGAAAGCACACAAACTTAATGCCCAGGCACAGGACCACTCTCAAAGTCAGAGACGCTTACCCAACTTAATGTCATAATTCCTTCCACTTCATCAGAGCTACTGAACTACCACCACGACGGCTCCGTTTGCTCACCCCGTGGAGAGAACTCTCATCTATCCAACCTCATCAAGTCTATTTATCAAAATGATCTCACTAAAGTCAACTTTCCCCATCCCATTGCCCTACTTAAAAGGCAGCGCTGCGTCGGTGGCCGTAGATCCTCTTCCCCTCATTCAGGCCGCCACGTCACTGTGGATATTCTCTCATTACAGAGCGAGGGGCATCATCTCTGTCTTTGCTGGGATTAATGTAACCAGAAACTTTGTCAACATGTATGAACATCTCCCCTGGAGACTAAATGACGACCATTACATCAACCTCACTTTTTAACCAGAGGATACATCATTATTATTATTTTTTTATCACATCTCCCTCTTTTGGAAACAGAAAAATTGATTACTTAGCTATATGCAGTCCATTTATATCATGGTCATCCGTTAAAGACTTACAGAATGCATGCTTCACGTCCATTTGGTAACATCTCAAAACAAGTGGGTTGGGCTGTCCGTGACATTTTGTATTCTTTTGAAGCCCAATTTCACTTGGTTTATTCTTCCCTTGATTTTGATACGGTTGTCTTTCCTATTACCGAGACATTCCTAAATGCATTGCTTATGTCCCTTTATACTGAACCTGCTTAATGAGTCTCCCGAAGGATTCCAGCTCTGGGATGAACTGTGATTGTCTCCCATTGCTTGTTAACCTGCTTTTCCGCATGAGGGGAGGCAGTTCTTTGGAAATGTATGAGACTTAACGTGATCCAGCAAAATCCCAGGTTGAAAGAAAAAGCACTGTCCCGTGAGAATTTTCTTAGATGCTGTTGACATTGGCAGACTTTCTCCCTCACGAAAACCAGAATACCGGATCAGGGAAAGAAGTATCTGGAGATATTTGTTTCCAAACTTGTTAAACATATGGGATGAATGTGGGGGCACTGCAGTGTAACACAATTATAACAATTAAATTCCACATTCTTCTTGAGTAAATTGCAAAGCGATGCAGTAAACAATTCAGAGCATTTCCACACTTAATATAGAAAAGAGAAATTATCATATTTCTGCTCTATTTTTTTTTTCAAATCTTCCATTTAAAACTGCAATGAGCTCTCCACTAATGAAAAAATTAATCTGCAGAAGGCCATAAAAAGCTATTATTAACTGATGTCATTAGACGGTGTCATAACCCTATTAAAATAGCAAGATAATGGCATGATTATTTAGGAAAATAACTCAAAATCTGTCTTTACACTTTTTCCTTAAAAAAAAAAAAGTTCATTGGGCTTTTGAATAACTGTGGATCCTTTGGGTTTTCAGTTGAACGGCTGGAATTGCAGAGGTCTGTCCAATCAGGAAGAGTGGCAGCATTTAAAATGACACGGTTACAGCCTCAGCAGGGTTTCTTATCCTTGAAATTAAGCTGCTGCTTCCGTTCCTCTATCAAAGATCTATAGTAGGAAAAAGCAGCAGAGGGTTAAGTGTGTGTTAATAATTAATCCCAATTCTGTTGTGCGGTCTACTAACGATATTGAGAGGGAAAGACTGTGTGTTGCAGCAGTGCAGTGATTTACATCTACTTAGCTTGTGGCCTTTTGAGGAACAGTTTGAAGAAGCAATGACAAAGATAAGGCCCCAAAAATCATAAAGCCAACATTCACATAAAAAGGTGAGGATAAATTACATAGGTCAGCTGAATCCACGCCGTTTAAAGTGGTTTTAAACTGGCTTTTACCTACTTCACATTTCTTCCCCATAGAAGATAGACCAACAAGTGTCCACAGTTTTATTATGGCTTTTAAACAACACTGCCATATTGACTTGATATATTAAATGTTTTAATCATTGTTCACCCCCATTTGTGAGACAAAGACAGCAGGGTAATAGTTACCTTTTAGGCTGGATCATTCTGTGTGTGTATATACTGTATATATATAGTGATAGAGAGAGAGACAGTGAGGGAGAGATGATCGAGGAGCATTTGTTTAGTGGAAGGGCGATGAAACAGAAAGAATAAAACAGATACATTTCACAATTGTTGAGAAATCTGGGTTAATGTTAAGTAAAGGGCTGGGGCAGAAGCCACTCATTACCTCTGTAGTGAATGGACAGGGATACATTGAATTCTGGACATTTCCCTAATTCAATAATTCTAACTCAACTTGATGACGCTGAGGTGATTTGCCAGAATGATATTTAACTAAATCAACAGTGAATTTCATTATTGTTGCCATTATATTCAACACTACTACCCAAATAATGCAACACTTTCACTTCACTGATGCCTACTTTTAGTCAGAGCAGGGTCACCGTCCTTTTCAGCTGCTCAGGCTAATCAGTCTCTCTGAGACCGGGAGGTGAGAGGGCTGAGGACTGAGGGCAGAGCGGGTCCACACATGGGTCATCCTGAACTCCATTTCACCTGTCCACCTCTTGTGTTTTTCTTACTCCTCCCACCCTCTGCCGCACTACACCCAGCACTCTTCCTTCTGCATCCCTGCTGATCTGCTCTGCTGCAGATGGCGAAGCCCAGAAGTACCAGAGCCGTCATCAGCAATTTAAATTACTTTGCCATACGGTGTACTGCTCTGTTGACACTCCCTTGCTGCACTAAACTTACCAAAATATAATAGGTGATAGATTCTTTCAGTCATATTCCATCTTGTGGACTATTCACAATAATTTGCACACACAAAAGCACATACAGACACTGGAATACTATTCAAAGCAAAAGAATAAGTAGAACTAACATTTCATTGTGAATATAGCTATTTATTTCAATTAAACTCAGGTCAGGTTTAAACTATTAGAAATAATACTGCTCTAGTTTTGTAGGTGGATGACAAAATAGGATCATTTGAACCAGTAGGCATTTAGGAAGCAGAAATATAGCCGAGGTTTGATAAATAATCAGAGATCACCGTGAATGGTTATGTTTTTTTGTTGCTTGGAAAACAATTAAGCTGATGATGATACATGCGCTGTGGGCACCGAACACACATGAACTCCACTAACAGACGACGCAGACAGGAACCCGTATTAAACAGCGCGACAGCGTGCAGAGATGCCAACAAACCGCCAACCACCAGCAAGCACTGCAATCACATTTCCCCTCCTCTGTCCACAGACTTATTCCTAAAGTCACGTCTCCCTGGAATAAGATATTGTCACACCTGGTCCTTATTTTGTCTTCCAGCTTTGAATCCTTGATGTTATCCCTTCAATTAATCTTTGAACCTCACTTCAGGCATTAATTGGGTGTTGGAAAGCTCTGTTGCTACCACGGTTATACATCATAATCATTGATGTGAAAGGAAAAGAAAAATCACCAGTGTGCAGAGGCCCAAAAAGCTGTTAAAAGCTTCACATGGACATGGATGCGTTTCTGTATGGAGTTTGCATGTTCGCCTTGTGTCTTCATAGGTTTCCTCCGGGTACTTAAGCATCCTCCCACCATCCAAGAAGATTAGTCAGGTTATTTGAACACTCTAAATTGCCCTAAGCGATGAATGTCAGTGGGTGTGGTTGTTTATCTCTGTGTGGCCCTGTGATGGACTGCTGACCAATAAAGGGTGTATCTTAGCTGGGATAGGCTCCAGTAAAAAAAACAACAACAAAAACCCCACCCAATTAAAAAAAAAAAAAGGAATAGGGCAACCTGTCAAGCCAGAACACCATAAATATAAACAAAACGACAAAAAGCAAACAGAAAAATAAAAAGGTAATAAGGTAAAGTAGTGGATTAATTTGTGTATAGCATCTAGAATTAGGGGCAACAACTTTACTAAGTTCAGTTCTTTTTGTTTTTGTTCTCTTGCTCCTTTGGGATTTCCCTCTAAAACTCAGGAGCTTATCTATCACTATTTATCGATCAAGTGCAATTAAGGTCTTATGACACAAACGTTTCCTGCCTGTAATTTAAAGTCAATTGGTTGTTAATATTTAAAAAGTACCAATTTTAAAAGGTCATTGTTGCTTTCTGAAACTGTGGTCAATGCAACTGCAAGCTTCCATGTGGCACTGCATGTAAGGTTCATATTTATCCTTTTGGGGAAAACTTTGAGATTTTATTTTGTTTGTCCTTATTTTAGTAGAAAACATGTTTCTCTGGACACACAATAAACTGCAGCTAGCTGATGGAAGATGGCTCTACACTCGAAATAGAATGAAAATCAATTATTTAAGTTGACACATTTTGTGAATGAAGTGTTTTTCTTTTAAACACACTCACCTTTCCATACCTCTCCCGACAAAGATGTGTGCCTGTGTGTTTTTGGTTGCAGGAATACTCTTGAGAGTTTTAAAAGCCAATATCCTGCAGGTATGGAAAGGTTCACTGTGAAATAAAGAGGCCACTAAACCGGCCTGCAAATACTAACCCACCGGGCTAACCTTGAAATTGTAATTCAGCCTCGCTCACAAAGGATGAGATAAAGAAACGGAAAGAAAGAGAGATGGGTAATAGTTACAACACAATAGATTACAGTTAATGTTCCAAGTGCTGCGTGTCCGAGAAGGAATTCATGTGAGTCACGATTATTCATTAATCTTAATTGGATTTCTGTTTGCACATAGGTGAGACGAGTTAAGTGAAATCTCTCAAAAAATGATACCTCAAACACAGACATATGAAGATAAAGTATCTAAACGTGACATGAGTGTGGACACTTTGCTACTTATAAACCGTTGACAATGTGACATCCCATTGTTCTGTTAGCAGATGTTAATTTGAACTACTGGTCTAACAATGAACACAGTCTCCCATACATGAGTATTTGTACGACTCTAAAACATCAGTCAAGTATTTTTTTTATTTAGGATACCCATTAACATTCACAACAGCAGTAATACATAGAAATATTCATGTATTTCACATTTATTTTGTAGTTAGAAGTTAAACTTCTAAATTATTTGCACCTGCTATTAAAAAAACATTTAAAGCATCTTTTTGAAGTCACAAGAAGTGATGACTTACGATATAAAACTTATACAGAATGGCAAAACCAGATGGAGAAACATTCACCTGCAGTAATTGGACAAAAAAGAAAAAGACTAAAGAGACTAATGATGCACAACTTTAATTTTAGAATTCCAGTTTATCAGCTTCATTTGATGCTTGATGCTATGTCCAAATTCTTAATGGATGCAGTGATCCTACATGTTATCTTTGAGGAATAAATGATTTTAATGAATATCCTGATGTCTGTGAATTATAAATTGCTACAAACTCAAAGATGAAAAATACCACTAAATACCGCTAAATCACTCACTGAATAGTCTAATGCTTATGGAATCAAATGACTTGTCTGGTATGTAACATCAACAATGAATTTTTTTTTTTTTAAAGAATTAGAGAAATATTTAATGACTCTAGTAGGAGTAAGCAGTATAGAAAATAGTGGATGGATGGAAACTTTAAATAGAAAAGCACTCAGAAAGTCAATTTTCAACATTATATTAACACAAATATTATGTTAAAGAGAATCAGAGGGTGTGGAAGAACATGTGGAGGATAATAGTTGTTCTATAACACTTGAAAAAAGGATCGAGGAAAAAAGTGTGACTTGGACAAGTATGTGTAAAAAAGAAAAACAAGAAATTACATGTCTGTGGCCATCTCAGATGGAAATGACTGACAAGTCTAAACGCCTCTGAAATGACAACTAAGTCTCTCATTATCTTCCTGTACATTCAGTTTGTGGATCAGTTCTGTTAGTGGATGATGGGTCGACAGCTTCAGAGATGGTTGCCATATCTAGCTTAACCGTGCAACGTCAGCAATCATTATTGAAATCCTAAAAAAAAACGACAGACAGCTCTAGATAAAGGAGTAATTCTCGGTCATCAACATGCATCAAACGCCACGTAACCAAGTTACAAACTGACTCCTTATTAACTGTATGAATTGAGGTTTAGTCTGCCTAAGAAAAATTGGCTTCCTGAATGTCATGGCAAAATGCCAACCAATCAATGGAAGGCCACCTATATCGGTCCAGGGATAGCTATTAAGCCAATGCATGTGGCGATAGGTAATATTTTCATTTGACTTGTTTGAATGATTTTCTGATTTGGTGGAAAATATAGACCAGGAGAAAATGTCAGACTTTTTCCAATAACAGACCGAGGTAGCTGCATGGTATATCCTCAAATGATTGGGATTTTACGGCATGGGAGTAATAATTGTAATGTTATACGATCAAAATTTTGAACATACTGGGCCACAAGCCATGCCTTTTTGCTGTGTTATGAACCTTATTTATCTTTACCCCATCGGCTAATAGTCATCCAACACACGACGGCCCTGACACAGTGTTAATATGCATTAAACTTTTCTTAACGCTATGGCTTACCCCATAAAAAGGTTCATGACACGACAAACTTTTGCTTTATTCTCCAACCTTCAGGTTGAATGTGGAGTTTGATCCACTCAACATCACCGGCTTTTAGAGCAGCAAGATAAGTGAAGACGTGCAGCGCTTTATTTCCATGTCAGGATCTGCTTTTTCCACCTGATTGGCCCTTTATCACACAGCTGGAGGTGGAAACAATGACCAGGATGAGGGCGAAAAGAGCTAAATGTAACAGATTGAGGGACGGATATTTGATGAAACAATCTCACGGGACGTGTGAGGAGGTGAGCTGAATCGTAAATCTTCACCCCCACTGACCGGCACTTGCATGCGGACACTTTGAATGCTAGCCATACCGGGACGTGGTGTTAATTTATGCACAGTGTGAGAAAAAACTCCAGTGTGCCAACACATGTGAAATGAAGGGGAGAAGAGCAGGGGGGAACATCAGTGATGGCCCCTATCATTTTCCCAGTTTTTTTTCCCTCATCAAGCTTCTTGAGGATAACCTTTATGTCTGAGGTGGGAATAAAAAAAAAATCTACCATGCCACTTTATTTATTTAAGTTGTAAAAATGTGATTAAGCAACATAAAGTCTCACATTCAGGTGCTACACAGTAAAGCACGAAAACTGCTACATTTCATGCTGTGCCCCTCCTACATGCCTCCATGTGTCCAACTTTTTGTCTCCACTGTGTAAGGAGGAAAATCATAAAGCAGAAAGTTGGGGGAGTGGGTGTGGGAGTGGCGGCTTATTACGACTCCCACTGGAAGATGTTCAAAAGAGCAGCGCTATGACAACCGATGTGCCGGGGTTTGTTGCTTTCTTTTTTAATCCAGCCCTAAGACATATGTTTATCAAAGCAAATTTTACAGCATCTGTTTTCAAGGCTTTGCAGCACTGCTCAGCTATCCCAGAATTCAAAGGAGCGGGCCAGAAGATGAAATGATGAACACATCAGCGGTTCAATCTCACCGAGATGTGGCAACGCGGCGCAACAACAAATCACTACGGTAATGGGATCATTGTATGGCTGTATATTGATATTAAAGCTGATATTAAAGCAAAACGAAACTGTGTGGGAAGAAAAACATCTCTGTTGGGGCCAACTAACTTTTGTTTATATGGAAGCAAGAACTCCTGCGAAAACCTCTGCACAAAATGCTTATCCTGTGATGCATAAAAAGGCACATTTGTGTACAATACTTAAGAATGCATCAAAGTTTTTCTCTTCTTAACGCCCCCTGGTTAATTTCATCCGCCCTCTGTTCTGTACTTTTTTTAGTCAAGTAAAAATCTTTTGTCGAAAGTTGAAATATTGCAGGGCCTGCTGACATTTGTCTGAGAGCTTATCACAAAACTGACAGCTTTACAGCACAGGGAGTCATTTAATCATTTGCCAATGATTAAAATAGATTTCAACACCTTTTACTTTCTCTACTTTTCAGAGAACAGGACAGATTTTAAACCCTGTTATCTTATATGCATTTATACCAATGTGAAGTTTCACCTTAGACAAGCAAGTGTAAAGAAAAGCAGGTTCTAATTTTCTCATCTTTTAAAAAGGAAATTCTACCTCTTAGTGCTGCTTTAAAGTACTATGCAGAGAAGAAAAAAAGAAAATATAGACAGCACAGGCCTGGCTGTTTTTTTACATTGTAAGAGCTTTACTCTGTACAAGGGCTTTAATTCCTCTGTGCACAGATTAGGATAACGTTTCCCCCTGTGCATCTGTATTATCCATTTCCCATGGTCACTCATCTTAGGTCGAACTCAACTTAGTGCTTTCACTGGATAAAACATCGCTAACAAACCTAATGATCATTTGGCTTCTACACACCAAGAACTAATTTAACAAAACAGATTTTATAGAAAAATAAAAACTCAGAAATGTTTTTAACCTTTTCGCTTATACTCTTGTCAATGAATATGAGTTGTTTTTTTTCTTTTTTGCTTGTTCAGTTGTTGGTGTACATAACCAGTGCAAAATGGTGTGTTGTTATTCTCAAACTCTCAGGCATTCCCATGCAGCCTGTTGAATTCGATTTTTTCAAGTTCCCATGCTTCTGCAGATCTAAACAAAACAAGCCTTTTTCACTGAAAAGGTACTTTTTCTAGAGCTCTTCAACTGAAATGCGAGTGTGCTGTTTGTTTGTTTCATTAGCTATTTTCTTTTATCTAATACGTTTATCTTTTATCAAATATTTTTGCTCCTCAGTGATTTTCATATCCCAAGGTTTGATATTTGTATTCCCAAGAGAAAATAACTATTGAGCTTCTGCAAAAAGCTTTTGCCTCACAGATAAGCTATCAACCACTTATATGAATAAGGAAAATTGAACCAACTACACAAATTATTAGGAGACGCAGCGTTTTTTTGTCTCTGGCATCTGATGGTCCTTGACTTTCCTTTAATCAGTTGTTAAAATGCATGACGTCTAGGCTTAAATCAACTGGCAAACTTTAGTCATGATGTAAAGATAATTCCAAAAACTACCTGACAAAATACGGTTTGGTTTTGTTCTTTGACGTTTTCGGTTTCCCTTTACTGTTTTGTCTCTTTTTCTCTGTATTTTAATAAGAGAATCTTTAATGGAGTGTTACTTAATTAGCCTTCACAGCTTGTGTGTTCTCATTTAGCCATGGTTGACATCACCGTTAAACCACCCAAGCATTGTTTCTGTCTGGATTGCAAGTACATTTATTATTTGTAGAAAACAAAACTAAATAATATCACATTTTAAGTAATGTAAAAAGTATTATTTTTTTATGGTGATAAAGACATTTTTTCATTTGTTTTTGTTGAAATTTTAATGCTTAAAGGAAGTTGCTCTTTTTTCATTTTTACTTTGGTTTCTCAGCTGTATTTCAGCTTCTATCTTCCTTGAGGCATGTCAAAGAGAATGTGTTATCCCATGAGTATTGTTGTTTGTAATTTAATCCATGGAACAGATAAAAACAGAGAGCCACAAGAAAGTATAGATTTCAGTTTTTCAGCTGAAACTAATGTCAGCCTACGAACTGGAAGCAGTTTGTCACAGATTATTACAACACCTGGATATGAACAAAGATGCTGCTTTTCTCTGCAAGTTGGTGGAAAAAACTCTGATAGATAATTTTGATCATTTCAACTTGATCATTTTCAAAATTTAAGCCACATAAACAATAAGTTAAAAGAAATTATGTTATTTTAGTTGACAGAAATAAAGCAACATCTGCACAATAAGGTATGAGAATGAATGAACAAAGTCTGCTCGCTCTTTAATTTTCATAGTTAAAAAAAGACTGTACATAAAAGATGGACAGAGTTAATTGGTCCCGAAATATAGAATATGAAAAAAGCCATAAACCTATATTTAGTTTGACAGCCAGCCTGAAGCCTATCCTTGCGAAAAACCCATCAAATTGCGCAGAAAGTACATTTTAATCGCAATTTACTCCTTGATTCTGAGCTACCAAAGCGAACGGCATTGTGAAAAGTGAGTCTGTTTTTTCTAGAAACTGAAGCAAATAAAAACAGATGCATCATTACTCTACAAGCTGCGTCTTCGTCTTTGATAAGGTGGCATCGTGGGTAATAGGTTGTAACAGGCTGTGCAGTTAAGATGCAGTCAAGGAGTAGAGAATCAGCCACTTTGATTATATGGGCCCAGTGCAAACCTGTTTCATGTGTCAGAAAATGGTTGCACGTTAAAAGGAAGAGGATTGTGCTGTACTGAGTCAGGCTTGTGGAGTTGATTTTATGCAGAGCCACAATGATGAATCGTACCAACTCTTCATGTCCTCCTGGTATTTTGAGCAGCCTTCAGATGAGACAGCTGCAAGAGTTTGACACTGTTGCATCTGCTGTGTTTCATGGTGGATGTTTCTGTTGAATCTGGGAAACATCTGGCAAAATTTCCTGCGATTGGTAACAAAGATCAATGATGAAAGGTGGATCAAATATTCAATATATTTTGGTGTATGTTTATGCTTCCAGAGTCGAACGGCTTGTTTCAGTTAAATCGTCGCTCTGTTTGATCCATTAATCATATTCATTTGAGCTGATCTGACATCTGTCTGCAGCAGATACACCCACAGCCTCTCAAAGCAGAGAGCTCTGTCAATTCTCCCACGATTTTGACACCTAATTCTATTTACTCAGTAATTATGGTATCACTTATGTTTGGTTAAGTGGTTAATAAAACATTATGTTAAAAATGTGACAAACTCAAAATGAAAATGTATTTCTGCTTTACTCAGACTTTGATAATCACCTGATGCGGCGTCTCAGACATAGTGATACATGCTAGCTCATGTCTGCTGGCCATGTGTGTTGGATACTTACTGTGTACTTCCTGATTTTTTATTGTTTGATGTTTTTCTCTAATGGTAGTTTGCCACACGTGTTCACACACAGAGGTAAGGCCTGGCATTTACTTTTGTCTGGCTCGTAATTTGAATGGCTATTATCTGTCTGATAAAAAACAAAGCTGGCTGATTCAGGGAACATAAAGAAAATCGTTTCATTTGTGATTTATATTGAGCAAGCAGCTTAACGGTAATTGTTTTATGCTGAGGCTGCATACTAAATGAAACTGCTCGGAACAGCACGGGTTCCTCACAGAGCACAATCTAATGGAAACATTCCCAAAAGGGCTTCAAAAGCAACAAATGTACAAAAGAAGACTCAGGCTTAGTTTAAAAGACCAGTCGAACACTTGCTTACAGAACAGCCAGTACAAGACGGAGAGCGGGCACAGACCAAACACAGCAGACAAAATGAGATGACACACAGACAAACTGCTCCCACAAAATAGGTAGAGACATACAATTGCAGTCTGTAAGCGCAGAGGAACTAAAGAGAACCCAAGAGGCTTGATCTAAATCAGTGAAGGTAGGTGGAGTAGGCAGGGAGAAGCAGAGAAGGCCGGCCCCACTAAAAGCAATGATGGACACCAACCTATATCAAAGTGAAATACCACAAGCAAAAGAGACTCCATCAGTCAAGGGTCATAGAGACTGTCTTTTGCATTTTCCCTTTTTAGGGTTAGGGTCAGAAAAGGGTTAGGAAACACGAAATTGCATTTGCACATTTAGGTGGCGAATGGTACAACAAACAACTATTCAATAGTCCATCTATATGGAACATTTTGCCTTTGATGTCTACAAAATAGTTTTATGGCATCAAATGCTGTCTCAGTGACTGAAAATTACTTCATTATTGATTGATACAGTTTCAGACATTCATTTTAAATGTGACACATTTCAATCTGATAAAAACAAAGGTCACAAATATGTGGATCACGATAATCTGTAAATGTTGCTTTCGCAAATGGATTCCAAACCAAAACTTTTGCCACTTCATATTTTGTTATTTGCCCATTTGTTTATGTGATGACATGAGATACCTGTTTGATGGTGCTGTTCTCTGATGTTATGGGCTCAGCAGAGAATAAGTTATAACAATAATAATAATAATCTTTTACTTGTGGGAACATCTCATGATGATGCTTTTGCCTAATGATCTTGACAGATATGGAGTTGCCATGGTGACATTAACCACTCGAAACCAATACAGAAGAACATGTGAAAAGTTTAATGGGGAAAATAAGAAAAATGTGAAATTAGTTTCCGAAAGAGAATTTTGCTCTGAGAAAAGCAGGATGGAAAAAATGGCCAAGCATGTCCGGAGAGCAGGAAAAAAGATGAGCACCAATAGTGAGGGAGAAGAATGAGTGTCGAGCATGGTAACCGTTTCTCCTGAGAGATGATAACGAACCAAGCTGCTATCCAATTATATCTCGCTTACAAAATCAATTTCAGCCAAAAACAACAACAAGCGCAACAAGCGAAAAATCTATTCCCTGCACTGAGTGCAGCATAAAGGAATCACACAGCAAAATTAAAATCATCAATGACCGTCAGAGAGCGTGGATTGTGCTGGCAGCCCAGTGGTGATCAGACTCTTATCCGCACATCTGCTACACACCAATCTTGTGCAAAAACCTGGAAGCTTTCCCAGATCCTCAAACTGAGAGGATTTGAGTGTAGAGGCAAAACAAAACACTACTAATCCATAACCTCACGGCAGGTTTCTGAGCACCCCACTTTCTGTGTTTAACGAATAGGAATAAAAAAGGTGATCTTATTTTTCTTTCCACAATCTAGTTTTCAAGAATATTCAATAAGAAGGCGTGAAGGAAAACTAATCAATAAGATGGATAAGTGATAAATATGGCATGAATGAGTAAGAAGGGGACCGTGACCAAATCTAATGACATGTATGAAAATATGTGGTGTTGAGCTGGAGATTCTTGGGACGCACACAATCCCCCAGGTATTTAGGTTGATATAGTCAGTTCCACATGCCAAACATGTATCAAACATGAAGTGCAGTCTGCTCTCCATATGTTCTGCCAAGAAGCCACTGTAAACTGCAGCAGCTGCCTGCGTACCAACTATGATGATTTATTCATTTTTCCTTGTTGGTTGTAAATGTGTCCTTTGCAGCTGGAGAACACGAACACTGTGCCATTTTATTCATATGAAAATATATGAAAGGGAAACGAAAAAATAAGGGTTAACTAAATGGCTTTTACACATACATGTTGGCTTCCCTTTTGCTCAGGCGAGGAAAGAGGCCTAATTTTCTTTGTACAATTTTTGATGCAGTAAAATTATTTTTCAGTTTCCATTTTGCTGCTTTCAAAAGAAAGGAAAAAAAGGTTAAGTTAAGAGTCACGTCATGAGCAGTTAAAAATTAATCACATCAGTTCTTATCCTAAAACTTCTTGCATCACAACCCTACTAAAAATATCTCCTAGATTTGAAACCCCAAATAAATTTAGGAGGCATTTTCATTGAGAAAATTGAATAGAACATGCAGTTACAAAAGAAAGATTAACAAACAAGTTAAAAGTTTGCACACAAGCTGTCCATCCTTCTCCTCAGCTCTGAATCCTATTCATGTTTTTTGTGTAAACTTGTTGAAAGGCCAAAACGATAAAAATCACTTTTCCCTGTAATGGCTTGCTGTTGGCACAGCCTTTAGCATCACTGGAGGATACCTGGCAAAGTGAAGCAGAGCAGTTCCCTTAACATTAAAAACTGAGTACAGAAACACCCTGTATGATGCTTAACGCTCAAGAGAAAGCAACATGTACTGGTAAATATGCCCAAAAAAACGTATCGCAGAGTCATGGTTATATGCATGGTTAGTTTTGCTGCTACTTTGGGAAAAAAATGATACACTGAAGGACATGAAGAGGTAGTGTATTCTAAAATGTTCATATAATAGAAAACGTTTCAGTCATACGCAGTGTTTGGACATGTAACGGAGCATGTAAAGCCTGCTTTTCTCCAACCCACTGAGCAGAATGTAGCCCAATGGTCCACAAAATATGACCCCTCGATGACATACTCAGAGAGGCCACAATATAAAGGTCTCTGAGGTATCAGTTCTTGATGTTTCACAAATTTCAGTAGAAAGCTGTGATAAACATGCCAGTTGATATTACTCATAAATGTATACATACACAATAAATACTTTCTTGTACGAACAGCATGTAAATGTTGATTTTGACAAAAGAACCAAATACTTTCTAATTGCCGGATGTCCTCCCTCCCTCCTGAGCTGATCTGTCAAGGACACAGTTGAACATTTCCAAGGATGTGTTGTGACAAGAATGGTCTTGTACTAAAAATGTTTTGCAGGATGACATCAGAAAGGGAAGGCTTAGAGGCTGAAAAAGAAAATGTGCCTAATTGCCAACTAGAGGTATGGTTTTGACACAATGAACTTGCACACAAACTGAAAGCAATTGGACACATATTTGCTCTAACATATTCCTCTCTTAAGTATGTAAATCTACTTGCAAAAGCAGCCCAATTTAAAGCAGACCAAATAAAAGACAGATGTTGCCGGTGGCAACAAAAAGACCACACCAGTGAATGCGAATTCAATCACCCACAATCATCTTATAGGAGCCAAAGAATGCCATGTCATCAGTCTGTGCAGCAGGATGTCTCCATTTCAGACTTTCCCTCTGCACACCGAATGGCAGTGAGCTACAATTCGGGCCACATTAGCAAATGTTACTTATTACAGAGCAGGTGGTGTTTGTAAGAGAGAAAAAAACAGCAAGGCACAAGATGGGTAAGTAGAAATTGAGCTAGTGTCCCCATGAGGAGAAAAAGGGTTGAAAGGAAGAGTGAGAGACAAGGATGATAGCAGACTGCTGATTATCAGGGTTGTTTGGTGAAGAACTGTGGACCTGCTGACAAAAGGTAATTAACTCAAATCCATTAGCAATTATTAGCAGTTAGCCCTTTCACTGGGATGTTCCCTGTGTAAGCACTGAGGGAGCGTTTGAGAATAGGAAGCGTTCCCCAAAACAGAAAAAAGGTGTGGAATGCATAAGGAGGTAAAGGTATGAGAAGTTTGGAGGTTAAGTTGGATGTACTGTTACGTCCATGCTTGATGCTGTTCTCAATCTGTGTCCCCTACTGCAACTTTCAAAACCGCTCAAATATATTTTGGCCTCTCGGGGCCCATAGCGTGACTAATTATCTGCTGAAACACTGTATTAGTTACACGATTACCAGGTTCCTCTGTAGTTAATTACACAGCCTGCTCTTGGCTGACCTCTTCCAACATGATACATTACCCTACCTCTTCATTGCCCACTCCCTTATACCACACCTTCCTCTTACTTTTTCCTCACACCGTTCAAAGGTTCACTTAAACAGCCAATCACTGTGAAAGACAAAACATTTTGTCAATGAGTCGAACTCGATGTATCGGATGCCAGTTCATTGAATTGATTGTAATGATTCGATCATTTAATCACCAACTTGTTCAAATTCTTCCTTTGTTCAAAACTAGTAGCACCTCCCGGTTCAATAAGGTTCAGCTACTTATTTTTGTCCAATCCGCCATGAGTGAGCATTGCCTGTCATCAGAGAGCAAAGGAAAATGGTCTAAGTATGTTGCTTGGGTGATGCGCATTCTTCAAAGTTTGATGTAAAGATGATCCCTTTATCTTTACCCTTCTGTCAATACTTACTGTCTTAATGGTTGCGTAATGTAATTTCATACACATCAAAGTGCTACGTTGGCTAAACATGCAGTGAGCTGCCCAGGTAGTCGGAAAGTCTGTTTGACCTAAGAAGCTTTTACCCCAAGAAGGAGGGAATCTGGTGGCCCTTTTAAACCCTCAGGGTTCACTTATCCCCTCGAGAACATCGATAATCAAAGCAAAATCGATCTGAGCGATCTTTATCCAATGGCGATACAAACCTGTCCCACCTTGTATCGTGAGTTGCAACCTTTTTAGTTGCTTAATTTCAACCTGATTGTACACCGATGGTAGATTATGGACTGATTAGTCTGACAGATCTTCCCAGCACCCCCATTAAGACAGCAAATGGGACAAAAATCATCTGGAAGAGCGACGTTTGATCGCTGCCGTAGGGTTCCTGAACCTTTCTGAAAACACTGCCAAGGTGACCCAGCTCTTGATTGTGGCTCTCGTGTGAACTCTAATTTGGGGCGGTTCATCATCTTTTTTTGGATGCAGTAGAAAAACATTCATTCTCAACTCAACAAAACAGGCTGGTGTGTTGAGTGGCTGGGCATTTTTTCCACATACATCAAAATGCAAAGCACAGATTAGTCTGGGAATCAGTTTCTTCTCACTGGAGAGTTTTCTGGCGTCTCTCCTCAATTATGTTATTGTATATTTATGCGAAATAGACTTTAATTTTAAAGGAGATGAGCTGACTTTTTTTTTTGCTATGACTCTTGCCAGAAAGTAATGCGCCTGCAAACTCGTTATTCAACTTGCTCTAAGCCGAGGTGCCCAGGTGACATTATGAAAAAAAAAATATGCCTGAGTCTGCGGTTTAACGTACAAGAAAGCAGTCCAAACTCGGTTTAACAAGATCAGTCCTTCCAGTCATTGAATCACCATTGCCTTCTCTTGGGTACTAATTAAATTGGTAGCCATTTAGAGGTCAGTTTATATGATCTGCCATTTCTGTGGTCTACTTTCTTTGAGATAAGGGAGGTGCTTGTCTTTTATTTGCCACTTTTCCTTCAGCTTTAACTGCCAGTTGCTCTCTTCCTCAAAGCTGTTTTCCCTTCAAAGGCTTATTGGCTTTGGCTTCAGCCACAGGTCTGCGATTTTATCACAGAAAGGGAGGGATTTTCCCCTTGTTTCCACAGGTCTGAGATATCGGTATACGAGGTGAGGAACCAGGTTGAGAGCATCGGAAGGAGAAATGAGATGTAGATTCTAAGAGGAATAAAAGGATAAAGAAGAAAAACACACCAAGTGGGTCAAAAATTGACTTGGTGTGTGGGCCAAAGCTACTTGAGGAATGCAATTAGCATAAGGTCCTGTCCATGTGAACACAGTTATGGATGAGAGATGAGAGGACAAAAGGAAGACAGAAAGAAAAATGGAAAATCCCTGCAGGTAAGTAAAGCCACTGGGGAGTATTGCCTGGAGGAGGGAGGATGAAAAAGAAGGTGATTGACATTCACTTTAATCCACAACTCCCCACATGTCATCCAATTTTTACACCTAAAACACAAAGAGCTATGGAGTACAAGGCAGACAATGAAAGAGGACAGTGGGGAGCGGAGAAAGAAAGACACAATAGAAGAAACGGGGAGAGTGACAGAGGGAGACTTAATTTTTCAGACTGGATGACATGCAGCAAGTGAATGCAGGGCATTGGAAACACATAAGACTATTTAGGATTTGAGGGAGAGCACAGGAGATGTAAGACATGAAAAAAAGCACAAATGGAGGAAAAAACAAAGCAACAAACAGGAGGTGGGAAGTAAACACAAGAAGCAGGGTGAACAAAGGAGCTGCAGACTAATGGTTACAGTGCTGCTAAAGAGCAGAACAGCTCACCGCGCACCGTAATTATTCTGCTGATAATGATGCTGACGCTTTCTGAGCAACTCCACTGTGTTTAATTTAGGACATCGGGGAGCAAATACTGTGTCGTGCTGATGCTAGAGATAAGCTGCCAAGAAAAACAAAGAGGTGGGACTAAAGCACATGAATGGTTCATCTCAAGATATGAAAAATGAAGTCAGGATTCAGGAGAAATCTCAGCTAAATGTCAGATAAAAGTCCAGTCATTTCATATACATATACACAATATATATTTACATATACATATATGTGATTTATGGATTTAATTCATATACTTTTAGATCGTCCTCAATCAGAATGGCAGTGAATTTTAATAGATAAAGGACTTGTTTTATTAGTTACCCTACTATTACTTTTATTTCCCCCGTTGACATCAGGCATCATTTAAGAACAGGTTATTGTGTTAGCATATTGCTGCTGTTTCATGTCAAAATACCCTTTTAGTATGTAAACTCTGGAGTGAACAGATTCAAAGGGATGTTGAAACGCTGTCAAGAAAAACAACACCCTCATAAATACTACAACATGCAATCAGTCTTCTGCTGTAAACAGGTCACTACAACTAATGGCTGCCTTTATTTATCCATTAATGTTTTAGTTTAACTCCTACCTACAAAGTTCCACACATGGGACACACATGAATTTTTCAAAAAGCATGATGTTCTCCCTGCGAAGCTCTTTGCTTTTATATATAGTCAAGAAACTCTTTGGGGCTGTTACCTGTAAGCTTGGTCAGAATATGTGAACTTGGTAGGCCGAAAAAGGATAAGGGGTAAACAATGTCCGCAATGTTTCGCAAGGTGCAAAGATGTGGTCGTCTTTTATTTCTTCCAGCTCAGTGACCTGGGTTTGTTTACAATGCAAACACTCCACAATGATCCACTCTCTCACTCCTTCATCTGTGACCCTTGTTGCAGATGCTTTTTCTCTAATTAAAAGAGGGGAGAAGCTGCCAAGCAACTGTTGTGAAACTGCAGACCACTGAGCTTTCCCAATACACACACAGAAAAAGAGAGAAACGTGCAACAGATTGCACATTGACACCCTCAAACAAATCTGCTTCCACGAGACGTTGTCCCTGACAAATCACTTTGCCCGACCTGCCTGCATACCCTATATGCACTGGATCGCCTATGGAGAGGGCTGATAAGATTTGAATTCCATCACTGCTCCCTCTCTTAGCCCCAGGCAGCATTGCCATGGTGAATTTTGCGCCGTTTCATCTAGTTTGCAAGCCAACTGTGTCTATAGCCAGTGGTACAAAAGCTAAACTAACTTGGTGCCTGATCCATAAAACCGAATGTGGATTCACCAACACAAATGTGTGCAGTTGTGCAGTTGTGTCCACGTTGTGCGTGTGGCACACATATCCCCACGTTCTCAATAGGTGCCGCATGGGGTCCACAACTCAGTCACCATGGACATGCATAGAACTAAGAATGGCATATTCACTTTACAATACTTTCTTCTAACCCCCCACCCCTACAAACACACAAATAAGAGACCAATGAGAGAACAAAATCATATTTACAGATAGTTTGTTCTGTTCGTCATTTCCACATGAGGCATTATTTTCTATGCTTTTGATTTTTTTAGACACAAAATAATATGAATTATGAGTAGAAACGCCTTTTTTTAACTATGGCACAGTGTTGTAGTCTTATACAGAAACAGAATAGAGTTTTCTTGTGACCACCAACTTCCAGTTGAATCAACACAGCCATCCATCCATTTTATAACGCTTTTATACCTAGTAGGGCTTGGGGTTGGATTCTATACCAGCCTTCACCTGACAAGATATAGGGTAGACCCTGGACAGGTCACTAGTCCATCACAGAGCAACACTATTGTATACACTGACGGGCAATTTAGAATAACACATTTACCCAAAATGCATGTTTTTGGACTGTAGGAGGAATCAGGAACACCCAGAGAACCAATGCGTACACAGGGAGAACACTTAAACTCCATTCAGAAAGGCCCCCAGCTGTGAGACAGAGGTGCTAACAACCAAACCACTGTGATGCCCCGACTCACAATGTTACAACTTAACAAAACTGAATGGGAGTTTCAGTTCCTCGCTGTGGTGAATTGGTGTCACATACCGTTTTACAGGGGCTGCATTTGTTTTCTGAGACCCAACACAAAAGGAGAAGAAAAGTGGAAAGCATGCGTTTAAGTCAGTTGACTGATTAAAGTTTATTTTATGTGAAAGCTGATCCACGGGAGAGGAAATATTTGAAAGTAAGAGAAAGTGCCTGAGAGCCTTACCCAACTGCTTTCCATTATTCAGTGAATCGTCACCTGGTGCTTGGTTTTGTGTTCAGGACCCACACATAATGCACACCCCTCCCCTATTCCATGACTGCCTCACTGTCACTTAATCTGAAATGAGGCAAATCATTGAATGAGTGGAGGTGAGCGAATGTGTTTGATGTGGCTTTTTCAGTTTAGGAATGGCAAACAGAAAAGAAAAAAAAACACTGAAAAAAAGTTCTGGAAGCTATTAACTAAGTTCTGGGAAGAGGATTATTGCGGATGTAAAAAAATAAAAACTGAAAAAAAAAAAAAAGCCTGAAAAACACAGTGACGAGCTCCTGTAAGTGTAAGAGCAGCCATCCTTCCTCAGAAGCATTCCGCACAGCAGCAGCTATTAATAGCTCCCACATTTAACTTTCCCTTTTTTTTTAATGGCTGCACATAATCCTCATCAGCAGTTGGCCCTGTTGTGGTGGAATGATTTCGACAGTTTTTTTCCAAAATAGTGTCAGGACAAATCTCATACACACATTAGCTCAAAGCTTTAAGAGATCTGACATGTCACATGTATGAAAACGGCCATTTTTATAGCTATGGGATTTTCTGCAATAATGACATCCGTCTTTAATTTAAACATGCCAGCCAAACATAACAGCAGACAGAGTACCTGCTCCTCAGGCACAGACACCTCACAATGGCAGCTATCTCCCTCGGCTGTATAAAATTTCCTGCAACGCTGGAAATAATGCAAAAAAAAAAGGCACAAAGTACAAGACTGAGCCTCTAACTTCGATCCAAGATCCCGATCTTAGTCTCTGGACTAAATGAAAAGAGCCACATTCCACTGGTCATTTCTTGGTGCCGGACATCACAAAATACTCCGTGATCATGAGGGTCAGGGTTGATTTTGTGCTGCATTCTGACACCGTTTTAGACAAATAGTTTTATATTTGTGACTGACCAGGATACCGCACATCAACAGGAATTGATCATCAAGCAGATTCCATGTTATCTATCCTGGCCTGTTGACAAGTTTGTTCAAATTCATTGTCCACCATCAACGGATAATTTGGTTCTTGGTTAGCATAACAAGAACAGCATAGATGGATAGCAGGTTTTGAGTCTTTATATCTTCAAAATTAATCTAAAAACGAACCGTCAAGAAATGGGTGGTGTTAAATGTTTCAGTGGTTGCTTGAGTCAGGATCTAATGGCAACAATGGAGTTTCTTTTTTTTTCTTTAATTTTAGGTGCCTTTTTTGTAACATTTCTGTCAGTGTGAAAAAACAATGACTGAACTTTTAATCACAGTCCCATTTGAAAGCATTGCTCTATTTCTTATATCCCAGGGTACCTCAATATTTTACAACATACTGTTAAGATGTTTTCCTCCTAAAAACATTCGTCTAAAAATATCTTTACCTGGAAAAAAATGCATGTTTTCTTGTATATAGAATGTATTGAAATGGCCATTAGGCATAACATGGCCAATAACATGGCAACTGTTACTACACGCAAAAATATAAGACAAATATAACATTATGAATAAAGACATGTTCATTCTAAATCTAGCTTCCACCTCACTGCATGCAACATATCACTTCCATCACGAAAAAATGAAAGTGATGGTTTGTAGTTGGTCACAGTTTGTAGCATAAGGACCACAAATTGTTGCAAAGTAGGTTTGAAGAGGTACTGCTAAATAAGGCAAGCTCAGGAATGAATGCTCCGAGCTATGATCCAAATGGTAGCTATTTCAAGTTGTAATGAACAGTGCTCTGAGATACTATACTGTAGTGGGTTGGCTCTTAGAGACTCTTATTCTACTGTTATGTTCAGAAATAAAAATCAAAGGAATGAAATAAGATGGTTGACATGATTATAGTTTAGAATCCAATGGACAAAAAGGCAGTGGCTGTTTTCTACAATGAACACGGTGCACTCGATAAAGGAAGCTCATTTTCATAATGTTTTTTAAACTAGCCGGACACATTTCTTATGAACAATGCTCCAGTTATTATTGAAGTAAATAACACCCCTCTCTTTCTAGTTTTCTCCCTTTCTCCTGGACGATGCTCTTTGTGAAACATGCATTTCAGACAATGTGATTCCGTGCCCCAGTGTGTGAAAAACACACAAAGCAAACGCACAGGCTTAACAAGCATCTCACCAGCTGAGCAGCCAGTTAAAAAAGGACACTGTTTCACAAATATCATATCGACTATAGTGTCGTGTATCCTTTTAGTGCAGAAATTACATATAAGAATGAGTCTAACCTTTAGCTGACAATAAATTCCTTTACTTTATGCAAACATATTTATTAATTAGCTGAATCCTTTATGTTTATAGCTCGACTACTGAATGGAATTCAATCATCATCTGGTGAGGTACAGACAACTTCCACTGATATGTCAGAGAATATGTGAGACACTGTGTACAGTAAGTATAAGAATGTCTCAAAATTTAGTAGGTCAGAAGTGAGCTGTGATTATGTTAATGTGTTGCGCACTCAGTAGAGAGACGTGCTGACATGTGATTAAAGATTGACCTGGATTTGGACTGAATTATTAAAAAAAAACATGCTGACAGAGGAAGCAGGCGACAGAAGGCACATCTCCTTTGTTTAATTTGCGGGTCCCTGTCTTGTCACTCCTCCATCCTCCTGCCTGTGACCTGTCAAATATTTTTTAGGCGCTTTGTACAAGTCTGAATGGCATCTATAAATTATTAAATTAGGGCATGACAGGTTATTTTCAAATACATTAGCATTCAAATGTATTTCTAGGACAGAAATACATAGGAATACAGCTGCATCCTGCAACAAACAATGCGGCTATGCTGGTTTAAGACGGTGGCTCAAAAGGGAGAAAATATCAATTTTGTTAAGTACGTGTCACCTCGTTCGCTTTCTCCTTGCAACTGACCTCAACCTGAATGCTGGCAAATCCAGCAGGAGGGAGTAGCACATAAGGCAAGGGGTCAAAGGGAGGAATTGAAAGTCTGCAAACTGGTAAAACGGGCCAAGAAGAAAGTTAGTTGAAGAGAAGGCCGTCGATGGTTCAGCAACTGGATCATCCAGGTCACTGCACAGGCATGGAAGGGGTAACCACCACATCACTAGCATCTTATGTGTCTGAGCGTGTGTGCGGTATTCCTCATTCAACTGAACTCATGCCTGATTAAATATGCAAGCACCATTCTGACATCTGAATCTCTCCTTGTCAATATCATTATATGATGTCAACACAGGTAAGAACTCGATGAAACCAGGGCCCAGCAGACAGACATTTTTATCCACACTGACTGTTTTTGAGGGACAAGATAATTCCTGTAAATCTCGTCAAAGATTGGGTGGAATCCCAAACATATGTGGACACGATTAGTGTGTTGTTTTTTTTCTCACGTCTCATATCAAGGGTCTTGGACTAGCACATGACTACACAAACACACACTATGAATTTACAGATTCTTTGAAATTGTAAAGGGTGACGAGAAAACCCCTGGCAATCTTAGGCACTGCAATGTTTTTGTGTTTTTTTTTCCTTTAAAATTCCCTTTTTTCACAAATGTGCTCTTTTGTTCAGGCTCATAAGGATTATGAGTCCTTCAATTGATAAAATCCTACAGTAAGTGGGTTCATGCCCTGAAATATATCCCAAAACAGCTTACTGCAAACCTCAGAGCAGATGCCATTCTTAAGTGTTTCCTTTAAGAAGTTACAAAGTCCTCATGAGAAAGAAGACTTGTATAGCATAGTAATGCACAGCTCTTTCAAAAATATGTGTGATCATTATTAAAATATAAACAAATGAGGATTTTTACATACTCTCAGTATTTCTATGTTACTTTTTTCCTGTGTGAGTTCAGGGAATTATTGTTGTTAGAACTCAAATACACTCAGAATTTAAAATGTAAATAATCGATTTGGGATAAAAATGTCACCTTCATGGACATAGTTGGACATTCTTAAGTGGATTTAGCCAGTAACTTCACGTGTTTAGGGTTAGTCGGGGCAGTCGAGGAAAAAAAGAGACGGGAAAGAGACAGACAGACATGGAAGACAGAAAGAATGAGAGTTGTGGAAGGTTTGAAAATGAGTCAAAAAGGAGAGAGCTGAGAAGTAGATTATAGGGGTTCAGATTTGATTTCTGTGGCAGATATAATGATGGTTAGTTTTCTATTCATCTTCGTGGCTCAGTGGGAGCACAGTAGGCAAATAGGGTTTTAGGATCTAGCCAGTGGGCAATGAGGAGGGCTATTAAAGGATCATTACCATCTCCTGCCATTACGGAGCTGTTGCTCCGGAGGAATTACCTTGGTAATGAGACCAACCTGAAACTGACTGCTTGCGGCAAGCCCCACGTACATTACATGGGAACACTGATACACACTCCCACATATACACACATATTCGCAGACTCACAATTTGGATTGATAATGCCTGCTGCTGCTTTTTTGCATATCAGAGTGAATTCATGTACATGCACTCAGACACCCACATTTATGAAAATCTGTTTTAGCTGTTGTGTAAGAGCCCAATTAATCCATTTGACAGTTACTTGTTTATGCGCTTGACATTATCAGGATGCCACATGTTTTCTTTCATTTCATTTACCCTCTCATACCTCCCTGTTTGTGTCTGCACAGTTACTTTCATACAACGAAATGTGCGACTTGCTCTCTGACACTGTACTCCAGTCTGGACTCTGGAACTGGCAAACCATGAACAGTCATTAACCTGAAATGCTATTTAGAGATGTACACGCTTTCTAACAGTTGAGTTCATCTTTGCAGTAAAGAGTAAGGTGAAAAAATGTAGGCATTTGATATTGTGCTGTGTCTAACTGCATTTCTAGATGAGTTTGGATGCTTTTTATATTGACTGCGTTGCCTTTTATGGCAACTCAATGTGATCTACACAACAGAATGTGCTAAAATTAGTACACATATACATATGTATGTACATAATGTAAATATACAATAATAAATACACACTGTATCTTTGTGGGTTTTTTTCAATTTGGATGAGAGTCATGCTCTCGTGGTAGACTATCATGTAATCCAAGCATGATGTTTTGAAAGAAAATAATATTATCAAAATACTCTAAAACATAGCTGAAATATGTAATTTCATAATTGGTATTCCAAAGACATTCCAAGGTCTCTTAACGTGCTACGCAGAGAGGAATTGGTGACAGTTGAGGGAGACTGTAACACTCCCTGTAACATCAATATGACACTTTAGAGGCAAATGGCTTTGATATGTAGGCAACGCTACAAGTCAGAATGCTCTGCTGCTTGCAAACATAAAGTAGCAGCTAAAACCTAAGTCTTTGTATTGTCAGCTTAACATATATGAGAGTGTGCGCATCCACACACACACACTCACTCGCTTTTATTTACAGTACCTTTCCAAGAGCAGGGCCAGTCCAACTTTACAGTGGGCCTAAAGACACACTGTAGGTAGCAAGGGCTTTGGCCAAAAAGACTTTATAGCATCATAAACAGAGTTATACCCTATCTCACCAACATAAATACGTTCTGGAGAGCAACCGAGAGGACAGCTGGAAGCCATGTCTGCTCTTGGAGGGGTAGAAAAGCACTCCCTTGAGGAAATCAGGTGAAGGTGCTTAAAACCACTGTAATGATTTAGTGCAACAATAATTATATTGTTTGCAACATAATCCCACACAGACACTTGATTTTCTGTATTTGTTTGATGCGTTATATAAAGGAAATCCAGTATGACACTGGATTTCATTCATTGCTCCAACTATTTCAGACTGTATTCAGGAATGTCTCACCACTCCTTTCTGTGGTTGGTTTCTTTTTTGGGAGTGGAATTTCATTTATTTTTCAAAGGAAGGGTTAGATTGCAATCATGTGTCAAGGTGTACATAAATGATATGTTTAAAGGTTTCTCATTTTATCAATCATGCCTCTGGACCTATGCCATATCACATGGATGTTGCATCACTTGAAATAGCAGGCCTGCGGTATGTTCACATCTTATGGATTTTTACTTTGGATTGTGACATAACTTTGTTTTGTACATATGGACAAACATACCTCTTCAATGTTTTGTTATGAAATATGACAACCACATTTCAAATTGCCTTGTTTCCCTTTTGATGCCAGGAGGTCCAGATTTAAAGCTCACAGGATCCTGAAAAATATATATAGCACAAAAATATATAGCACAAAAATAAGCTTCATGAACATAGTGTGGCCTTGTTTGTCAAAGTCTTACTTGTACCAGATGTTCATCTGTATGTAAAAATTACTCAATCCACTTTAAAGGGGAAAATCAATAAAACACTGTTAGAACTGCATGCAATAGTATCTGTGCGTTTACACAGTTCACAAAGCAACAGCCAGCGTTTCAGTCGCTTTGTTTGTAGATATTAATTCATTATGCGATGCACAGTGGCTTATGTAATGTCTCTGTAATGAAGTCTCTGTCTAATCAAGTGTCCCAAGCTTGGCCTTTCACTTTATGGGGACTGTTGAAGGTGTAGATTCTAAATCTCTCACATTTTACTTATTGAATTCTGTTTTACTTACAATACTTTCATGTTGATAATTAGATATTCATTCCTCCTATAATTTTTTTAATGCATTAAATATATGAAAACAGGCTAATACCTGTACTACAGCTCTTAGATGTTTTTAAATCCACCATTAAACCTGCAAGTGTTCGTATGCAAATCAAAGCGAAAAGTGGCCAATGATGAATCTACTCTCTGACCTAATTTAGCGTCTTTTACATAATGCTCATTTTCTCTCTCTCATAGCCTCTGTCTGCCTGCCGAGCTCTGCTCCTGAGAGATACACTAACATTCAGTGACTTACATACAATATATGGGGTAAAAAAGGATTGGAGTGGAAGAGATGGGTGGAGGGAAGTTCATTGATTCTCAAAGGCAGACAAAGACTTAGATCACCAATCTGTCATTGCAAAACCATCCATTCAGTCTTAGATGCATCAAGCGTTATAATCCTGAGGAAGTGCAGAGGGTGAATGGATGAGCTAGTGTGTGTTCATTCTCGTATACTGATGGGTTTAGGTAATTATGTAAAAACATTTACACACAATATGTGTGCACAATTTACAGCTACATGGAAGACATTTAGTTGAAAGCTTAAAATCATCATTTGGCACATATGTAAGAGTATGTTGACATGCTTTTCCCTGTTTCTATTCCAGGCAAATAATGATTTGTGAGTCACGTCTGAAAACTCAGAAATTGTTTGATGAGGGTAGTGGAGGATGCACTCCCCATTTCACAGCAGATTCCGATTTGCCCATATACTGAGAAAGACTGATAAAACCTGGCAATATATGTTTTCAACTTTCCACACTTTCCAAACTTTTAGAGGAATAATGTTTTAAGTTTTGTTCGCCAAAGTACTGCCGGTATAGATGTGTAAAAGGGAAATTGATTTCTGTAGTGCTCATGAAACCATGTGAACATGACCACCTTATACATCTCAAAACACCCCAGAGAGTATGGCTGACAGATGCTCTCTATTCTGAAAACACAAGTCACCTGGCTTGTTTGGAGATGTCCTTGCGAATATCCCGTCTCTTGCTATTTATCTCTTTCAAACCCTTACAAGAGTGGAGCAGGTGCGGTACACGCCTCAAAAACACCAAAGCGCCGTGGAGCACCAGGGTGTGCTTTGTTTGCTCTCTCTTGCTCTGCATACCTTCCAGCCATGCAGATAAATTCCGCCCGCAATGCTAGGCAAAAGGCTGTTTCTGGCACAAACACCAACACACACCACAACAATCCCGACGCCTGTTTGAATCTCATTCTGGTTGCTTTCAGTCACATTTGTCTGGGCTGCTGTGGGCAGGTGTTCTTCTGCATCTCATAACTTAACAGGTAATAAAAACTGATTACATTTGTGAAACAAGAGTTACTTACATGCATTTCAAACATTTATCTGTTTGTGTCCTGTGACTATTAGTGTTGACTAGGTGGAAATTCAGGTCAATTATTTTAAATCCTCTTATGGCAAGGAACCTCACTGTTAATTTGATCCAACTGAATCGTAGATTTGAAAGAACAACCCCCCTTACAAACACTGGATCTAACATTCTCTCAGTTCTCGCATCAGATCTCCTCCTATGGAAGATGCAGCAAGAAGGCCTTTTTTAGACTGTAGAGATGCTCCTCACTTGGGAGACTTCCTGCTTTGGGCAAGAGGGAACAGTGCCATCTAGTGAGATGCTTGTCTTTGAATGGTGTTTATACTGTAGGACTTAAGCCTGTATGAAAAAACTTTTTAGCTCGAAATCCCACAGAAAAACTACTACTGAAAAAAGCAGATGTCGAAAAGGGTTTGGCTTGCACTTAAGCGGTTGGTATTTCCAAACAGAGGTCGAACAAAGATCAGTGAATTAAACTGTGATTAAGCCGACTAAAGGAAGAGCAGCCTTAGCTGCCATAGAGTCAACCATGCCAGTGATACGTGATACACACATCATGCCGACAACATGTGTTTCTTTGTAATCCAATTATCCCGCTGACCCAGACAACCCGGACTCTTACCTTGTTAATATGCCAGCAGAACCCATCTGGTTCTTTGTCCTTTCTATCTCACTGTTAATTGAATACTCTAATTATAATTTTGCTTCAACCCCCAGACCCTGAATATCAGCTTTGACTATTTTAGAGAAAGTCACTCGTATCTTTATAAAAATTGGAGCGCAAAGCCTCGAATGAGAGGTTGCTGTGTTTTGAGCTATAGACCCCAAACCAAAAATTATTCAGTTCTAATTAAATTATTCTATTTTGTGTTCAATTTTGTAGAAAAAAACAACAACAAAACTAGTTGTATATATTTTTTTTATAGTTCTATGAAAAGTAAACTGTTATATTTAGTGAATGATTGTTTAATGAGGAATGTTTGGTTAAAGACTCATTTTGTGAGGATGAATGTCTCACATGTGCCTGCCTGGGTGTGCATAATGGCTATCTCGATAGTCAAGAATCATTTAACTCATCTTCCCATTTGACCAATTTATGGCCTCCATTTAGACTTCGTCTTTTGGGTCAAATTAAGATGATTCTGTAAAAATGAAGCGTGTCAAATTAAAAACCCCTCACAGTCTTACACTTCTCAAAATACATCTGACAGCAGAGTGGTTCCTGAAAATGAATGTGATGTATTTCACAAGCATTTGACAAATTTTGGTAGGCTTCTTTTCTTTTTTCGCAACAAAAAAAGAAGTGGTAATATCTAACCCGTTTATGGTCATTTAAAAAAGAAGTCTGAGAAAGTCCATCTGAGATTACCCAATCGTGCTGTAAAAAAAAATAACACAAGAAAAGATTATTATCAGTGAGATAATCCATGATGCATGGCTTCTCTGTATCTGATATGACTGCAGAATGGATATCACAAAAGATTCATTTAAGTTTCAGATAAGATGCATATCTGTGCAAATATCAGAACTGTGCTTTAAAGATTGTCCCACCACTAAGCCTGTGCGCTTTCAAACAGCTTGTATTCAACAGGACCCTTACTAAACGATTACACTGGGAAAAAAATCATTTTAAACTGAGAAGGCTGAAGTGCAATCTGTAGTTGTCTTATTCTCTTTTAAGTCGAGAGAAGGGCAGTTCACAGTGTCAATTCACAGGAACGCTCACGAGTGAGACTAAAGGCCTTGGTTTCACATAAACCACGCTTTGGGGACCGTCGCTGCCCGGGATTACTGACAAGAGGCAATAAAACCAGTATATTATTCATCTCGGTGACTTAACGTGGGCATGTTGTTGTGTGTGCAACTTTGAGATGACCTCACTGAACACTGCTAGCCAGTCTGATGTCTTAGTCAAGCTGGCAGCAGTCATCTGAGTAACGCCTACGATCGGGGGAGGCAAAGAGTAAGAAAAATTGCCTTAAAATAAAAAAGCCACTCAACAACTTTGAAAAGGAGATCAATTAGGGACACTGGTCTGGCCCCAGTCAGTACTAACAGTGTCAGTCTCCTAGTTTGATGCTGTCAGTAACCATCACTTATTGCAAAAGACAAACTACGAAACGCTATAAACTGCATGCAAGTCAATGACTGCATTGAGAGCTAAGCTACTTAACCATATGCTGTACCTCTTTAGTTGAGGCTGATGTGGCTGAAAATGAAAGGAGGAGGCATCCTTCTTGACCCTACACACCATCCTTATGCCGCTAGACGAAGCTGTCCCCAAAGCGTGACAATATCAGAGGATTGGAGTATGATCCCCAGCTCTCAATCAGCTATAATCCACCAATCATCCTTGCCCTTCATGTACTCTGATGAACCAAAACACTGAATGCAAAATCCACGCCGCAGCCTGCGGCGTCTGACCCGACACATGGATGCTGATGTTTCTTAATTATCACAACAACCCGGAGGGGAGCACAACAAGCTAATGGGGAAAATACTATCCAGCCATGTTAATTCGAGGTTCATCAAATGGCCGTGTAAATCGACGGGATGCCGTCTATCACAACAGGTCGGTAATGATGAAACGGAAACTTGGGGGCACTTTCTGCAGCACCAGCATAACACGTCTCCCTTCTGATGATTGCATCAAAGCGCAGCCTACAAATTAGAAAAGCCCTTTTCATTCCGAACACAGAGGCGATCCTGTGGGCATGCAGAAACAGAATGACCTGCACAGGACCTGAAGGGGAAGACAAGGATGAGGACGCATCTCTGCTGTACAAACCTGAGCCAAGCAGAGGAGGAGAGGAGAGGAAAGGGAGGTCTCACATGAAGACGACGGAGCTGGTAAATGGAGGACAGCAGTAGGGCAGATTTTATTTCATTGGAATTTTTAAACGAGAGCCCAGGCTGGCAGATGCAGAGTGAGCGATACGCTAAAGACCGGGAGAGAAATGTGTAGGCTGGGCAGCCACGGGTGAGCAGAGGTGAGACAAATTTCACTGCCCCCCATTTCTTACTGACACCCCTCAGCCCATCTCCTGAGCCCATCCGTCCTGGATGATGAATAGTGTCCTGATTTGCATACCAAAAACGCTTTTCGATATGCGCTTTCCAAGTCATTTTGAGAGATTAGAAAATATTGACAATTATTGACAGAACCCATAAGCGTCTGCAACATCCCATCTGGAATATTGCATCTACCATTTTATTTCGTTATTTTCTGCTTTTTTTTTTTATGAGGGTACATTATTGACTTGAAAATCTGATTGCTGCTGAGGCTTATGAGCCGAGTTGGTGAAGTAAGCATCGACTTGTTTTAGAAAGGGCTGCGCGGTGCACTGTCGATAGGATGTTATGTTATTGCTTGTTTGTGCACATTTTCCAATGACACAGACTTTAATTAAGATAATCATCACTCCGGTGGACTGCATGGCTGAACAATGTGGCCCATGCAGACTAAAGCTAGATCCATGCAAACCTTGTGTGGCCAGTTGTTGTTCTTATGAATAAACCTTATGATTACAATGATAAACACATAATAAAAAAAAAGAGAGGGCAGGGACAGAATAGAACCCATGACAATTATAGCAATGGTGAGATACTACAGAGCATCACCGGGCATCAATGAGTCATGAAGAGCAGAGCAGGAAGAGAATGCATTAACTGGATGAGGTAGACACTGTTTGTCATTAATAATCCCAAATGTTTGTAATTCAAAAAAATGTATCAAATAGTAAAAGTACATGTTTTCTATTAAACAACCTGGAAAAAAATCATTTTTCCAAGAAAGCAAGCATTTTACATGGGTCACTACTGCCGACCCGTGTAAAATATTCTCTTTATAAATGGAAATACTACATATCCGTAAAGTCCCCCCTCGGTTTTTAAGTCACTCTAAGGTCCTCTCTATAAGACCCACTATCTTGTTACAAAGCAGTGAATCTGTTCACTTCTTCAACAGCCCTATCCGTTCTCCAGCTAATGAAGTTTCTTGTTTTTTGGCTGTTTGTTATGGCCTAATGAGAGCTATCAGTGCCTCTCCAGTGTCCCATACTGTAATTAACGAGGAATGGGAAGAAGCGCAGGAAGAAGGTAAAGGGAAACTCGTCCTGTCTGGTGACCTGCCTGATGCCCCGCGAGCTCTCTCCCTCCTCCTCCCTGACTGTGTCTTTGTATTCCTCTCTTGACTTGCTGTTCTTTTTCCAGTAGGCTGTTTGACAAGCTGCCAGTTCTAATGCCCTCAGCGCAATGTCCCTTGTCAACTCCCATAAACTCTTATATCTATCAGAGCTTCCTCTTAACAAAAAAAGTAGCTTCCATTATCAAAGTGATTAAAAATGATCTTTAATTTCAGGGACAGTCAAGGGTATGGTGAGTTTAGACAAAGAACCCATGCAATGAAGTTCCACAACTGTCTTTACAATTGTTTCTTGTGGCCTGTTCCTCTGCTTGTCTTGATAAAATGAGACAGTCTACAAGAAATGATCAAACCAATTTCATGACAAACTATAATAGAGCCTACTTGGAATAAGCAAGTATATGAAATGAATGACTGAATTAAAAAAAATGAAAAATTTAAGGGGGTCAAGTGACATTCTCCACTGTTATATATCTTTTTAAGAAAACTAAACTTACAGGAAGACATGTAAGATCAAATTCTACCAACATTCTCAGTAAATACAATCATTTTGTCCCTAAAATCTACAATAAGTGTTAAATTGTACGACTCTACAGACTCCAGTGGAAGAGATAGAAAGTTCACAACTTCGCATACAACTTGTCCTTCAGTGCCTGCATCCACAGTCCTTATGCTTTTGTCTTTTGCTCTCACTCACAAATGATTAGGGTTAGATGGAATACGAAGCTGATTTAAGACGTGTGACTTGCTTTGGGTCATAGATTTTATTATGCATGGGTGGCAGTTCCATTCATGTGACAGTGTTGCTGCTCAGTACAGAACAACAACTTTGGGATTCGTGGCCAACTCAGAATTTTTAAAAATAGATTTTCACACTACAACATACAGCCATACAGTAAACACACCAGTTATGCACATTTGACAGGGAAGATTGATTTGACTTATTTGATGTCTACATCCAGTTATTCACAGTAAAACGCTCTCTTTATTAACGGTGGCCTTTTTAACTCCTTTTAATCGCCATTATTGTTTTTCTGCTCAAATTGGGCTGATTTTCTGTCACTGCATTGCACAGTTAAGCATTAAGGGTTGAAACAGTTGTGGACCCAGAGGAATTGATTCCTTGATTCTTAAATGCCAAAGTTGGTACTTGGTAACAACGTTTGTATCAACTTGCAGATCATATTAATCCGACCGATGTTTTTTAAGAATGTTTAACATTTCTACATGTGATTTGATCCCCTAGCATTCTGATTACAAGTCAGCATGCTGCATAACACATTAGGTGACATCTAACAAACTCTGCTGATCTGTGTTCTTCAACTTTTTATTCGACTAAGTAAGGAAGATGCAATAGTGTCCTTTCTGAAACATCCCACCATGGTGCGACGAAACAGCTGAAGGAATAAAAGTGATATAGTGCAGAGAATAAAAGTCACGGTGATGGCAAAATACTTTTAGAGCAAAACTCTGCCATGCATCAAAAGAACACACTGTCAGACTTGTTAATTTAATTACTTCAGTTGTGTTGGGGATTTTGGATGGCTGAGGAGCTAGCAGGTCTCTGTGCCAATGGAGGTCAACTCCATGTCAAACGGCTCCTCTCATTCACTGCCTCGTTTCCTGCAAAGATACACTGCCAGGCCCTTCACAAGCACGCCTTCAATTACATTTCCAAGGTGGCACCGGTAAAGAGTGTGAAGAGGAGATGGAGACACAGAGGGGCACAGTATGGTAAGGGGACGGGGATTAAGATGGAAAAAAAATACTAGAAGGATGAAATAAAATGGGATTTGGCCAGGGTTTTGAGCAACTGAGCACCATGCAGGAGAGCTAAATTTGCCAGGACAGGCTTAATTACAACCATTACAAGGTGGGCATATTGGGGTTCCCAAGGTTGTCTGCTGGTCACGGCAACGGGAAATGATTAATGAAAACCTGCAAAGTGAGTACTTACATTTCTAACGCCAAGATAATTTAGAGAGACAGGTCCGTGTGAAGTTTTTTGCTTTGTGTTCCAGAGTGGCACGAAGCACAAACAAAGCACAATTCTCAAACAGCTCTTCGGATGGAAAATTGATCAGCAGGATAAATTCATGAGGAAGAGGACTTTTGAGGCTAAAAATAGCATGGTGAGAGGACAAAAGATGGAGGACATGGTATTGTTGTTTACTTCCAGGGTGCGATGGAGAGATGAGAGTGCAGGACGGGATGGGGACAGGACGTGATGAATTCGCCCAAAGCGCAGCTCTGGACATTGGACAGAAAATGAGATGAGGCACGAAGACTTCCAAGCGCGTCTCAAACAGATGATTTCAGCCTGATTGATACTGTCTTGGCATTATGGGGCTATGGTGTGACTGAATGATGGCTCAGGAGGAGGACAAGAGAAGTACAGGGACAAATCTACAAATAGAAATCCAAATCCTTTGCTCAGCATTGTTTTTCTCTCCATAGTTCATTATTTTGTTGGCTTTGGTTTTACTGTCTGCCTACTCTTTTTACATTTGTCTTTTTTCGCTCAGTAATTTTCTGAAGAACCACATAAATATATATACATATATATATATATATATATATATATACAAAATCCAGTTATACTCATTATAATATAAGATAATACTGACTTTTGTTTAGTTGATTATTGGCACTGATTTTTGTCTATCATAGATGTATGGGAAGGTTGGATAGAGGGAGAAAAAAGAGTTATCAATTGTAATAAATTTAGAAAATAAGTAATATAAGTAATTGCCCATTCAAAGTGGACGTCTTTGTGTTTAGCCAATCCAAGCTATGCATGCTGAGCTTAACTTGTGATGGGCATTGCCCCTTCATATATTTTGGATGGACTGACCAATCTGAAGCCATCCCTATATACCTACATAGGATTTTGCGTTTTTAAGTGTCACAGTAGCAGGGGAAAGGACCAGACAATTTTAGTACTCTATCTACTCTATGTCTATATGTTCTTTAAAAGGAAAGCAATATTCTGGCTTTGATCCTAATCTTAGTGATATTAAATAGGAATGCTTACATGCAGGTGAGATAAACCGCTAATCCTCCTGTTTGCATGTTACAGAGACTACTTTGAGATATGGCTTAAGTACATATCATATCCCCCTATGTAAATGCAATATTTGTACCCCTCCAAGTCATAATTAGATCCATATTCCACAAAACACAGGGCATTAGCCTTCATGACCATGCGCTTTGCTCCAAAACTGTCTTCACTCTTTCTCTTCTGCCTAAGCCTCTCTGTTTTGCATTGAATCGCTGCAGAGGAAAAGTATTTCAGGAAGCTCTGGAGCTTAGGGAGGCAGTGTAAAGCAGCGGTATGTCATCAGTTATTAATGCAGTAGAAAAGATTATGGTGTAACTGGTCCTCATGATGCAAATGAGCTCAGTATTATCTGCATAGTACATTTTAATCATTGTTTATTCCAAATAAACAAACTAAAAGAAAAGAATAGCTGTCTCGTATGCAAATAAAGGACTTAATAAGGTTAATCTCTGAATATTCCTTTATATGTGAAGTTGGTTATGAAGAATACTTTGCAGGGGATAAAGGACAGCAAGGAGCAAAGGGAGGGGTAATCTCAGTACAGCACCACTGAGAAACAATAAACTCACATGAAAAAAGATGTGGAGCTGAATAACTGTAGGAAGCTAAATATACAGGTAGACAAATACAGATAATATACCCCAAAATCAAAGGAATCCTTATGTCTGAGTAACGTGGTTTGCATCAGAGACGCATTAGAGATGTACTGTTAAGGGTTAACAACAGTCGGTGCCTGAGGGCACTGGCACAGAATGACCTTTCTCGTGATCATTTATTCAGCAATCCTCCCTTAAACAATTTAGTTGTTATTTTTCCGCAGTCAGACAGTTAGTTCTGGAGAGAGTCAAATAAAATGTTTTGTTATTTCCTTTATGTGGGTCCCTGGTTAGGAAGTGTTTTTTTCTATCCTCACTTATGCAAGACTTCACTGTTTCATAGATTTTTCAGTTTGGCACTGAAATAGAAAATACCGACCTTATTGTTCCTTGCACAGTGCAAAATCCCAATTCAATCAAGATTTTTTTTCTTTTTAGAAACTACATTGCTGCAATAGCTCTAACTTCACAGAACCTCAATATCCCTTCCCTACATTTTCATGCTGTACCAAAAACCCAAGCACTATTAAAGGAAACAAGATACTTACAATCTAGTAATCCTCCTTCAGTTACTGGGAGTGGATTTGACAGCTGAAATGATGTCTAGGTTAAATCTATAAAGGCCCTACTAGCTGCCTATATGAAAATATCCCCTCCATTCTCCACTCACTCAGAGTGGTGCCATTTGTCTGTCAATGAGCACTCATTGCTTGTCAGCCGTTTCATCTTGGAGCAAAATCTTGCGTGTCTGGGGATTTGTCATTTCAACTTATTTAATGGTAGTTTTCCATCAGACATCTTTAACTAGCCCATGTCTCTGAGTTCTTGACAATGCGAATGCTCTAGTTTAAAGTTCCAGAATAAAGAAGGATATTGGAGTCCTGGCAAATAAATATCAAGTTTTTATGCTCTTGACAAGACTCACTAGCTTAATCACTGGCAACTAACTAGTTACAATATCTCAGGTATTGCTAAAAAGAAACTGAATTTTTGAGGCACTTTTTCATGTGGATGTACACCACATTATTTGTGGTGTTTTTTGCCATTTTATCAAGAGTTCTAGTTTTCAGGTATGAAACCTTCTTCTATTGATAACAACCACTTGCAATACAGCTTATACCGCAACTCTTGGGAGAAATCTACCCAAAATTTGGAAATGGAGCGAAAGTAATCTGATAAGGGTAATATGTTCTTGCATGTATAGAGTGTTAACTTTGGATAGATGAAAATCAGTTTATTTTTGTAATGTTCCTTCTGGCTTTATAGACCTTTTTATCCTGAAAATCCAGGTTACCAATCAGATAACAAAAATAAGACCATCCTTCAGTACAGGTTTTATCACTCCTCAAAATTGACTATAGCGCATTAACTGTTTATATTTGTCCCACAATTTTCTCTTTTATTCATATGGAATATGAGCCATTACCAAATAACGTGGTTTGCCTAAGTTCAAGGGACATATTTCAAATTTAAGACTGACTGTGTGTTGTTTGTATGATTACGTTCCTTGTTAAATATAGTTTGTGGTATTCAAAATTTTCACTCACTTGAAAAAGTGCAGAAAGGGTTTTTAGTTTGGATTTTCATTATAGAAAACAGAATGGTATCGCTTCGGTTTGCTTTCCAACAATCAGAATCATTTTCTTGCATTAAATCTCAGCTATAATCATAAAGATGACTAACAACAGACTGACTCCATCAACCCTGGACTAATTAACCACATTATTTTATGACGGAAAAAAAACATCTTTGCTGCAGTTTAAAACCAGACGAGTGCTGTGGTGTTTTTTGTTAGTGCCTTTAAGCCCGTGACATCGGGGTACGAATACTTCTGTGTCTCCTGTCAATGTTCTCACTGAAAGTAAGAGCGAAAAGACTTGGTACATTAAATAAAAAGCAGGATGACAAGAGAGCAAACAGGGCGACTGGAGTTAAAGGAGAGAGAGCAGGTGGCTGTAACAAAGTGACATAAATATGTCCAGGAGAGGAGGACAGGACATAATAAGGTATGGCACTGCTGTTGAGAGAAAGGGGTGCAGAAAAAGAGGAAATGAAAGACGGCTAAGTGGGAGGAGAGGGTCGTGATGCAACAGAATTAGAGGATCTCCGAGAAAAAGAAACGTTATACATAGAGACGAAGAGTTTGAATGAGATAGAAGGGAGAGTCTGCACAGCGAGGGATCCTGTCACAAAGCAGCTGTAAGTGTTCTCGGCATAACAATGGCGACAGATTGAGCTGGACAGGGTTCACAGGCCTGAATACTAGCCAACCAGACAAAAGCAATTTGAGTGGCTTGCTTGTGTTATCTAGTCTGCCGCCCCTCTGCAGCAATGAGAGTGCTCGTGTTACCCCGCTCACTGATGGGCTTTTTCCCGTCGCACAGTCGCTGCCTCTGTGTTGAGCAGAAACTTTTTTTGGCCCGGATGCTCCGAAGCTAGCCGCGGATCTGAGCGCTTCAGCAGAGGAGAGACGGAGCGCCTGCTGCAGGGTGACACTGATAAGGAGCTCATTTTCATGTGACACAGAGATTTCCTTCAAAATTCCGTTGTTAGGCTTGCTCAGGCACGGTTTGTTCTATTGTTAGCCTATTTTGATTTTGTTTGATATACAGATTTGTCCTCAGCTGCATTGTCACTGACCCATGGATTTTCTAATTATCCAATTCACAAAGGACTCAACAGCAGCTAACTGCAGTACATGATCCCCATTATTTCTCCATGAGATGTCATGTTTATAATTGGAAGTATTATCTCATTGATCACAGCTGCTATTGTTATCATCATAATTACCACTACAGAGTCATTTAGATGGTAATTTGGGCCTTTCTTACCAAACACAAAGCAATTCATCTTATTCATTGCATCCAATGGAATTGCAATTTATACTTTTACAATAACCATTCACTTACTGATACTTTTGATGCACAATGTGCTTGTATGCAGCATGGTCTTGGTCCTCGTGAGTGAAGTGGAGCATTTTGAAGTAAAGAATTTAGACCGCTCTGACCTTAAGCCCAAGGTTTCCTTGATCTGAGCCTTGTTTCCACCTTGCAAGTGACTCTTATCACGAAGAAGGTCTGATAAATATGGATGCTGTTTGAACAAGGCCGCAGAACAGTTTAAGAAATAAGAGGATTTTTTTTTCCCCTTTAAAATGTTCAGGTGGTTTGGAAAATTTGATTTATATATCTCTGATCAGGGCTGCTTTTTGATAGTTTTAATTATATAAGGTAACAATGTTGTTTTCTTATGCTTCTGCAGAAACGATTAAACTAAAGGAAAGGCAATCATTATTACTAAAAAAACAAAAGTGCTGCGACACTGAAACCACCTGACTTTTTCCATACCGTGCCTGTGTGCAGAGTTGTTGCCGGTTGCACAGGAAGAGCCTTAACTGGTACATCTAATGCCTCATTTAGTCATTATGTCGGGAAAAATATGAAGGCAGTTTGAAGGTCAACAGGCACGTGCTTGAAGACCCAATGCCACTGATGATGTGGAACACAACAACGTCACTTTATCTTTGTTGCATTGTGGCCAGCTGAGTGCTCCAAGCCTTTGAGTGCACTGCCTAATGTGACTATCATAGATTAAATCTTCAAAAGAACTCATTTGACATAGATGAAAATGACTCATATTTGAATTCCCCTTAAATATTTCCAGAAAACACTGCAAACTTCTAATTTTACATACCAGTGAAGTCCATCACAATACATAGTGATGCATTAGTTAAAAAGGAATACGTGTGATGCTTTGACAGATACGTTTGACATATTGCCCACATCACACATTCTTATTCCTCCTCATGATCACACACACACACACACACACACACATAGATTGTGGGTACATCTCATTCTAGGCATATTGTGCGTACCTTTTCAGGAGGAACAGATGTCATTATCAGCAGAGATAAAAAATCATTACTTTGACAGCTTTACAAACAGCTCTGTCATCCTGACCGTGGAAGACAAACGACTGGATGTTGTCTCGGGATGATCTGAACTGTAAACTTTGAGCGTGTGCAAGCAAATTCAGCAGACTTTTACTGTGTGGTCGTTATTTTCGGAAAGTTGCCCACAACCAATCTTAGCAATACCCTTCATGCAGCTGGAAGCATGTCCTTTCTGGAGGGGGGAAGAAAAAGCCAGCAAAAAAAAAAAGAAAAAAGAAAAAACAGCTTACCAGAAAATTAGATATATCACCGTGCAGGAGAGAAGTAGACGATGCTTTCTGAGAGGGGGTTTGAAACAGAATAAGAAGTCCCTATATGTATTCAAAAGGAGAAGTAAGCTATCAAGCGTGGCATACTTCCAGAGAAACGAGACCTGCATACACACCCTGATCAAACAGGCTTTAACTAGCTTCATCAATCTTTGGGCACTGGCTTCTTTTTTTTTTTTGTGTTACATATCACAATGTAATAATGAGGTCAACTCGCAATTAGATTAGGAGCTGTAGTTTACTGTTGATATGTTGTAATAGAGAACCGATACATCCACCTTTCATTTAATTAGAGAAAATTAAAGCTGGTGCTAAGCAACGTTAGATGTATGATCATCTGATTAAGAAATATAAACACACACAATTAAAAACACACAATGCAACCCAGACACTACATATATTACTCAAATGAGTATGAGTGTGTTATTCACCAGCCCTTCCTTTGACAGTTTTGGTTTAATAGGCTTCAGATAAACAGTTCTTGGGTCTGTGGGAATGTGCGCTGCCATTCAGGTGACTCTACAGCTTTGTGTGGCTAAAAGTCACCATCTGCCTGAGCAAAATCCAAGGTTTCAGATCCAAAAGCAAAGCTGTTCTGCTAATCTGTGCAGTTATAAAGCTTCACTCTGTAGTGAAGCTTGAAGCATGTTGAAATGGTTAAAGCACTAAAGATTTTGATTCCAGAACTCCAAATGCAAACTATGCTAATGATGTAATGTTTACACATTTGTTTCAATCTGCACTACAGCCAAATGGCTTTACCACCCACACAAAATGTTATAAATGTGTCTGAACATTCCATTTAAATATAACAATAACACATAACATTATGACTCCAAAATCACAATGTATTGTTTAATAGAAAAAAATGGCTTTGAATTGTACTTTTATTCATTCAATTTAAAGTTCCAGATTTTTGCCACACTTTTTCAAACTGCAGGGGACTTTGTGTGGCTTCATTTTTGTAGTAAAGAATTTTCTGTTAAATTTGCATGTGTTCTATTTCATGGCTGTCAGAAAAGCTTCTTGGATATCCTTTTTGACAGTGACATGGCCAAGAAAATTATATCCCATCATTTATGGGCGATTACAAGCAAGAATATTTATCTTCGGCCAACACGTCTGAATCAGGCTGCCTGCTGTCTTTTCTTACTTTTTCCTTTTGGCTCAATGAGTTTCCCACTCATTTTGGGCAGATTGGCCAAAATATATTTTGTTTGTAGTTGAAAGGCTTTCTTATCCTTAAAATGATATCCTTAAAAACAGAAAAACCAAGGCACTCTTAATATTTACTTCAGAGTTAATACAGAATTACCATAAATTTAAATCAAACTAACTGAGCATAGATTCAATATGTCAAGTTTTATCTCTTAATCATTAAGAATTAAGCATAGGAAACAGCATCCCTGTTGTAATAGAGATTCTAAATGTATAACTCATAGAATATAAGTCTTTCTGGGTATCAGTTAGTTTATAAATCCCCCATTCAAAGTCAACATACTTGAACCCTAAAACTCAACAATACTTCCCCAATTTCCTTTTATAGTTGCATCCATCAACTGCATAGTTTCTTGTAGAAAAAGCTAACAAGACAAACTGCTGCAGTTTTCACCCTCTAAAGAAACATGTGTGAGGATATTTGCCACAAAAATCCCACTTCTGGTGCCATTTGTTGTTCAGCTTTTCCACAGTTAAAGCACTCAAACAGAAATTAAAGACAGCCACACAACAGAAAATGTAGTTTTAACAGTAACAGATATCACTTTTTGTATGGGCAGTGAAACATTTTTCCCCCTTTTTAATATGATCTCATGCGCTGTTTGCCTTTAAGCAGCCACAACAACGTTTGAAATAAGCACATATTGTCCATACATGGCAGGACAGTTTCTACAAACAGTGTATTTAGGCTGTTCTGCAGCTCATGTCCTAGCAAAGCCAAAACATTAGCTTTCATTTCACTGTGCAAAAACACACAGCGCTCAGTGGCACCACAAATGTCAAATCGCAAGGTGCAACATGTACCCAATCTTCTGTGTAATTTATATCAGAGATTTGGGCTGCTGCTTCTCTGTTACCTATTCATCTCCCGCTGACCAAGTGTAGTAAAGTTCAGATTAGGGAGAACGTTCTGATTTCATTACGGTGAAGTCAGCTCAAGTCAAGGGAGACTGGAGGTGGAAGGTCCCTGCAAATGTTATTCCTGCTAATCCAATACACTGGTGTCAAAAGATTTCCTACTGTTACAACAATGGTGTATTTTCCATTTCATTTGTTTAACTGATGATCTGTAAAGGCTGGTTAATGCTTCATGCAGGAGTACTGGCAACTGTGGTCATGTTCCAAATTGAAAAATTGTGCCTATAATGACTCCATCCAAGCTTAGATGTGTAATAGGGGGAAAGGGTGTCCTGGCTTATTCTATTGAGGCTCAGGGGCACTTTTGGACTATTTGATACAGGCATCTAATGTTTCAGAAGGGCCAATTACACAAGCTCCAAAATGAAAAGAGTGCCTGTTTTGAAACTAAGAAGACTTGGGGATTAAGCCGACCAAACAAAACGGGAATAATTGGTTGATTTGTTCTGACCTGAAATGGTGTCCTGCCATTATTGTATAAACCACCCTTCCAGCATCATTCCCTGTATAATGTGGAGGAATGTTCCCTACTCTTTACCTAGAAAAAAAACTAAAGTAGAGAGCAACTGCTAATTAGAATAAATAATTAATTAATTAATTATGCACACAAATGTATGTCCTTCAGTGGCAGGTTGAGATACGCTAGTTTATTTTAGGTTCAGGGCATCCATCAAAAAAAATGTTAGTTCCAGAAATGTTGCCTCCTGGCGAGTTGCTTGGTGGTCCAACTGCCTGCGATGAAACTAAAACAGACTGACAAGGTGGGGGAAAAAAGTCTTGACAAGAACTGAAACAGCATGACAACTTAACCAACACTGTACAGCATTTTAGAAGACGAAATAAAGTGATGACAAGGGGAGAGAAGACTGAGGCTCTTGAGTTGGGAAGACTGGATTAGACGCAGGCCTCTGTTACAGGCTCACAAGAGTCATGTACCCATATGCAGACACAGACAAAGGCCTACAGGTAGACGTGGGTTTATTGGTTTGGTCCAGGGGAAAGGTGATGAACAGAAATATGGGCGAGTAGTCCGCAATTGAGGGGTCACTGAGAGGAAAATATGGCTGATTAGATATCATCCGAGAATAATATTATCAGCGTATCCAAATCTGTAACAGGATGAATTTAAGTGACCCCGACATAAAATTGGGGGGTATCCGGCTGTGGTGAGTCGGCACAGGGCTATCAGGGAGGTCAGTAGTGGAAGCGATTATAACTGAAATCAGGTAAAGGAGCAGGGATTGAATAGAGAGGAGTCCCAGGTGACAGAATCCACAACTACAGAGCTGCAATCAGCCTGATTACCGTGCCAAACCATGGACAAGAGACCATCCATGATAAGGTGCGTTAAGGATTTGGTGTGCAGCTGGAGCCGTTCAGACTCCACCCTAACCCTAAGCCTAACCCCAACCCCAACCTGAGGCCCAGAAACCATGACACACCATGGAGAGAGAGAATATAGAATAGGGAAATATTTCTAAAAGCTGAAACTTTTAGTAATCTTTAACATTTTGATTTCTGCAAGATAATAGGATAAACATAGCCAAGAGAAAAATGTAAAAGAAAACAGGAACACAAGTTTGTCATTTTACCAAATGAAGCCTGTAACCTTCAGGTAATACCTCAGTTTCAATATAGATTGAGTTGCATTTTCTTAAGCTTTCATAAATAAAGATGGGATGCAACCAAGGTGAACGTTTTCCATTAAAGCAGGTAGGTCTGAAAGAAAAAAACTATAAATTCTAAGTCTTTAAAAGATCTGGACACTAAAAGATAGATGAATAAATAGTTCTCAGATCTTAGAGTTTGGAAAAATAAAACTTCAGATGAAGAACATCATTTTAAACACTCTGATGTATAATGATTTTAGAAAAAAACTTTGAGCCAAAATGCCAGAGCTGTGTGTGAAAAAAAAAACAATTACCACTCATGATCGGATGACTAATAGAACAACCCTGAGCAGAAATAACCTGAATTAATCATTTTCAGGATGAATTATCAGTCTTTTGAATTGCTCAGGAATTGTGGCCTAATTTTCTTTGCTTCAATTATTTGGGCAGTGAAAGCACGTATTAATGTACAGCTCTCTCAGGCCTCCAACACAGCTTGAGTGAGACATAGTTCTTGATTTTGAATGGACAGCTGAATCTCTTTGTGTCTTTTCCTCTTCAGCCATTCTGCTGTAGATTTTCAGCTTTGTTTGGGATCATTGCACTTCTGTATGACCTGATTTGCGTGAGCTATACAGCTGTTGGATAGATAACCTCAATTCTGGACTTCGGAATAGTTTGGCCGGTGGATTTGCACACAGCCAACTCAGCCAGTGGCTTCAGGATGTGCTATGAGATAAGTCCAAATCATCATGGGCCTTACACCTGTTTGTATTGATAGCTTACCAGTCATCGCGTTTCGCAGTTTGACCATCTCCACTTTACTTTTTCTTTTCCAAAGGATAGTGTTCCAGAATTTTTGAGGCGTGTTCAAATGCAGTTTTGTTATCATCTTTTCTTGGGAGAGCAGAGGCTTTGTCTTTTAAAAACAAAGCGATACTTGCTCAATATCCTGTACTTTTGTGAGTTTTTCTGCCTTGCTGGCCTTGCTTTAACATGCCGGCTGAGGCTTCTGGAGTCTGGGAGCTCTTTTGTTGTTGCGGTTTCTCCAAGCATCGCACTTTCAACTTGCACTCTAAAACTTGCACAGTAAAACTTTCTCACCGTAGAGTAATGGCCTCGTAACTCTTCCCGAATTGATGGGCAGCAGCACTTGCTTCTCAAAGATCATCGCAGATGCCGTTCCTCCTCGGCACGGTGTTAATACACACCTGAATGCTGCACACGAGCAAACGGCCAAAACTTCTTCTTTTACACAGGCGCCCACGCGGGCTGATGACCACATAGCTCCCGGCAATCCGAGAATTTCCACCGCTAATTCTATTGGAAATGGTAAGATGTGATTTTTTTTCTTAAAACCTTAGAACTCTTTGGTGTCCCTACTTGCTCACATGACTTTATGGCTTCCTCATGAAAATTTGTGTTGTAAATTTGATATGACCAAAGTCTGGACCCCCATAGATCCATTTTTAGTAAATGTCCTTTTGGCCAATAAAAATCTCTGCAGTGCTGGAATCTAGCCAACTCCCCTCCTTTGCCTTACATATTCAGGCTATTGTGGAGTCAAATGTATTCGATCCTGTGAAGCACATTTTAGTAACCTCACACCCATCGCCGGATAAACTGTTGTGCCTGTTGCACGTGGAGGTGGGTTTGGGCGATTGTTGATAGTGTCATGTTTGTCTTTAGAGACCAGCAAACAAGCAGCTGTAAAAATTATGAAACATTGGGCCAGCTCTTACTCAAATTCTACTGCAGCATAATACACAAGTAATCAAACACAAACACGCACAACAGCCACTTCTCTGGGGCTAAATAATGACGAACGGAGGCGCACGGCTTAGGTGATTAATTATCTGTGTCACCAGATGGGACGATGAGCATAGAAGAAAAAAAAAGAAAGTCACATTTTCATATTTTTCTTAAATGTGTTTCAGAGTGAGCCTTCGATTGGAGTAATGACAGCCTTATGTTGATGGATGACTATAGGCTAGTATTTATCAGAAATACAGATATGGGATGTTACCAGGACGAACAGCTGTATGTCTGTGCGTGCCTTGCATTTTAAGCAATCAGGGTGTTTAAGACTCAAGTCAAACTAATGAAAAAGGAAAAATAAACCAGAGCTAATGAAGAATTGTAATGTCTTTGATAACTATGAATAATTATAGATACATTCTTTGTATATAACATCTACAATAAGCTTTGAATTTATTTGTAAATCCTGATCATTTTGTATTTTCCTGCAAATGTAATAACTCATCTTCAGAATTGTGTTCTTTGTGGGTATGTTAACACCTTTGTTCTTTGGTCAGACTGAGACTTGTCTTGGGGCTTTGAAATGATATATCTGATCATATGAAAACAAAACAAAATAATGTAATTAAATGAAAACTATGCAACAAGGTGCACATGGTCTCTTAGTTGAAATGTTCATGATTGCTTAATTTCCAGATAGTAAAAAATGTTGTGTCAGAATCCCCAAAACCCATTGAGTCATTGCATATTTAGACAGACAATGTTTGTGAATAGGGATAAATATACCATGGCACAAGTTTATGCTGATCAACTAAAAGACTCTCCACAAAAATTCTGAATAGGTTTGACATAAGCTTGTATCAATACAACAACAACAGATTTTCTTTTTTTCTTCCTTTAAGAAAATAGTCTTTCAATCCAGGGTAAGTTGTGTAAATCAAGAAAGTGGTTCTCATTTTCCCCGAACTGACAATTTAACGTGAACTGATTGGCTCTTAAAAGATTTATGTTTCAAACTCTGATTTTACAGCAATCTACACTGATGTGAGCTCATCGTCTGTGCTGGAAAACAAGTTGTGTTCTGAATGCGGAATCAAAGAAGTGCTTTGCATATCCAGCAGAAAATTTCATTCAGCCGGGTGGCAAGAACAGTAACCTTTTCACCTATTGATTTCAGCCTGTCTGTTTGAATTGCAGATCATCAGACTTTGACAAGTACAGCAAATTAATCTGGAAAAAAAGCTTCATTTTGTGGAATTTCACACCCTCTCACTTGCTCTCCATTGTTCAGAAGATCAACATAAGAAAAAAGAATGTACATTCTGATGCATTTAACATTTTAAACATAACACCTTTAACTTGTTATGTGGAAAAAAACATCTCTGAAGACACAGAAGACAGTGGCTAATGAAACAGGGTAATTGTCTCCCAGTTCAAATCCTAAATGTCTGCATCTGTGGCAGATCTTTGTTCAGATGTAGATTACAGGTTTTCTTTTTCCATTTTTTCCCATCATTATAAATGATCAATTTCAGGGAAATGTATAACACTTTGCATAATTGTGGAAGTTTTCAATTTGCACCGTCATCTTTCACAATTTCTTATTTCATCTTTTCAATCAGTACCAAAAGTATCAGAGGGATATTTTTTTGATAGCTTGTCTTTTATACTCATGTTCTTTAAAAAAAAAATCAAATCAAAACAAAATTCTCTCCGACAAAGAAAGGAGAATGGAATTTATCTTCTCAAAGGGTATCTTCACAATTATGCCATTTGGTTTCAGACCTTGAGAGAAATTAAAAAGATGGTCTGAACCTGGATCATTATCAACAGTTGTAGAGGAAGATTTCTGCAGGAACAAACTGAAAGGAAAAAGAAGGACAAATTGAAATAGCCAGCTTGTGGTCAACAAGACAGAATCGTGTATTTGTAATGTAATACGACAACTGTCAAGGTACTTTCGAAGACAATGAGAGATAAATAACAATAAAAATGTATTTTTATTCTTCATGGTTTACATCTGAAATGCTTTTTGTTTTAGAACCTTAGCCTTATGATTTTCAAGTAAATGTCATTGCAGAGGGTCCCTAGCTTGAAAGGTGATGGACTGGTGCCGAGATGGGGCCGGGGTAGGGTGGTCAGTGGTGGGGTTAAAAAGAAAGAGAATAAAGAGCCACACTCTCTGAAGAAGATTGGTCAGAAAGGAAAAGTACGATGCCAGTACGATGGCAGAGGTGAATCTGAATCACAGGAAACGTGATCATCACCACTAAAGGACCACAGAGGTGGAGCAGGAGTAAAAGGCTGGTCTAAAAACACACCGGCACTCAATGAGACTGAGCATTTTGACAGAACAGGTCCGATGATCTGATGAAAGTCGGGTGTGTTGGACTCAGGAGTGGGCCATGGACACGCACAAAGGAAAAGAAAAAACAATAACACACATGAAGATAAGACAAGAAAGCAGATGAGAATGTGGAAAACACTTATATACAGTTTGAGACAACATTACCCCAGACCTTTCTTCCATTCTGACATCAAACGATAGGAAGTGAATAAATAACCTTTGTTATTTTACGAGATTATCGCGACAGATTAATCGTCAAGATGTTTTGCTGGTAAACACAATCCAGCCGTAGTCACCGGTCAGAGGCAAGCCTGCTAATTAATTCCTCATGAGTGGCAGAGAGAGCAATCACAGAGCTTATTGGGATTTCAGTCAAGCAACTGGAAGAATAGATAAACGTCTCAAAGAGTGATGGGCTTGCTGTCCCGAAATTCTGTCTGACAGCCGCAACAATGGCAGGTTCAGCTTGTTACCCTGTCACTTACAGCAGCTGTCTAATGGTTTCTAAAACCCAGCTCTAACAATGCAAGACTGTTGCTTATATTCAGCCTTTTACACTTGGAAGCTTCTCCACATTCTTCACTTAAAACTGTTTTTAGAGTGTTTCGTTCACAGCAGATAAATACGACAAAAACATGTTAGAGATGAACGACTGCGTCAAACTGTTTGGCAATGATTAGCTTTAATTTCTGTGACAGCTGAGCGTTCCTGGGTGAACTTCTCAAGTTTTGTATCGTTAAATGGGAGTTCCGGCAGGACGTCGCTGTCATCTGTGAGGTTGTATCGCACACTCAGGTACAAGTGCTTTTGTTCAAAATAGCACTGTATCTAATATGTTAAATTACCATGTATACTGTGTTTAACATTTACATAACAGAAACAAATGCGGCTCATATGTCAGTAGTTATAACAGTTATGAAGTGTTTTAATTCACAGTAGTTTAGCAATTAATTTACACAGTTAAGCACTGAGAGTTAGTGTTAAGGTGTGATGACAGGCTGATCAGTGCATTTAGATGTCTCAGAGTTGGAAAACACATATTTAATTCTAAAAAAACAAAAAAACATCTGACTTCAGGTTTTGATACTAGTATAGAACAAAAATATTGTATGTGAAGAATAGATATCCTCAATTAATGGAGCAGCATGAATAAAAATGAAGAACATTAAACATTCGAAAAGGAAATAGAAGGGGGCAGACCTTTTATACATTAATGTGTTATAACAATAGTAATAATATCATCATTATTTATGTACAGTATGATATTAAAACATATTTCTATTTTCATTTGGACTCTTGGACTTTATTTCTCCTTACACGGGAGGGTCAGTTAACAATTAAAAAACAAATGATGCCATGTTGATTTATACATTGAAAGAGTAATAGTTTTATGAGGAGCTATGTATTATGCAAGTCTAGTTCTGACAAATTACTTTGGCTTTAAAAGGGCCTGTGGTAAAGAAAATAATAAGTGTCCTGAGAGGTCATTATCATCCCTTCGGCAGATATTATTGTAAGAACTGATTATGTCAATTCCATGAGTGTGTGACCGACTATATTAACTTCTGTATGGATATATAATCCTCAGTAAGTCAATGAGATATTTCCCTAATAAAAAACCATGAACAAGCCGTTCAATATAATATGATATATAAGATCTAATATAAATAGTTTTACACTATTGACTACAGGCTGATTTTCATAATGTCCCTCATTATGAGAGTCCAATGGAAACTGCTTTAGCCTCAGGTCAGTAAGCACAACAGTTTACATATGGTCTTGGTTTTAGTGGTCAAAATTAAATAATTTCATTGCTTCAGATAGGCAACGATCACAAGACGAGGATTGTGTTCTTTAATTTCAACCATGCTTGTTATACATTTCAGCCTGTAACATGAGAAGCTACATAAAACACAGAGCCTCCATAACCACAATGATGCATTTGTTACTTCACAAACAGGCCACAGTGTGTGTGTGTGTGTGTGACAGGGTCACTAGCACAGGAACGTCTCGGGGGACTGGACTTTTGCAGCTTCTCTTAACACTGTGCATGTCTGCTGTGAAAGTCCTGTCAACTACAAAGGTACTCAGATGGCTCTATATTTGTTTGGTGTATCATTGCTGCACAGGAGGCTGAGTAAAGGACACTTACTGACCACTTTGTGTCATGGTGTGACCTTGTCTTCAACACAAACAGAACAGAAAAAAGCGAAAAGTGCGGATAACGAGAATAAACACAGACACGTCTCCGTCCTGGGAGAGGAGTTGAAGGAGGTGGGTTGCACAATCCACAGCCACTGATTCCCCCAAGTGTTTTCTCCTCACTATCCGATGAACACAAAATCTGATGTTTATGGTGATAATATGTTCATTCCCCTGTGTCAAAAGTCCACTGCGCAAGTAAACATAAAGGTTTCTTCACAAGATAACATATTATTAATTTTCAACTAGCTAACTGACTAATTACATACAAAAATCTACTTTTTAAAATGAAGTCTTACTCCCCTAGGGAGAATGTTCCTTTGACACTGAAAATATATAAATGCTTTCTAACTTTAGTGGAAAAATGTTAAAAGAGGCTGATTAAATCTTCTGTGAATCACATTGATTGTTTCACAACAGTTATTTATTTATTTATTCATTCATTCATTTTACCTGTGGGTGACTCACCCTAAACATCGAGTTGAAGCCTTCAACCAGCTTTTTACTTATTTGGGTCTTCATCCATCTTGTGAAATACTACCCAGCTGGTTTGACTCATTAGCCACTACAGCCACCCTGAATATTACATTTAGGGAGCTGCTCATTCTTCACTCAAAGAATGAGCAAAATTCTTCCAGCACATTCCAATTGACTAATTTTTTTATTTATTTTTTTATTTGTTTGTTTGTTTCATAATTGATATGATATTTACACCCCACGACAAATTACGTCATTGAGGATGAAATAACATTTGAATAATGCAACTTAAAAAAACAATGTGTGACACATCTCCCAACATTCTGATCATCTTAAAATTAAAGGTCTCTTTTATCATGATGGAACCCCCCCCCAAAAAAAAGAACAGCAAAGGAAGAGAAAAAATACGCGGCTGATACATTGCTTTTATGAATTTGATAATACTTGTGAAGGTATGAGTTTGAGTAATGGTACCTGAGCAGGGTCATTCTAGAATTGTTTGCACTAACTGTTCCCTGTATTAGCCAGTGCCAGAGGGTCCCGCAGAGGTTCCCTGAACACTATTAACCCCCCTCGCGGGGTCCACTGAGATGGGAGAAAAACATACGAACCTATGTTACACTGCACATGTGGGTGAGAAGAGTTAGAGCATAACTATATACACAATGTACGGATCAAAACAGATAGAGAAGCTATTTTCAACACACGCGCCTGTGCACAGGTATGTGTGTTTTTGTTTGTTTTTACTCAAATGATGTGTTCTGTATGTATGTATATGTTTGTAAAAATGAGTGGGACTGGGAATATAATGGCAAGGACTTTGTTCACCTCTGGCTTGAAGATGGGTTGGAAAATGCAAAATGCCTTTATGAAAATGCTAGGTTTCAAACCCATTTTCAAAGATTTCCAAGGATAATTTCTTTTAAAAAATTTGTATTAAAATGCGCAAATGTTAATGCTAAAGATTTGGACATTGAAAAATAAGCAGACCAGCTGAGAATTTGTGAAGGGCAAACACTTAATGTTGTGTAACAGTTATGAATCCAAACATGCATGCATATATAAAGCCAAAGTGCAGCCTCCAGAGACCAAATCATAGGGGGGGGGGGTTGCATTGGTGCCAGTGCCACAGAGCCAGCGCACCGCCAGCTGGCAATAACTGAACTGAAAGCGATAGAGGATGAGGCACAGCTGTACACACCTACTGTACGTACTCGGGCATTAGCATTTGTGTAGAAGACTTAGATAAAGCTCAGAGGATGAAATAAAAGGGGAATGCTGACAAAAAGAGAACCTAAGAGGATGCACAGCTCAAAATAAAATGTATTCCTTGTTGGCCAAAGTTGCTGATGCCTTGTACTTTATATCAATTTACTCCTGAAAGATGTTTTTATTCAGTAAAGTGGATGTACATGAGGGTAACACAGTTGTACTGTGTAGTGAAGTAGCTGTTGACAATTATCTCCCCAGACCTCAGACAGATCTGCGCAGGAATGGCTGAATATCTTGTGCAAACTTTTTTTTTTTCTCTCTTTTACATCCAGAAGGAAGAGAGCCCTTTCCTTGCTCTCCCTAAGGCCCACTGAAGTGCATTGTGCAGTCATCACCGGGATCCCTTTATGGCTGTCCATTCTGTCCTCATGAATTACAATTTCCTCCCTCAGCTTATACACCCGGATACCAACAGGCCTCTTTCTGACACCTGCATAAATCAAAGGACAATTTACTGTTTGGATTAAGGCTGCTGAATGCAAACCGCCTTTGAAGTGCCGTAATAAAGTACAGACTTCTGCAATATCCACGTGTGCGTGCAGAGCCCATCCCGAGGCACGACAAGTCCATGGAACAGTATTTTACATCAATCAGATCAGAGGGGCCCGCGATCCAATAAATGATCTGTAATGAGTCTGTCTTGCTTAAGGGTTGATATTCAAAGGCCATGACAACATCTGGTGCGATTTATGCATAAAAAGAATGTTTTGATAACTACATGACATTTGCCCCACCGGAAAGTTTACATTGAATATATATACAAGTCATGTGCTGTTCCTCCTGCTACCCAGAACCAAAAGAGTAGCAATTGTAGCCCAGAGATGCTGAGAATCTGGTGGGACTTTAAGCATCTTGTCAGGCTGAACCCCAATTAAGTGAGTGTTTTTAATAAATGCCATTTATTAATCAATGTCCTCCTTTCATATCTAAAATGCAGCTTTCGGAACATCTTGGCCTTTACTTCCAGCCCGTTTTAATGGCTAGCAGAAGTGTCACTGCGAACCCACCTGACCCAGCTCCTCATCATCACCGGTTAATGGGATGTTGCCATTAGCAACACCAGCATCCTTTCTGCATTTTGCAAAAAAAATCAAAGTTTTTTTTTTTTGCTTTTAGGGCAAAATGGGAAGTGACAAGGTGTGGGATGGCAGATGTTTCACATCATTGTGCGGTTTGCCACTGCTGTCAAATGTAGGTGTGAATTTTTCTCCAGTTTCTAGCTAGGTACACTGTTGAAGGCCAAGTCACAAAAAGCACTTAGTTTCCTAAAAGGAAATTAATTTTACTCTTTTCACCGTGCCTGAATTCATCATTCTCTTGAATCCTCACGGCCCCTTGGTGTCTCTATCATTTGGTAATGTGTGAGGTTGATGGATTCTGGGGCAGTAAAATTCAGCATTAATGCTTCATTGCCACTTGTCAGGCTTGTTGAAATACAATTTGAAGAGGATGTGAGAGGACATGGAGCTTGAGGAGATGAAGAAACCAAGGCCCAGACTACGGCCTGAGTGACAGATGGCAGAAGCCCTCCCGGAAGCCCTAACAGCATTTCTAACAGTAAACATGGGCTGATACTATAAGATAAATAAGTGAACAACAGAAGAAGAAATGCTCTTGCTCTGCGTGCAGGCATAATCCCCTGAAACACCACCAGGCTTTATTAAACACCAGGTCCAAAAAGAAATATATACACCTTCATTTGTGTGCAGCTTAATTCCTTTAATTGTTGCTGTCTTTCTTTCACTGGTGTGTTTTGTTGTGCTTGCTTCTCTTCAAACTTTTTAATTATTCTTTTTTTTTCTTGATTCTTCTTTTTATCTTTGCTGAGTTTTTACTCCACTTTAGTCTTAGATATTTACATTCCCTTCTTATTTTCTTGGCTATCAGATGTCTCTACTTCGATGTCTCTTAAAATTTTTGTCATATTAGAATTTTAGAAACTATGTCTTCACAATGTTAAGCTGCAGAGTTCTTTGTGATTTTGTAAGAAAGTGTTCTCACAAACATGTAGAATATTTTCAAAACATATTTTATTTTCTGTCTAAGAAAAGTCCAGCTTTTTACAAAATAAAAAAATTAAAATCAAGGTGGGTTGTGTCACAAAATGCATTTTAATATCTACTATTTCTGTTAAATTTCCATTAAGTAAATGCAGGGGATGATCTCAAGGTTGAATTAAATCATGGGAGGTAAAAATACGCCTCTGAAAGCCACAGCCAAAACACCCTCCCTGTCTCTGACATGTACAGCTCCTACTGCATTCTTCTTTGCATTAGTTCCACGTTATGGCAATGATTTATTCATACTGACTTTTGATGTGAATTCTTTAGATACAATCTAAAAATCCAATGTCCTGTAATGGGTTTAATTTAATTAAATAAAAAAACGTCTTTATTAGTGTAAAACTGTAGTTACTTAAAAAACAGAATAAAAAGATTGTTTCTTCTGTATATATTTTTTTTGCTGAATTTATTTTGTGTTATTTACTGTTTAAAAAAAGCACCCGCACGCCATTTATAAGACATTGTTAATTTATTTATGTTACATGTAGCATTTGGAGAAATGATTATTTATGTTTATGCATTTGTTGCAGAACAATGATGATGAAATTCGGCGTGATTTTACTGCTTTCAATCTCCGATTGCGTTCCTATAAGACACTGAAGGTACTTGAAGGTCATGTAGCTGGTATATGCTTTACATTTACATTCATTTATGGCCAAATTTATTTTTTCTATTTACATTCCGGGAACTTCCTTGAGATTCTTCAAGCAAACAATATGATTAATTTTTCAAAATGTCAGAGTATAGCCCTGCAAGAAAAATATCCTCATTATAAAGTAAAATTACAATGTCAAAGACCATCTTAGCAGAAGCTCTGCTTCATGTAAGATCATCCTATGCATGATGCATAAGATCATCATATGCATCCCTTTCTAATTATGATAACTCAAGTATCCATTTTGTCAAGTCAGCTGTGAATCACTTTTCTTCTCATATTTCCGGAGATATTCATCAAGGTTTGAAGCTTCTCATAAATATTTCAACTTTAATTTCATACCTGTTAGACAACAGAAGGCATGCAGCGATATCCCTTGAAACTGTACCTAGGTGTTGAAAAGGTTTAGCTTCCTCTCCATTGACCTTTGGTGTTTCAGTTTGGGCAAGTTTTGCCTGATCAGGAAGACAGGAGGGGAGTAGAACCTCTGGTTTTCTTCCTCATAAGACAGGCATGGATTTTAACAAGACTTTAACAAGACTTTTATAATGCCAGTAAACATGTTAATCGAACACCTAATTCACAAAACAAGTAAATGTGATGGCGAATGAACTCACTGGTGCATGCACGGCAGATATTAAAATAGACTCAAACGGGCCAAAATGTTCAACATATGCTAAGTTTTGTCTATCTGGATATTTTAGTAAACGCAGTAAAAATTAAATTGATACAGCCAAATTTCCACTGAAGCTGGTCTCATTCACACGCTTTTCTATTTCTTTTTTTTTTTTCAAACCAATGAATCTGTTCAAAACAGATTGGAAAACCATCCCATTAGGACTATGTGTCACTTGTAGCATTTCCAGGCCGTTGCTCTGCTCTAATAAAAACGACTATTTGTAACACAGCCCAATGTGACAACATCATCATTCAGGTAAGTTAAAGATGTCCGTGCAATGAATTTGGTTCCACTTACAAATAACCAAACTGCACCCCCCACTGAAAAACAGTCACACATCTGGCAGTATCTTATCTCTACCACCATACCTGCACATTGTGACATACAGTGATCAACTTAAACAAGCTGAGTTCCGGCCGATCTGCCGTATGTCTCGATTGTGTGTCTATATGTTAACTGAAACACACCTGACACAGTACTGATGCTGTGTGTGCTTTTGAGGTCATGGTATATCCAAGCATGTATACACCATGCTGTGTAAAGATTCAATCTTTTCTCCGTCAACCTCAACTAGCAGCCCGAGTGTCTGTTTGATGGCGGGAACATCAGTAAGGTGTTAATTAGATGCTGCAGTCGAGCGTGAGACGGATGGAGTGGACAATCACCACTGCGAGAGATCATTTCACACTCCCTGCCCTGATAACTGTCTAACAACTGCTCCAAGCAAAACTGGCAGAGAGGTATTGCTGAGTAATCTCACTTTGAGCTTTGCCCCAGTAAAAACATATATAGTGCACTTGCGGCAAAACAAGCATGCAAGGATCTGCTGATGGCAATCATTTCCCCCGTCAGCAACTAAACATAGTCTCATTAATCTTATTACATTTGTAGTTAGTGAACGATGTTCTAGTCTCTTTAAAAATCAGATGGTCTTGATGTGGGTAATCCATCTCTCTAAGCATCTGTTTGAATATGTATTTGTAAATCTTGTAAAGCTTTGAATTTGAATTCTTAGATTTAAAGAAGATGTAACCACTAAGGAAACAATAGAGCACATAAAGAACCTCTCCAAGACTTAAGTTTGGAAGAAACACATGGTTTAATGGTTCATCTTTTTTATATCTTTTTTAAAATAATAAAGTTTAAATGTGTATATAAGTGATAAAGCTGAATGTCCATTAAAGGTGCTTGTAATCTTTTTTCTAAGTTTTTTTTTTTTTTTTTGTCTGGCAGCTTGTCACCTCAAAACCAGAATATAATCCATTATGTGTAAACTCAGTGCAACCTGGAGCTTTTCCAGATGGTCACTGTGTGCCAATAAAATTCTAATTTTAAAACAGCATCATTATGAAAAAACGATTATACTAGTGACGTAAATTTAGCTAGAAGTATCAAGACAAAAATTAGAAGCTACAGACTAGAGTTAGGGATTTATATATTTCTGTCAAATACCTTTTTCACAAAGAAATTGCACTTTTTATTATAAGCTCTCATGAAAATGTTTTAATTTGGATCTAGTTTTGGGAAAATAAAGCTCAATCCAATATGACCCATTTAATTTGTAATTGATTAAGTAATTTCTACTTGAACTCCTTTAATTGAGTAATTCCATTTCTTGGTTTACTGCTAACAATTCATACTGAGTGGTTTCATTAGTCAGTAGAGGAAAACAAAACCTTGGCATAGATGTAAAAACAAAGAGATGGATTTTTTTTTACAAGTTTGGCAAGTTGTAGTTTTTCTAAATGATAATAAGCTATGTCCATGTGTCCAAAGGAAATAAATGATTATTCCTGTCAATGTCAACGTTGGCCATGTCTGAGCTGACTCAGAAAAAGGTGCTCCAATTCAATCCATTGAACTCTTTTAAAAGAGTGTCTGCAAATCAAAAAATATTGGAATGATGGATTGTTTATCTACCCTTTCTGTTAAAAAGAAAACTATAAAAATACTGATCAAATCGCTGTTGTTATTTCCCTTCTCTTTTTCAGGAGAGAAATGGTGGGCCAGAAACTAATAGAAAGTAAAGGAGCAGAATGTAAGCGGGGGGATCCATTTCTGTTTCAACAGACAGTCCTGTAATAGCGGTTTGCCTTCTTAGAGTGATAGGCAATGGATGGTTATTTAGTCCCATAGCCATTTTCCAAAATTACACCAACTATTGCTTGTCTTGGCTCTCAGTTGCCTTGGCAAAAATCATTCTCTGTGAGCAAAGAAGCCACCAAAAGGAAGAAGCTAATGGCCTCCAACCTTTATCACATGTGATAACGTATATGCTGCAGTTGATGGTGATAAGTGCTGCAGTTATCTAATCTGAGTATATTCTCCGCTTCTCTTTAGCCCCTCTTTCGGTCTCGCTCTGTGCAAAACAGCCACACATTAGGCAGGTCGGACCACGGTGATAGTACCTCTGGAAGTCACCTTGTCTGTTACAGTCCCTCCGGCCACGAGGTCAGCTCACATTAGCCTCGTTCTCAAGCAGAGGAAGCGCAATTTACACATGTTGTCATGCTTTTAAGCACTCGCCTGACATCGTGGTGTCGGGTGAAAGCAGACAGAATTACCACGTGTCGAACAAGAATGAGACTGCACTTTTGGTTTTTTCCACTTGAACCTCCTCAGCATGGCACAGCTAGACTTCACTCTTTTTTCTTATTAATATGATCATATGCTTTATTAATACAAAAATGTGTGTGTGTTTTGCATTTTCAATTTTGGGTCAGGCGTCCCCCTAATATTTGCAACTTTAGAACCTACTTGGTGGGTTTCCAAGTGGGCTGTCAGGTGATTTGAGTCAGAGAAGCGACTCCTTCATCTGGACCCCTGTTTCGGATGATCACAGATCTTACTATTTCTATGATCATCAACATTGTAAATGCCTAATAAATAAACCAGTTTGACATTCAACTTAGTAGACTGGAAGCACTGGTGGTTCATCCACATGATAAACCAGCAAATCTTCAAACGGTGTGTGTTGGCAGGAACAAGTTACAACAGGACTAATCGAAATGAAAGCCGAAATGATATTGAGTCTCAGAAGTAAAGATTTTCAGGGGTTCAGACAATCAGCTAAAAACTCTATCCAGATGTAATTGTGATGTAATTTGTCAAATTTCAAAGATTTCAATTATTCAGTCAGTAGTAATTCCTATCATCAAAGGACTGAGAACTCTGTGATCTGCTGACTGTCTGGCAGCACTGCAGTAGAACCAGGCATTATCTAATCTTGGAAAGCATTACAGTGGCTCAAGAACTCTTCAAGAAATCCCGTGCTATATATCAGCAAACCTATCCTAAACCACATTTCAACGTTGTGTCTTTGGGCCAGAGGAGTCTGCTGGTAAACTGTTTACATTCAAAGCCATGTGATAGAACAAGGACAAAGTCATAATGAAGATTCTTGAGATAGAATCAAATACAATATGTAGGCAGTAGTCTTTGACATGATTCATCAAGTCACCCACGTTTTCTTTTTTCTGTGGACACAGCAATAGGTGGACCTAAAGATGTATTATGGGGATATTAAAAGACAGGACCAGATGGACCATAGTTTTTGTGATTTCAGTTAAACAATCTATGACCAATCCTGTAATCTTGAGCAGATAAGTAACCCTAACTAGAGGAAATCTGCCAGAATTTGAGTCATCGCGAAGGAAGCACATTCATTATTGGTTTTTGGCAGCTGGGAAAATGCTGAGCAGTATAAACGGTTCCTGCATTCTGGTCTCAACAGCGGGTTGTCATGGTTTAGTTAAACTGACACTGAAAGATGTGGGAAGCTTCCACACCTTGCAATCTCTCTGTATCAGTTTTACAGTTTATATACTATCAAAATACAGATTATATTTTCCAAACACCACCTAAACGCCATCAACAGTCACATTTCGCTGCTGTCCAGAGAAAATCTGAGTCTGCCATTGATTTAGCAGAGTACAGTTAAAGATCTTTCAGTGACAGAATGACTCCTGAAGTATGGCTGACCCCAAAATCGCCCTTGACTCATCTCAGTTACGATCGATAAAGCCTCTGCCTTCAAATTCCAGCACTTATGTGTACCAAGACATGATTAACTAGGAATCTATAGATATTTAGCCATCTTTGTTTCATCTTGTTCATGTACAGAATCAGCCCAACACCACGGAATTATCGAGGTGTAACACCGCTTAGCAGCATTACAAACGCATACAGGTGTCTGTGTGTGTCCATGTCTGTTACACTTCCACAGTGTACACTTTGGCACATTTCAATTGGCTTCTATAGATTTTTTATCACCCCTCCCTTCTGCTCTTTTTTCAACTTTCACCTTTCTGTGCTCACTACATCACTTACTTGCATTTCACCTTGCATGACTGGTAGACCCCAAGCCTGCTGCCTGAGGCCCTGTGGTCCGTTTATGAGAAATGTATTTTATCAGTTCTTTTAATGTAAAAGCACAATAAAGTCATTTCACGCCATGTTGAGCAACTTTGCCACATGATTGTTAGGTCTCTGAGGTTTTCCACCGAGGGGAAAAAAGGAGACTCACATCTTCCTACACACACAAATGCACTGATCAACCTCCTCTGTAGCAACTTGAAGAATACAAATGAAAAGGTGACCAGCTCGGAAAATCGTATTTTGGATGTTTGGCGGCATAATTAGCACAAAGGAAACAAAAGTGTTGTCAATATGGATTTCCCATATACTATATTTGTGCCTTTCTCCAACATGGCACATTAAAGGCTCATCGTTCTGTTCAATTTATTTGGAACTTTTGTGTAAGTGTGTGTAACAGAGAATATTTGCAGTGAAACCACTGAGATTTATCGCCAGAGTCCTCAGAGACTCACACTTTTCTCACAATATCATGTCATAACATTTTATGTCTGGAGCAAAGCAGTGAGATGAGTATAACACACCAGCAGTGTGTTTAAGCCAACATACCAAGTCAACCAGTAATGGATGAAGGCAGCTGAAATGATAGTTTTTCCAACATGCTTAAGCCAAATGGATGTAGAGCTATATTAATGAGGTTCTAATAATACCATCATGCATTTTTCAGTTGTGATTTTTCACTGTGGACACCCTCCCCACACCCTCAGTGCTGTTTGACAGCTCAAAAGCCAAACAGTTTTCTCAAAACAAGCTGATTTTTTAGCATTGTTATTCAAATCAAGCCAGCAGGCAAACAGCGTTGTGTTAAACACACTTATGGTAATGATGTGAGCGGCTGAAAACACTGATATATGGTCTGACAAAGTGCTGAAGGGTGAGATGCAGCTCACGTGGACAGCTTCCTCTCATTAATTGTTCTGAAATGCTTTGAAAATAAAAAAAGAAAGAGGGCCGTTTCCAATCACAACAGGTAGACACTGAGTTGACAAGATTGGAAAGAGCTGTTATTTATATAATTCTGCTTGTTGGATTCCTTTAGAAGCCAAATTAGCTCACTACAACTGTGCCTGTGCTAATGTGACTGCAGCATTCCACACTCACATGCCTGCTTGTTATCGTAAAATGTGGTAAAAAAGCACCAAGGGATCATTTACCTCACACATTCAGCAGCCTCCAGATGGTAAACAGTCGATGTCTGGAAGGCATCCATTGACAATATATGGGTTCTGCTTATATCGCCTGATTGTTTCCATCTTTGACAGCCCTGTTTTTAGATCAAGTCAATTCAATTGTATTCTTATAGTGCTAAATCACAGCAAATGGCATCTCCAGGGATTCCAGTTTAAGCCAATTACAATCCAATTCATTGTAAAACAATCATGTGTTCTCATCCGTTGTTTGGTCTAGTCATTTGTTTGATTTTTTTCTCAGTGGAGTCTGTTTTCCAGATGTAATGAATATCGCTATCATAAAAAACCCTACTGAGGAATCTGCAATGCAGAAAGAAATTCCTGCTCCGTTTCATGCTGAAAAATTCCTGCTGGTGTGCTGTTTGTTTTCTTTATTTAAATTGCGTGTCTCTTACCATATCCCCTCTCCATCTGACCGCTCACGCATTCAGCTGTGATCTAATACAGCTTTATTACGCTTGTTTCCCATCTCGTAAACTGTTTCTTGTGCTTCTCTCAGGACACATTCAGACACCACGGATAATCTTCAAACTGTACTTTTCTCCCTCAAACCTCCAGTGCTGAGGAAACAACCAAACTTCTGCTTGCCAACTTTCTGTAGCTGCTACTCCAGGGAGGGGAGAGTACTAAAAAGGCAGAGGTGAAAGACGATGAGTTATGCAATCAAACCAGTCAGGGGAATGCTCATTATTGTGCCTTTTTGGTTTGTTTTGCCTGTGTGTGAGGTACCCTCCCTCTTCTGTGTATCGCTCAGTTGATGACTGTCTCTTCTGCAGGCTGCTCATCTCCAGTAATACTGCTCTCCTCTCCGTGTGATATTCATAGTAGCTTGAAAATGTCTCCCTGCACAGTGCCAGAACTGACACGGCAACAAATTAATGGGGGATGAAATGATAGAAACTCTGTATTTTCTTCCCATTCATCCGGCTTCTTTTTCAAAAGGCATCTGCTTGGGAGGATATCTAAATGCCGGCTGAATGATGGGCAGCTCTGGGAAGAGGTTTGAAAGCACAAGTACTTGTTCATATGTGATCCTCATTCGTAATTTGTTTACAGAGAATGCTCAATTATGGTCTCGAGAACCGGTGGTTAGTGTGTAGCTGGGACCATTTCTGGGCTTACAAACCAATTTTTGCTAATCAGCGGAGCCACTTTGCTACTAATTTAGGGTGACAGCCTGCTCTTTTTGTAAACAAAGCTCTCTACCTCCACAGAATGAGGTGCAGCTCTAAATAATGACTAAAATGTATTGTGTCAGTCAGTCCACTTTCATAAGGTTAAAAACAGAAGGAAGCCTGTGAAAAGCCAAATTTCCCTGATTACGATAAGAGAGAAAAAGAAGGTCCATCCAGCTTTAATAATGTATTTTGCCGTTCAATTATTTCTTCAGAACTGTTGACCGGTCCAAGATGCGTCCCACCTCTTGTTCTCTTTTTAGAAACAAACGTAAGTTTATTTCACAGTTTCCTGCATCACATGTCTGTGAATTGAGTCCGCTGCCCCCATGACACCAAGGCTGGTTTGTGCCTTATCTTACAGGAGATGCTGTCCAGCCGATCCACATTATCACTGCGGCTGTCTGGCGACCTAGGAAAAAAATGCAGAAAGGCACACAAACATTTGTTGGATGTCTGTGCCATCATTGGTTTTCTCTGAGCTTCTCAGATGCAAACCAAATAGCTCAAAATAAAAATTCCAGTAATATAGAAAATGTTTGTTTTTTAGTTGTGATACTATGAGCTCTTATCCCAAATTGCCCTTTATGTCAATTCAATTTCCAACTTGTCATAATTCTGTTTATACCCTTTAACTATAAGGACTTTTCTTTTTAAATATTGGTTGAATAGTTTGGGCCGAATCCACACAAGAAATTAAGTGAACACCTCAGTGGATTTTAAAAACTAGAACATCGCCAATTTTAAGAAAGTGTAAGACAGTTGCTAGAATTTATAACATTCCTTTAAAAGCCACAGTCTTTGTGCTGAATGGCATCGTAATAGTTTGCCAATTTTCCTTAAATGCACCCGGGGAAGGGAATTGGTGGATGTGAAAGCATGTCTTGAATAAAATATTAAGTTAACCAAATTACTCCAAAATCAGCACTTTACTTAATCAGGTGCCTGCCAGTAAAAGGGCTATCTTCAAGACCAGTGCTGCCAAGCACAGCCAGTTACAAAGGTTTTCATAAATAAACATCCAAGCCACATCCTCCTTTGAAAAGCATTCTGCAAGGCTGCATTTTGCCATTTGAGTGCCCCGGTAGGTAGATTTCTTACTTTAAGACTATTGAGGCTATTTAGTTCTGCTTCTTTGATTTTTGAGTGGAGTGCAAAGGATCAGATAACCATGACTGACATGTAACCTTTACATTTGAATAAAAATAGTTCAAATCATACACATCTAAAAGATGGATCCTTTTCTTTTTTTTTTGTTGACAAGTTGGAAAAAGAAAATGATTGAAACACTTAAAAGCAGACCTAACTAATGAATGGACACATCAGTCATCTAACAAAATGACATTCGAATAATCAGACAACAGAAGCACCGACAAACCTGCAATGCCCGCTGCTTATTCAATCCATAACAAAAAGATGGTGACTTGTACAGCCCATATATTTAGAAAAGTCGACTTAATTTATGGAGCATATTTTAAAAACATTAATGTGGACCCAATTGCTGTGTACCTGGAAAGTAAATAACTGAAACAACTAAAGCAATCAAGCGTGTCAAAGCAGTAAAACTTAAAAGCAGAACAACAAGATCCTTATGCAATGCACAACAGTATAAATCAACAATAGAAAAAGACAACAGCAGAACTAAATCAGCACAGACTGAAGGGACCCAAACAGATGTATATATTCAGAGTAACTTATTGCCCATCACTGCAGTAATTACCTCATCTCAAATGGTGGATCATTTTACACCAAGGCGTCTTCTTGTAACAAAAACATTAATTAGTCTTTCTGAAAAAGTCAGATCAGGCAACAAGAGAAAGTAACAGGTAGATTTTTGGAATAGCGATGCTATAGACAGTGGGAACATTAGAAATCTTAACTCAATGCTATAAATGGAGTGAATGTTTGTTTACCTGAGAGTCAACCACCCTCTTTTCAGTCACTTCGAATAGAGAGAAGTCTTGTGCTGCCACACTGAATTCTGTCTGGGATCGTTGTTGTGCTTGGTGAGTCCAACTTGTGTTGAAAGGTGAAAATGGCTCCACTTTCCCCACTGTTGAGCACTAAAGTGTCACTTTCGTGCTAATCTGGCCCCGTTTTGCAGCACCATTGAAAGACACTAGAAGCTGACTCAGAAATACCTCTTACCAACAACAGACCCTGTCCAGAAAAAGCTTTTCCCATTAAAAAGTTAGGAATTCCCAGAGGGGACTTTGATATCTTAAGTTTGGATCTTTGATCAGTATGCTGATTATCCATCACAAAATTTCATAATGAACACCTAATTCGCACCTAAAATCTACCAACAGCCGAACTTTGAAGTTTTGTCCAGACAGCGGACAAGATAGATCCCTCAGATACTCTCAAATCATCAGAGAAACATTTGAAGATTATAAACCATTCTAAAAGATGCCTAAGTAAATAATTGATGGCTTTAACCTGATGATTAATCGCAAAACCCACATACTTCACTGCATCTTGCACCCTGCAAAATGTGTGAGTGTAAGAACACTTGAACGCACCCTCATTGACCTTGTACACGCACCGAGCTCACTGCTGTCTTTCTCCCGACATCAACAGACTAGAACTGCTTCCGTCTCACCTGGAAGGCCACAATCAGAGTCTTAACATGAGCGGACACGACAAAAACAAAAATGGTGCGTTTGCATAAATGCATGTAAAAAGCCTTCTCCTCACAGATGTCTCTGTGGCGCGTCTCGGCCGCGTGCGAGGGTTCTGCGGCAGCCCTGTGATCGCGCTGACCCAGAAAAGCACTGAGACAGAGAGCTGAGGCTCTGCCGGCTGACAGAAGGAGGGGGAATCCAGGAGCCGGCGAGCAGCTTTACCCAGCACTCTGTCAGTATCAACACCCCCACTCTCTGACGAGGTGCTGCAGGACTCTGCGGCTCCGGGATGACGACTGGCATCAATCAAAAGTTCCCCTGTTCACACCTTCTGAAAAACAATTTATGAATCATCTGAATTCTCTCGCAGCACCGGTCTGCTGCTATGGGATATGCTTAGCTCATTCCAGTTCAAAGTGAAACAACATGACACAGTGCTGTAAAAGGAATTACAGTCGTGCTTTTTTTTTTATGCATTTCCATCATCCTCTGTGTGCTGTCGTATTTCAGAGCCGGATCAATAGTTCTGCAGTGAAATTAGACACAGCGACTGGAATAACACGCAATTCAATTTTTACATCTTCAAAATTTGTATTTTCATAATTGAGCGTGTAACTCGCTAAACTAATGGAGATACATCAGGGAGGTAACGGAAACCAAACCACCACACGGCCCGTCGGGGGCCCAAATGGAGAAGAGAAGAATGGAAAACAAGGCACTCGCATCTGAATGAAGGATAAGTCAAACACCCACTCAAATCTGCACTTCAGAGCATGTTATCTTAAAAGATCAATCAAGGAAGAACCCAGCATATTGTCTTTGTGAAAACATCCTTTACACCAGAGCAAGTCAATTAACCTCATTAATTACACCCAAAGCTCCCCTTCAATGTGCAAAATATACTCAAGTGGTTTGTCCCCCAAGTATCCTCTGTCCACATTATTTACCGGCAGATAATGATACCTGACTGAAATTCACTGAGAGTAATGGGAAACTCAGGGCTCATGTGGACTGCTGAGAAAAAGAGCGTCCAATCATAAACAGAAGTCAAACCTGACAGGAGCCCCAGACATTTGAGCTTGGACTTTTTTCAGACGTAAACAATTACCCACCAACTCCCAAGGATTGAACATGGAGCCATTTGTTCATCTTTTTCATCAGAACATTTGCTGTTGTAGGTTTATGAATGAGAGACAATAGAAACAATAGAAAAGCAACTTTCAAAGGCTGTAGGTTTTGGACCAGCCCAGATTTAACTTCTTAGCTCTCTGGAGGTTCTTATTCATTTGCGATTAAACAATTGGATTAAGCCGTAGCTCTGTCCAACGAATGAACATAATCTTTTTTCCACAAAGGAATGAAAGTGGCATTCTGGCTGTGTTTGGTTTGGGGCGAGTGTGTTGAGTTATTGGGTTATTGCACCACTTATGCACCCTTTAGCCAAGCCACCAGTGATAACTGCATATGAAGATGAGAAAAACAAAAAAAGTAACACATGAAATCGAGAACAGCCTTTTGACAGTTTGCACACTACACAACCATTATAATAACAAAAAGGACGAGAACTAAGATTTACTCACTGTAAAGGGAACGACAACTATTTAATTTGGTCCTGTTATCTTCTTTTTCACACCGAGGATTAGTTCTGATAACACAGAAACTTTTGCTGAAGTCATGTGTGTAACCTTTAAGCTCAGCTCATGAAGACATCTTTCTTGTTCGATCAAAGAATGCATTTACCACTAAACGTCTAAAAGTATGACACAAACTAATGCCGATGTACTTGCAACATCAGCTACTGACTTTCTGCCTGTGCTTCGTATCATTCATTTTGTTTCAGCAAGCTCAACCTAAGTAGAAAATAGCTTTTCATACAGTTGCTATGCAGCAGCTTCATCAGACAGAAATACTGTTCCAACGCACAAAAGCAAAATGAGATCACCCATAATTCCCATTTATTCTCAGCATGGATGTTTCTTTTTTTATCACAATCAACTTTCACAAAATGGATGGCTTTGTTTTACAAGGTAGAAAGAAGAGATGGGCAATATGAATTAACAGAGAATTTCCTAGAATAGGTTTTCCAGGTAATGGGGCATGATTTTTTTCTTTAAAAAAAAACATGTCATTATGCATCTAACTTTACCACAAGAAAACTACAGTGCAACTCTTTTTTCAAGGTATGAATCGATATCACACTCCTTTACCCAAAGTTGTGGTGTCATCATGACCATCTCAGGCAGGACTAGTCACCATAGCAACCAATCTGCTTGAGTGAAATGATAATTTAACCGAATTTGATCACAGAGCACGCAGATACTGATGCCCCTGGACTTGGTGACTCAAGATATGCATATGTAGTTTCTTCTGGTCGGTTTGACTTGTCATAGAGTCCCAGAATTTGTTTTGGGGTTTTTTTGTTTTTTTTAACAGAACCACGCTGTAGCAATGTTAGGTTGAAGAGGACCTTGGCTCAAGACAAAGGCAGTACCCAAGCACACCGGTAAACTACACGGCAATGACAATATATGGCCGTAAACTATATTTACAGCTTACGATCTGAGGGTGTGTAGACAAAGCGACCAGGTGCTGTATTTATAGAGCCAGTGAGTAATGACCCTAGTATGCCAGGACTCAGGAGCTGTATCTGTAATTAAGCACACTTAGAGCAGGCAAAGCAAAGAAGAAGAAATATAGGAAAACAGATCTTGCCTAATCAGTGGCAGTCCTCAAGATGTGCACGTCAAATCAGCAGTACTCACCAACAAAGACAGTGTCAGATAGGCTTGTCTTTTTCCTTGGAACTGGAAAACAATTGCAACACCGTGAAGGTTCTTTAAGTAAATGAATGACCTATACTGAAATATTTTGAGCTCCAAAATAAGCATATTTATCGTATTTTAAGGTGAGATGAATCATCCTAAACCGAGATATCGGTACTGATATGAACCAGTGGACTAAGGCCCATCAGTCACGCATCATAGAACAATTTACTTAAGTATATTAAACAAAAATATCTTGTAGCTTGGAGCCATTGTTTGAATGTTGCGTGTCACTGATAACCATCACTGTGAGGATAGAAGCTTAAAGTTGGCAATGAGTGCAGCTGAGAGTAGCTGCTCTCTAAATTGTGGAAGAGGAGCTCACAAGTTCAGATGTAATTATGATATGAAAGCTGACAACTGAGCCTGTTGGCTTGAAATTAACTGTCTTTTTTATGCATAAACGTTAAACGAACATAGCAGGATTCTGAATTCAAAGGAAAAATTCCATGTACTTACTTGATTACCCCACCCCCCCAAATACATCAAAACTAACAAGAGAACATAAAAATATGTTTTTATTAGAGAAGTCAGAATATGCATGTTCCCATTTCCCATGAATTAAGCTTAGCACTGTGAGAGTGAACACAGCAATTCAAGCTAAATAAGCCTGTGGCCCTATGATTGAAAAAAAAAGCTCTTGTGGCTTTATCTTGTACCAAACATAAACACACAGTTTACTGTACCATCATCATATATCGAGTGGCGTCTTTCCCAGAGGGTCAGCTCAGAAAAAGATCTTTGAAAAGAGCCTGTTGTCCCAAGCTACGGAGAGGAGAACAGGAAAATTCCACCCACAGATTTAGACCCAGCAGGCCTCAGTGGAAACGAGAATCAGGCAACAGAACACATCTAGTTTCAGCCACAGTGGGACAACGGGGGCCGTTGCTTCCGGATGCTCCTCCAAAAGTAACAGACAGACTCTCCACTCAGTAGCATTTGTCTGATGTGTTGGATAGAGAAGCACATTCCATCGAAATCAGTCATTTGGCAGGAGCAGCTAAAGTGCTATAGAAAGAACAAGGCAGAGTTGTAACAGAGTTTTTATCTCAAACAAAAACCAGCCAAAGTTGGTGCACTCACTGGTTACTTTAAACATCTCTGTGTAAATATGTGTATGTGTGATATATATATATACATATTATAGCTGTGTGCATGAATTTATCACTGATAGATTATGAAATATGATCCTAATGTTGTTTTACCGTGACTCTCGTAGTGTTACGAATAGAACAGAAGACGAGGTCCTTCCTGCTAATTCTTGCCTGTATTTGTATTTACATCATATATCAGCATGGTCATCAGAGTCTTGTCTAGTCATCCTCTTCCCCCTTTACTTCATCGTTTTATTCTATAACAAGTTCGGTCATTCTTATCTTTTCTGTCATCTGATAGCTCCAAATCTTAGTCTGTACTCATCTGTCTGGTAAAGAATCTCTTTAAAATTTGTTCTGTCTCCAGCACCAGTCTGATGGCCTTGGTATCATCAAGTATGATAGGGAGACTGTGGTGTATTTGGTGTGTTTGCTGCAAATTCACTACAAAATAAACTCATAAAATGATGATAATTCAAATACAATGCTTTAACTGCTTCAAAGAAAATCATCATTTTATCTTAGAAAAATGAATGGTTGTCATGAAGAAGAAGGAGAGAAGAAAATGTATGATTTTAAATCTACAAATTATGCTTGCCGGCCTATTCTGACGAGCACATAATAGGTGAAAAACACTAACCTACTGTAACGCTGCTTCCTAAAAAACATTACTCTAACACGAAAACTTTAGGCCATCATCAAAGATAAAAATGAATGGATTTGTCACATTTAGTGAAGCTGAATGAGTAAAATGAGTAAAACTCCAATCACAGGCATAAATACCATATATACGACTAATGCATTGCCATAGATGTTTAGCTGTACACGTATACATTCACATAGGAGCATTGCTGTAAAAGATAGCAGGACAGAACATTTTGTGGAAGTTTCATAAGGCAGCCAGAGGTAAGTGGAAAAAAAGAGAGACCTTTTGCCTTGGCCATGGTGCAAACAGCGAAACGCCCACAAACTGTCCTCATCTCTGTCATGCACTGTCTCTAAGTATGATTTAATCTGCTGTCATACACCCACACCAGATTTGGTCACACCTCTGAGGCTCTCATTACTCAGTTTCTTCAAGGCATGCGGCATGCTGCTGTTTTACTTTTTTCTTTTGGTTCGTGTGGCTGAAGAGTTTAACGCTGAGCCACTGCCAGCTAATGTATGCAGGTACACACTTCATCGTGTATCATATAAAAAGAGGGGGTCATTAAAAACTGTGAATAGTCAAGAAGCAAAATTTCATTTTGGAACCGTGAACTTGGTTTGGAATTTCAAGTTCATAACGATAATGTAAAAACTAATTTAGCATAATTTCATCTTATTTGGGGTCATCTTTAAACTGCTTCCTGTGAGGTGCGGAATTCCAGAACCCCTAATATCCTACTACCTTTTCCAAAGAGGAAGCAAGTGATGTCCTGGGAATGAGGCTGGTTTCAAGATATATAAAAGCTATGAATTTATCTAACATGCAGCATGATTATGATCCAGGATCCTGAGCTTCTTGATATTGAATTGATATTTTTATCTGAAGCAAACAACACTAAAATATCTTCTTCCTCGAAAAAAAGGCATCAGGCACATCTTCAGGAAGCTCCGTGGTCATTGGAGACTTGTGCATCGAGGCCTGAAAGAAATGATGACTGGTCAAGAATGGACAACAGGGGAGCCGTGGAGGTAGAGTGTGAGCACTGTATAACAGCTGCACACAAATTTAACCAGCAGCAATTTATGGGGAGGGTCACCATATGTGATCCCTTGGGAGGTGGCCCGAGCTGGGGAAGGCTGCACGGGGACGGACGGAGAAGGCAGGGCAGCAGAAATAGTAGTGATCTGAGCTCCTTTTCCTTGGTCTATCTGTGTCTTTTTTGTGTTTCTTTTAACCGGCGCACACAGTGGAGCACTATTTCACTGCAGGGTGAGCGAAAGACAGAAGCGTTGAGCACAAAAAGAAGCGATAAAATCCTGATAATGAGTCCACGGAACAAAATGATAAATGATTGCAATGAAATCAGAACTGGTTTAATGACAGCATAATGAAGATGGGTGAAATTGAGGGTGCGAGGAAAGACCCAGAGAACATGAAAGTCTGAGCAGAAAAGAAAGCAGCCGATGTAATGAAAGTGGTAGTGGGAAAAATCTATATAAGACAGGGAGAGATGGAATGTTAGTCCTCTCTGCTGCAATAAGCCTCCAGCAGTGAGGGTAAGAGGCAGAAAGGCCCAGTATTCCTGACAAAGCCTTATCTCATCTTCAGCCTGGAATAAAACCCATTTTCCAGACTCAAGACAATAAAGCACAAGGTTACCAAACCTCACACCCGTGACACCCCTATTTAGAAAGAGGCCTTGGTCAAACATAAAAATGCATAACACCATCACCACACAGAGCTGGTACATGACACCAGCTCTTAGCTTTCTATGTCAGTGGGTGTATACCTGTGCTTTGTGATGATGCTGCAGAGCTTTAATGCCCTTGGGAATTTGAACAACAGCTATCTTAATACATTCTACAATGCGCTAATTTGCTGCTTTCTACTGCATTTCCTTATTTCTGTTCACACGTTTGGAGGAAATGATATAAGAACAACCGTATGAAGCATAAAAAAAACAAGATTGAGTGGCAGGCAAAGCAGGTCAGGGAGAAAAAAAAACCTTCTGGCCTCATCAAAGACACTCTCCAGCCACTCTGTTTGAGGCAAGGACACTTCTCTACGCAAGGGGGAACATGTTTAAGGTTTGCATGCTGAAGGTCATGGCTTAAAGCACAGAAGTCAACAGCACCTCAGACACAACGCTAAGGTTGTCAAACCAGACGCTTTTTTCAAACCAGCCAAGCCTCCAGATCCTGTCCAGGAACATCAAAAGGCAGGCAAAACCAGACCGCACCAGGACCAGAAAACTGAAACTCTATTTTAGTCATTATAAGTAACTATTCTTTTTTGCGGGGAAGACTTATAACTATTTTCAAAAGTAAGAAACATGTTTACTTTCCTTTTACTTTAGTTCAGTTTAGGGTTGAGTAAATAATTGAGCAAATGATGAGCAAATGAATAACGGTAAAAACAATCTGCAGCTGCAGCCTGACATTTTGAGCCTCACCTCATCAGTTACAACGGTGACCAAAAAATTCATTCCATCTACACTATTATATATCATACCATTTACACAAAGATATGTCTGTGTACAGGTCCAAAATTTAGAAGTGTCTAAAGGGCAGAGGGAATTTTGGTATCGTATGGTTGTGGGGATTTGTCTTGTACTATTTCTCAGTATTTATAATCTATCCAAAGAAGCAATTCAAATCATGTTATAAAACCAAGTTTGATGGGTCTCAAACTTGTCTATTATGAATGTCAGAGCCCAAACACCATACATCTTTTCCTTCAGAGCATCCAAATCAAAGTGTTCAACGTGTGAACGTTGACATTTTGCAAGGCAGTTGAACAGTATCATCACATGAAGGTTAGGATGTGGCTCGACACCATAGAATAGGACCATAGGACTTTGCAAGTCCAGTATCTAGATTTTTTTTTTCTTTTGGTGTAGCCTATTCTATGTTGCACTGTCCAATCAGTCATGCGTATTGTAATAATATGATACTTTTGGAATCAGAAGGGTGTCATTTCGTGATAAAAACTTGGGAGGCTGTACTTTGTCTTTTCGAACTTCTCTTTATGTCAGATAGCATAACGGTGCAAAGCTCCTGATTGCTATTTTAATGTTTTGCGAATGTGAGTTGTTTGTATCAAATTGTTGAAATCTGTTGGATATAACAATGATCTCTCGGTTGATTGGAACCCTTTAGGTTTCAGAGGTTGCCAGAGAAACTTTCAGGCAACACGAGTGGAAAATCTGCCACTCAGCATGAACCTCACAATTAATCCTTGAAACCTGCATGAAAACCTTGGGGCAAAATGTCATTTTATGTCAGGTCATTAGGAAAAAAACAAAAGAGTGATTATAATACTTTAATTGTAATGTACCGAGCTCTAAAAGGAAATGGCATGTCGTCTTTTCTTTTTTCCAGTGGGTACCTTTGTTTGGACAGCCCACTGCCACTCATTATGAACAACACGCTGCGACTCCAAATGAAAGTCACACACAGTCGGAATCCACAATGGTCATATTTCACTCTCGAGATATATTTGTTGTTTGTTTTTTCTGCTGGATGATCACCAACAATCACCCCTTGAAAGAACATGTTAGAACTACTAAATACAAGTGTACATGTTTTCTTTGAATCTGTCAAATGGTCAAACATGCCCCGAAGCATGCATGTTTGACTGGTTCCCGTTCGGATTTTCCTCCCTGTACTTTGAAGTGAATGTAACACCCTCATCATCATCAAATGGATTTGGTAGGATGAGCAGGCACCCTCAGGATAATTCCGTACGCAACGCACAATAATGTAATTCTCCTTTGTCTTAATGTGTGACAAGTGCTTCCCATGGTCCTTTCATCCTTTTGTCCATACATCCATTTCAGAGAGCAGGATAGTGACGCTTCGCCTGAGGTGACAAGGAAACAGAGCTGGTGTGAAGATGGAGGGATCGAGAAGAGCAAGAAAAGGGATTTGGAAGGGGCAGAAAAAGACAAGATGCCTTTGTCTGTTGCTCGGAGGTAGCCCACGAGTCTTTCAGATTCCTGTCTCATTCTTTAACAGAAAGGGGGTAGAAAAGTGCAACGACCAGAACGACAGAAGAGTACACTCCAGCAAAGGGAGGGTGATTGAGGCTAACATTTGCCCAGAGCTAATGCCTGCCTGATTTCATTTTTCGCAGATCTTATCTTTCTGTGTCCGTTTCACTACGCACACACAAACAAAAACACAAACACGGACATGAATAAAGATTAGCACCGTTTTGCAAAAAGAAGTTAGAGAAAAAAAAAACTGCTTTGTTTTCTGTCATAGCTGTGCAAAATGGGTCAGATCGTCCAAAATACGGTTGGCATCGCGGACAAGTTGTTGCTGTTCACAGAGAATTAAAAGCAACGGCATGCCAAGTACACGAGGGTTGAAAATGTATGCTTAAACGCCAACGTTTGGCTCAGACATTGGCATCGTGTGGCCGTCCTCTTCAGGGCCTAATCTTAGTCATAGGAGGGAGATGTGTGAAACGGCCACCACCCATCTGCGGACAAAGCCTCTGTGGCCTCCCCAATCAAAGGACATGGACGTAGTCAGCCAAGCTCTGGCTCTGACCAACTGTTTTAATTGCTTGAATCACTGTAACGAGATAGTTCGGTAGGATGTCTGCCAGGAAAGGACGCTTATCTAATCATTCAAGAACTAATCAGCTCTGGGAGAGTCTATACAATTAGCGCCTTTTAGAACATATTAAGATTGGTCTTGTGCAAATTTCCAAAGGCAGTGTGGGATGATGGCATCATTTAAGAATGTTGGCACTTAATTCTGATATAGCGAGATATAACCCTTCTATTTTCATTGAATAAGATTACAAATAAGTTAGCTTTTTTTGTTGGTGTTAATGACATGTGATGGCTCATCAAACTATATTTGCTTTAATAATAAACAACCCTAACCCTAATCCACACATACTACTTCTACACAATACCATAAATAGCTCCCAGGCAGAGATAACATAGATGTGGCGGTCATGCTCAAGGTGTCCCACATTCCAGTGTTTAGTGTTTTCATTTGTTTTGTCAGAGTTGATCTTTTTTAACTTACATGCCACTGGAAAAATCATCACATCCACTCTCATTATGGTCAAAACAGCTGGCCGCCGAGAAGGTTAAAAAAACTATTTGCACATTCGAAAAATGCTTGACTTAAGAAATGATTTGATATTCCCTCATCAGTATATCTTGAAACTTAATATTAAACTTGTTTAGGCAACAATCAGATTCAGACCACCAGACCCTGTTTTAAAATTATATAAATATCAGCGCTGAGCTAAAAATGTCATGCTTCCATCACAGTGATAAAAACGATAGTATATGTTTGGCTAGAAAATACAACTGTGTGTTTATCAGTTTTCCCACCCATGAAAAATATTCTCCATACCATGTTTTAATAAGGAGGGGCATTCAGTAAACCAAAGAAAACAGATACATTTGCCTCAGACATTTTTCTTCAGGATTTTTATCTTATTAAGATAGTCAGTGATAAAGCACTCAGATCCTGCATTTCATCTAAACAGAACAAAATAAGCTTTCTTCTCAAAAGCATAGGATGAATAACATGGGATGAATGAGAGCAGTAAAGGCATCATTTACCATCATACCTTTCTGGTCCCTGAACAGTCATTACTTAGGAATGTGTTTTTTCAGAAGATGGCTGTTTGTTTTGCTAAATGTCTTTAAAAGAAAATAAAAAAACACAAAGACATTTTCAAACCTAAGTGAATGGACTATAATATTTCTTCCAGTCAGCTGCATGTCATTATTCAGAAAGATTTATTACAACCTGCATCATTCAGAAGTTTCGTACTTAATTTCATGTTTATATAAACTTTTCCATCTGCAGTGTGTTATGGCTTAAGGATTTCTTCTCTGTGTGTGCAGAGAGCTTTCCAAAGCGTGATGTCAGACAGATGGCGCGTCATAGGTAAACCATGTGGAGGAACCAGAAAAAAACTAATCCTGATTACTTGCTGGGAGGGTTGTACTGTTTGGCTCCACTGTGAGAAAAAGATGAAACAAGATAGTAGCGTTGTTATCACTGACTGAGAAGAATGCAGCCAAAGCAAAAGCTGCCATAGCATTTCGCTTTGCATGCAATGCATTGGCTCCCTGTCAAGCTGGAGCTACCCATGGAGGTGGGTGAGTCCCAAGAACCGGACCAACCTGAAACATAAACTGAAGAAACACAGCAGAAGGAAGGCCAGGAGGCTATGGCATGCTTTCTTTTGTGTAGCCACAGTCGGGACTGGTTATTGATGTTTATATCTTACATTTAAATCAACAATAATACGAAAATGCACTTATTCACAAACATATGAAAGTGGGAGTGGCTATGGGATTTCATTTAGTCATTGGAAGTCTAAAAGATTGTATCTCCAGTGTTCCAGGCATCGAAGAGACACATGGATCAGTCCATCACAGATGTACATCTCCCCTTTAAGAGACAATTCTGCATCTCCATAAATGGGATTAGACGATCCAAAGATAGTTTATTTTTATTTATTTATTTATTTATTTTTTACCTTGTCCTGTTCAGCATTATGGTAGTAGAACTGAAATCTGCGTGCCGTGCTATACTGAGCAAAATTGCTTTGCCAAGGGAGGCTTGTTATTTTTAAACAGAACTATCCAGTTCACTCCAATCCACTCTGACACAGCTCTGTATACTGCATTTCTTGGGATGCACAATATCTTTGTAAATAAGAATTAATCATTTGCTTATGAGACAAGAACTGATTGAGCCGATGAAGAACTACATGAAAGATGTGAATTTGAAATATATATTATCAGAATAGAAAATGTTATTTTAAAGGTAAGGAGATAAAATTATGTAGCAGATATTGTTTCACTCCACTCTTTCCTTATTTATACACTCGTCTAACAAATTGAAATGATCTGTGGTTTGCATGTTCTACCACAGCTCATTCTCAACCAAATTGTAGGTTTGTAAAAATCCTGGCAATATATCAGGGGCTAGATGCTAAAATTAGCTTGAACTTCTTTATTTTTGTTGCTTGATTGTAGTCAATGGTCAGAATCTGATTCCCATTTTGTATTGATTCATCTTTACAGCCTTGTGTGGTCCCTCATGTAACTGTGTGGACAATAAAAGGCTAGTTGCTGTGTGATTACCTCCCTATGAAAAAAGCTGTTCATGCCCACCAAATTGAACAAACAGCACTGCTCCCCAGGATAGCATTCATTATACTCATGAAAGCGACATCCCAAAAAACTACTAAGCCACAAGCTTAGGAAATGAATGGATTTTAAAAACCTTGAATTAAAAAAAACCTTCAGTTCAATTTTTTTATCAAATAGTTTGGCAAGTATCCTGGCAACACAGTAAAAAAGGTAGGCGAAAATACAATGCTTAATTTAAGGTCTAAAAGCTTTACAGCTCAGAAAAGGCACCAATTTACACAGATTGTCTATAAATATTATACCTTAATACTTTCATCTTAAAATTGATTGCCTTTTGTTTACATCCACAACTGGCTGTAAACTGAACTGCCATTTCAACCCATCATGGAGTGTTACAGCCAATGGAAATGAACTGTTATAATTGCAAGCTCCCTTTATGTGCCATTGCCAAAAATACCTCTTGAATGCATGATAGGCCTCTGTTTCCATCATCTGTGCTCCGAAGCAGGAACCAGCAAAGAGCAACAGTACCACAAGTCAGTTTGCACGTAGAAAAATAGCCCCTCTTAGCTGGTATTATTTGACAATGATGAAATGTTGGCTTTGTGTTTTCCTTGAGGTGCTAGAGACAGTGCAGAAAACTGTAAAATGGTGATGGAGGTTGAGCTCCTTCCCCAGAATTACGGTTTAAGTCCAGCAACCTGCTGTTTTTCTTAGGGAGCGCGTGAGAGTCCGTCTTTGTGTGCGTGTGTGTGCATTTTGTGTGCGTGTTTGTGTGCCCGAAGAAGTCTTTTATCAGATGTTGGCAGAGTGGAGCACAGGCAGATCGATAGAGCTTTGGCCTGAAACAGGGAGACAGTACCTGTATCTCAGCCGGCCTCCACCTTTCCTCTCATTGATCTTCATTACCTCAACAGACTGGAGCTCGAGCTTGGGGGAGCCGCTCACAGTTGCCAATACACACACGAGCACCCCAACTGTCTGCTTTCTGCTCAATTGTACACTGTGTCTGCGAAGAGTTTCTGTAATCTCCAAGACTTTGTAGAGGTTTTAAGTGTAGACAGACAACCCCTCATTACGTTCAAGCTGAAACTAAACAAGACAGCAAACATTGCATGCATGTGAGAAAGATTTTAAAAAGAGTTTTTTGTGGTTTTTCTTGTTTTCTAGTTCTTCCCAGAACTTAACGTTGAGCAAACACAACTTCAGATGAAAAGTAAAATATCGAGAACATTTAAAAACTGAGTGCACACAAACTGCTTCCACAGGAATTTAGAGGGAAAGTCTCAACCAGGTACGGTATATCAAATGACTTGATTAATCAAAGTTGCAATCTCCATGCATGAGGACCTCATTAAGAGAGGAGGTTGAGGCAGTTTGCTGCTCTGGCGTGTTCAGGTGTGTGTCACTGAAAGAAAGAGGAGAAAAGTCGTCTTAGAGAAGAAATTGTTGCTTCTGATTCATATCGGAAAGGGAGAAATATTCTAAAAAGTCCAAAACTGAAGATGCTGCAGAAAAAACTCTGCTTAGACAGACTTGGTCGAACAAAGGAGGTTTTTATTGTCAGCCAGGTCCGTATCAGAAGTACAGATGAATGCATCAAATCTGGAGAAGTCTCAAAGTCGAATGTCCGGGAAATCTCCGTCTGACTCTGGGTGCGGTCCTTCTTTTATCCAGTGTTTGCACCTACCCATTTTTGGTCTTCCTTTAGGTCTTAGTGTGTCCATCACACTGACTCATCCTTACTGTTGTCGCTATGGGTCTGGAAATGATAGCTTGTCCTCCCATTTTTGGGTAACCTTGGGTCTGTACGTCTCCGTTCCTGGTACTTAGCTCCTCTTGACGTTATATCTTAAGAATGTGTTTATTTCAGGTAGTGATGTTTTCCAGCAGGACAGTCTGTACCTTTCTGTGGGCTTCAGACGCTACACGAGGGCATCAGAGTACAGAAATGACAGAAGGAGAGGAATTCAAGAGGGACCAAAGCCCACAAAACATAACTGAAGTAAAATAATGCTGTAAAGAAGAGGCAGCCAGAATTCCTCCAAATCCAAAGGGCTAGAGTTGCTTAGTTATTTCCCCAAAAAATAAATAAATTTGATGTAAACAGGGTTCACTCAAGCTCTAGTTTCCTATAGATCCACTGGGGATTTTGTCTTTCAATAGAATTTTCTAATTACTTCATCCAGTTCAGATATTGAACAGAATCAGCTGGACAATAACAATAACAATCAAGCGAGGAAAAGCTGCATTTAGTCAGGAAATAGTTTGAAATGCCCATATAATCCTTTAACAATTATTAAACTTTTGCAAGCAGCCGAGACTGTTCAGTCAACAAACGCAAACAAGTGGAGGCAGCTTGTGAGGGCGGCGGCTTTGCCACACGCATTAGACGCTTTGTTTTCGCATTGCTGGCGCGTTTCTCTCCTTACCTTGTCTTCAAGGAGCCGGGCTTTTAATGCTCGTCAGGGAGAATGAGTTAGAAAGAAGGGGAGAAAACATGGGGGGGGAAAAAAAAAACTCAACTGAGTCAAAGGTGCCTTATTGAATAAGCAAAGCTCTCAGGTGCCTTTCCCTTATTCTGACTGAGGTTAATTCAATTCTCCCCCCTGTCCTATCAAGCTTCATCTGGAAGTAGATGGCATCAAAGCTGAGCCGGAAAACACTAAATGATTGTAACTCAGTTGTTTCGGAGCCATTATTGATTGTTTGCCCGGAAAGAAGTTGGAAGATAGACAAGACACTTATTTTCTCCACCTCTCCTACCCTCGGTAATCACTTTTGAGATGGCTGCGTGTGTATTATACATGTCTGCACCTATTAGGATGAAGACGATTGTGTGCACCGAGCTTTCAACTGGGCTCGCAAGATGCTATTTGCACATAAAGCGCAAACGACGCACGGAGCAATTACAGATAAGAGGTTGGAATTGCATTAACGAACACAGACCACTCTTTGGTCGCACACATAAGCAGATGGGTATTTAATTAAGTGCCAAAAGCAGGTCATTTGGTCTGTTCCCACACATAAAACTGACAAAGTCAGATTCACTTTGCTTTTCCAAATTCTCTCTTGCATTGTGGTTAGGCTGTCTACGGCATTCGACAAAGACTTGTTCCATTACAGTCTTCCAACGACCCTTTATCAAATCAAGTCTGCGAGAATTTTAAAATCTGCACGAGCACGCTGGGACACGAGAGGCTGCGATGAACTCTGCTGATTTTGCAATCCCAGGTAAAGCAGTTCAGCCTGGGGGAAAAAAAAAAGATGTCGGCATGTCAATTTTTTTTTCTCATCAAAAACTTTGAACAAGAAAATGAGTGATAAATCAACACATGTTCACTGAGAATGGAGAGCCAAGCAAAATGGTCCATTTTCAAATGTTAACAGATGTCGTATTTGGTTTATAGAGGAAATCGAATGGCAGGAAGCTGTATGGCAACATCAAAGCCATGTTCAGAGCTCGTTTGGTCATGACCCATATCATTGTCAGCATTTGGACGTCGACATTTACAACATCAAATATCTGGCCGCTCTCGTTTCAATTTGCCTCTTCCAATTCATTCAGCGTCATGCTTTACCAACCCTTGAAATGCACTTCAAATGAAAAGACCTATCAATTTAAAATTGAATTCCAATTATGCTAAATGACAAATAGAAGACCACACTCTCCCCTTCTCCATTCCGGGCTGTATGGTGAAAGCATTCGGGCTGGCCCTGGAAGAAAACCGTCCAATTTCTCCAGCTGTCTTTGTTGACGTTCTGCTACAACAGACTACTCAAAAGTAAGCCATGGGAAGCATATCTCTGGAATTAAAAGGCACAGCGTGGGGCCAGGAGACAAATGTGGAAAGAAGTGAGACGCGGGTAATGAAAAACTGGGTTGACCTGAAAGCAAACGCAAAAAAGCGGGACAGTAAAAACGCCTAAGACACAGAAAGAAGGAAGACCAGCAGCGCTCATCGATAAAACATCTTGAAAAGAAACGATGGCTGTTTGGAGAGCCTGAGAATGCAGCTCCGTTAGTCTTAGAGGACACATGGTGAACCACAAACTCAATCTCAAATTTCATGCACCTTAATTGTGGTATTAAAATCTTGGCATTCATCACCAATGTGATGTAAAACGGTTGGAAACTAGATCCGGTGTCTGCTAAATTTACTCAGCACTGAATAATGAAAAAACTGCTATGTATGGGCTGCTCTGGACTGAGATTTATGACTAAAAAAAGAGCAAGAAGACAGTGGAGAGCAGTGCTGTAATGAACCCCCATCACACTTAAAAGTAAGAGTACGGGCAGAGTGTACAATCCTGCCCCTCTGTTTTTCAAACTGCTTGAAACCACCAAGTCTATCAACCCCCAAAATTTCCGCAGGAAAATAGAACCTTTTCACCATGTATTGGAACATAAACTTAGTAAGCCCCATTTTCATCACGAAATGCATTTCTCAGACTTCTAGGCCTCTCTTCTAGGCATCACTTGCCATCAAGATTACATTTTTAAAAGTGTATGTATACATGTTATTATTCATTCACTTTTGACTTGAACGTTTAGTTTTTTTTTTCTAATCTAGAAGTAAAATTTTGATACCATCATACTGTCTCCACATTTTATCCCGGTATACGGTATTACCGTGAGTAATTAAAAATGCTGACTTAAGGCTTAGACAGCATCACCAAACTGTTACTTTGTGCCTACACCATTCAGAAACTAAATACCAAACACTTATAAATCTACAATAACATATACACGATATTAACTTTTGTTAGCAACAGCTTAAAAAGTGTAAATATAAGGTTGAACGTGTTTCCGTCTCTCTAATTTACATATTGCCTAATTAGTATTTTCTGGCTGTCCCCTCTCATTTGTTCGGAACCCGAATTATTGCCAGACTGCAGAAGTCGTGTTTTTCTTGGTGATGAGGTCACTCAAAATCTCACTACTGTGGAAGTAAAACTGAAAATTCAAACACGTGTAAATTTATTGTAAAATTTATTTAATTATATCTTATATTCAATCCTTATCTTCTATATAAGCACATTGTTTTTCTCTTTTTTTTAATGATGGTAATGGTGTTTTTTAAACTGATGCTGTTCCTTTTTAAAGATACAGCTGGTATACCTTATTATCATATTACAGCCTGACCCTATAGATGACAGTAAATCACTGATCACATGCTGAATCTCATGGACATAATGTCACAGATAAGTTTGACAAAGTGCAAACCCATACTTTACCTTAGTGTTAGAAAGGAAAAAAAAAAACTATAGACAGACCCTGTCCTCCACAAAAACACTGTTTAAGCAATTTAACTGCTGTGCAACTGACAGGATGCTGAGAGCCCTCCTCTTATTTGGCATGAGTTTTGTCTGGGTGGCATGATTGGCTGACAACAGCTGCTTCACAGCATGAGCGTGAGAGCCGGCAGCCCTGTTAATGCACACGTGAACGGGGAAATGTCTGGAGAAAAAAAAAAAAAAAAAACAGGGTTCAAGTTATTCCTTTGGAAGTGCTTGGTTTCATTTATTTTGTTGGGCTAGTGATGTAGCAGGATTCTGCTGCGCCCACATATATATCCCCTGGTGCTTTCTACGGTAGTTTTTAACAAAAGCGTTGTTCATCTGATAAGGAACCAAAGATTTTTACCAGGACGGTCCTCATCTTTAAGCAGTTTATGCATAAAATCTTTTGTTTGTAGTAATAAAGTCTGTACGCTTTTGATGTGGTTTTGCAATTTTCCTGCTGTAATCATGTCATCTGAACTCAAACCCACCTCTTTATATCAACGCTCAAAAGCAGATAATAGTTGACTATTCAAAGTTTTGGGGGTTTTTTGCCCCTCATCAGAGCTTTTGTGTCTCCCTTTGCGTTTTTCATGACAACCTGCCATCTTTTTTGGAGCTGCATATTCAGCCCATATTGTAACCACTGAAAAACAATCCAGACTAATGTCTGCTTGAATGTTGAGACACTTGTGGGTGGCATCTCACTCTTGTGGGACTCTAAACGTGACTGGTCTTTTTCTAATCCAGTTCACAGGCCGTGACAGAAAATGCAAAAGCCTATGAATTCCCACTCTTTGGCAGAGTTTTTTTTTTTATTTTTTTTTATCTCATACCAATTATTATTTTCTGTTGCCGTGTTTCAAGTTGGTTTAAAAGCTCCAGTCATTACCTATTTGTTCTCCCAGCCATGTTCTCTCCATGCTGCCTCACTGCATGTATGGCATCTTGCTGAGTCATTTAGAGGCAAAGGGAATCACAGCTGAAAACTCATTACAGGAAAGTGTGTGGGGGAAAGAGAGACCCTGACACAAGTTATGAAGTGAGTGGCAGGGCTCATTAGCGGAAAGTTTCACGAGTTTTCGCAAAGTTTTAGGAAAATAAATAGATTGAAAGACAGACAGAAGTAGGGAAAAATAAAAAAAATCTTTGCTGAGAAAAATAATATATCAGCCTGGATAGATTTACTTCAACACCTGTGCTGACAAAACCCACTCGTAAAGCAAAAGTAGTTTTCATCGCGCTGGTTCACATCTGTTGGACGAGTAATAAAAGCCCAGATGAAAACCTTTTTTTTCCCTCCTTGGTTACATTCATCTCCTTAAAGGTCAGTCTCATGAATGGAACCCCTGCCATTTTTAGCGCTGCTCTGAATGTGCTGCCCGTGAGTCATGTCTTTGAAACTCACCGTGAACGTGGATCATGATTCCACTCGTGGTTTCATAGACGATCTCTCCTCCTCCGTCTTCATCACACACACACACACACACACACACAGACACACACACACACCTCCAGTGTGCTTCGACAGCTGGGCCTCAGCCTTGCCAGTCACTTTGATTTCTACGCCGCGGAGTGGGGTGGAGTTAGCTCACATAAGCGTACTCCATTAGTCCTACAATCTTATGTTGAAGGCATAATCACCTAACTCTGCCGAGCATGTCATTCCGATTGCCTCGGTAATTAGAAAGCCCCCGTTCTGATTGACGGGACCTCACAAACAGGTCTGTGCAGACACACGCATGTCGCATCCTTTTGCCAGGTTTTAGAACACAAAATAGGTACAGAAGTGTTCAGAAGCAGATCCATTCTGTCGTATATGTGTGGTGACATGGCGGCTAAGTTGCCCCCCCCTCAGTTGCCTGCATTTTCCTCCCAGCTTGACTGAGCACACCTGCTTAGCATCATCTCCTCCTCCTGTGTGTATTCAGCCAGCCTGCTTCCTTTCTCCCGTGCCAGTCCGTCTTTGTTCTACCAGCAAGCGCTCAAGCCTCTTTTTTTCCAATTATCTTTATCTCCAGTGGCCTTTTGACCCATTTTTTAGCTTTTTGACTCTGCCTCAGCCCATTGTTTTGGATATCTCTGCCGTTTCTGACAGAATACCTGTGTACCGACCTTTGGATTGATATAAAACCTGTTGAGTCTCTATATACCGGGCCCGGAGCCCCATACCGGGCTCCGGGCCCGGTAGGGGGCTCGGTTTCCGGCCGTTACTCACGCTTGTATTCCACCATGAGCCTCTTCAGCGCAGTGCCGGCCATCGCGGTTCCGGTGTTCTGTCAGGTCAGCATACCCCGACAGAACACCGACGGCAGGAAAACAAACACAGATCAGCTCCGAGCAGAACTCCCACGGAAGCAGCGAGCCACCAAAGAGTGGTAGGAGCACACTAGTGGTACTCCCACCAGCTTTATTTATTGCTATGAAGGACATATTCCGAATGCCACTATAACAGATTACAACAGTCAGTCTTTATTATAATTAACTTTAAAAAAGTACTTAAATGAAAGGAGATTGGAAGGATTGAAACTGGATACTTAAGGAGTGGATCGCTACACCGATCGATAATAGAAGCCCCCAAAAGACCGGTTACTCATCTATAATATCTATCAACATTAGCATTTGTTGTACATGCACTTAGCATCATCCTGCATTTGATTTTTATGTGAGAAAAAAAAACTGGATGCTTTGATTCATCTCCAAGGTAATTGAAGAAAATCAATAATAACATCATGCATTTTTTTATTCAATGAGAGGTTACATGATAATAAACATGAATGATCTAATACATTTTTCATGGGCATACTATATCAATTATGAAAAAGACGCTAAATTTGAATAACCTACAGTTACAAAGTCAACAATGACATTGTGAAACCCAAATGAATAGTCCTCCAATTATCAACATATTAAAGAAATTACAGACTATTGGCTGCAAACAAAAAATGACATATTTCATGCTCTGGCAATCAGTGAAAACAATGTAATGAAGTTTTATATGCAGCTCAGTGCTCCCCAAACACCACATTCCCGTACAGAAAAGAGAGGTTGCTCTCTGGAATAGCAAATGTTGAAAATGTTGTTTCTGGTTGAAATTCATCCTCTAAAATTCATGATGCCATTCTATTTTTCCAAAGATTTTTTTTTTAAATGGACAATTTTTGTTGAACTGAATTATGAAGATGAGTCATTAAACAATGAAGACCACAAATGAATCTGTTGTGTGTTGTGTCTATTTTCCTTACCGTTTGCTCTAGATGGCGTGGTACATTGCTGTGGGCTCTTCTAAAAAACATTCAGTCTGTGATGCTCAGTTCAGGTTGAAAAATGGGTTTATTGTTGGCGGTAAAATGGTACTCAAAGCGTCGTCCTTTTTACAGATGTACTACAGTCCTGAAGTCTTTCTGGAGATATTGCAGAACGCTCAATTACACAAATGCAAGTGTGTTCCAGAAAGAAGTCTGCAGAGATTAACGGTGGCTGTGTTCATTCAATTTATTGGCCTTATTGTAAATGACAACATTTACCATCTATGCATTTACATTAGTCAAATGAATTTTTCTATTCATAGCCAAGTTTACATGTTAGATAGTTAGTTTAGACCTATATATTGAGCCCTCCACACCACTAGGATAATTCTATGTATCCAGAGTGCTAATTATGCTCATATTCCCCCCTGAAAAAAAAAAATAAAAAGATTTCTGCCTCACACAATCAACCGTATATTTTGAGGATGTGCACTTGGAAGAAAAAAATGTGGAGAAAGTCAGGTCTGAGTTGTCTGCACATTCTCCTGAAAATCTCTAGTGTTCATGTGTGAAAATGGTTTCTGACTCATTTCCCACACAATCAAGTTTCCACAAAAGTTGGAACACTGTGCAAACAGAACTTGAATGCCATGACTTGTAAATCATAGATATTCTTTGCTATAAAAAGAAAATAAACAACTAAGAGGGCTCAGAAGATCAAAGGAGCACAGCAAATGTGCTGCAGGCTACGGAGAAGCAATAGATCAAACCTTTTTTATACTGTGCATGGTGCTCTTTCTGAATAATGTGAAAGCCACCCACTTCCAAAAAGTTATAAAGGGACAAGAAAGGACAAGAAAAAAAAGTGCAGCTTAACATGGTAATATGATTATATTTGAACATATTAAGACCAATATTTCTAAATGTGAAATTTAAGCAGTTATGTACGTCAAATGTATTTAAAGAGACCCCAACAGGCATTTTATAGGACTTTAATGGTGTGGTATCTCTGTTTATATTCCAATTCTTAGATAAGTTATTTTATCTATTTTCAATTTTTCTGACATTTTATATAATTGAATCAACTGTAATCAGATGATCATGGCATAAATTAGCTTTATTTAATTTCTTTACTTTTTTTAAACTTATATTCTTTACATTCCCTGGGAGTTAGATAAACTCCATATCCCCAGAGTCAGTCTAATCGCCAGGAAAAGGAAGAGAAAATGTATGTTGACCTCTTTCGGGGGG
>JABUIW010000029.1:3246581-3274650 GCA_013363375.1 Menidia beryllina
TACATTGGGCAGAAGGCTGAGAGACCTAACAGATTAAAAGAGAAATGCAGGATTTTTTTATACATAATACATTAATATTTCTTAAAGACAGAACCCAACATGAGGGTCTTATAGTCATAATATATCCTAACTGAAAATATTTGCACCATAGGATGCCTACAATTAGGACAGATACAGATACAGATATTCTTGGGCTTTACTACTCATTGAATTACTTCTTTATTATGAGGGAGTCCATACACATGCTCAGCCAATTGTTCTGAATACGGCTCTAAACATGAAAATGCCAGTTTAAGGAATAAGGAATGCGTGAGTCGTAGTATTTCTTCTGTTGTGGTGGTCATCTGGTGACAGGTTATCATGCCGTATCTGGGCGGTGAGGAGACGATAAAGGGGCTGAGGAGGGCTCTGTCCAACCCCAATGTCCAGTCCGACCCGCTGCACTAAAGAAACGCCATCCTCAAAGTCATCAGGTAGCCCACAGACCGTGGGAGGGTTTCCGGTGTGTGTCCAAACGGAGGGCCGTGGTCAAAGGGTCACTTCTAGCCCCCCCCCCCATGCCTGTGCAGGAGTTGGCTTTAGAGCTTCCGGTTTGTGTGCTAATCGCAAATGTTCAGGTCCTGTATGAAAGCCGCGGTAGCCCCGTAGCGGTAGCCCCCCTCCGGTCCCCGGTAGTCCCCTACTGGTAGCCCCTTAACCCCGTACCGGTTGCCCCGTACCGGTAGCCCCGTACCGGTAGCCCCCTACCAGCCCCGGCAGCCAATCATTCTAAACCCATTTTAACTTTCCAGTCACGGAGCTGTGCGAGTCGTCAGTAAATCTAGGGCCTACCAGCAGACATTGTGCACAGTATCCAGGGTGCAGCGGCATGATCCACCACCTCAAAATACATAGCTTACCGGGGAATTTCACGAGCCGTGCGGGGACAGGGGTCTCGATACCGTCATCTCCTTGTTTGGTCCTCTTCTCTCTCATGCTTCCCCTCCAACTGCGCTCATTTTCATTTCACAACCCTTTCAAACCAACATTTGAAGAAGAAGCCTCCATTAAAAAGCTGCTGCTAGTCTGCCCTGCTGATTCACCGCGGTGAGCGGTTCATGTCCTTTTCAATCTCTTAAAACTCAATGCTAATTAAAAAGAGGTGTGAATCATATCCGTCTCAGGATTTGAAAGAAAAATCTTCCCTCCCCCTCAAAAAATTTTGGAACTCTTTTACTTTTTATGCACACATTCGTACTTTTATTCATTCGTGACAAGTTTGTTGGAGAAAAATGACGGTTGCGCCAGGGTTACCTAACCAAGACAGGTATTTAATGAACTGAAAGAGCTCTCTGTGAGCTGCTTTTGTTGCTCAGAGATCATTTGGGTCAAGAATGAATCAGACTTCCTACACATAAGGAAAAAAAGAAAAGGAGATGCACTATTGCTCATGTTTCCCTCATTCCGTACAGAAGCATTTGTTCCGTTATTAAGCAGACACGGTCGCAGACACAAATAACAACCATTAAAAGTCTACCTCTGTCTCAGTTGCTTCGCCGTTCTACATTACATGTCTGGATACGGCTGTCGTCAACCTTTTCAGAACTACATTCATCTAATTCATATGTTTGTGCAGTTTGGACCTATTTGGCCCTGAGTTTTGATGGCCCGTTCTTTTGTCACATTAGGCTGGATATTGGATTGAACCTTGTAAATCCCAAAGAAAATTGTCACTGTGTGCACAAATGGAAAAACAGATTTTAGTATAGCTTAAAAAGACGTGTTTCTTTCTGTGTGAGGCCCGTCTAGCGATGACTATGGCAGGCGGCAGTGACCTTCTGTTCTGTTTTAAAGAAGAAGAAGCCTCTGACTGAAGGTACTCAGTTGTCCCTTTGTTAGGTATTGCAGAACACGGTTTGGAAATAGTCTGTGTGCATGTTCAGAATTACCCCTATCTTGTCAAATCCCCCTAAATAATCCCCCCCCCCCCTTCGCAAATAGCCTTTTGTGAGACTTTTAGGGCACCATCAATGTAATCACTTAAACTAAGATAAATCTGCATGATACTTGGCATTTTCTCTACTTTTAATGATCTTCCAGCATGAGGTTGTTTATTCTTAAAAAACAAACTACTGTTATCCCACCAAATCCTAAGAGGATCTTGTCTCAGCACAAGAAGAATTCGTGAATAATTTCGAGCTCTATAAAACTGATTATCTCTTCCTATTTATCCTTTTCTCAAATGTATTTAATTGCATTCTTTGCGCCATGAATCCATTCACACGGCTCATTATTAGTTGAGAGGGAGAAAAGAAAAAAGAGAACGAGACATTAGAAGATAGCAACGATTTAATGTGATCTGACGTTTGTGGACTTTGTTTGTGGCAACATTTCCTGGTAACAACGATCAACGACCTGATGGAGAACGCCTGCAAACAATCCCGCTCCTTGCAAAACCTGGTTGAGTAGACGGGTCAGCTGGGTCGGAAGAATGTTGTACCATCAAGATCAACTTAATACCCAAACAAGACAACAAAGCAGACGTAAAAAAAAAACAACCTGCGGATGCTTCAGCATCGCTGCCACCGGCGGTGAGTCAGCCCACGCTCACAGACTCACCTGTCAAACACCTCCACACGTTACAACCATTCCAGGGTGCCTCCTTTGTGGGGGAGTCTATGGAGAGCAGAACCACGCCAATTAGACGGGCTGTTTCTGATAAACCCCGCATATGTCTTCTCTCTTCTGTGGACCAAAAGTGATTGTAGATGTTAATGTGTAGTTGTGACACAAAACAGTGCTGTTATTTTGTTTTTTTTTTCTAATGGAAAGAACAGCACAACCTTGTGAAAGCTCATTTGGGATAGTTACTTCTGCCTTTCTAACACATTATGGAGATTTTAAGTCTTAACAGGAAAGATGTTTCCCTGTCCTCAAGCTGGTTCAGATTTCTTGTCTTCCTCTACATTTTTCCCACTGCCCAACGGGGAAAAAAAAACGGTGATAAGGTGATGGAGCATCAGCATTCTCTAGAGGCCAGTGGAGGTAATGACACATTCTTTGTTGAGAGGCATTCATCTTTCTCTCTGTCTGATTTCCCCCCTGTCTGTATCACATCAGCGCACGATAGCATCATATTTATTGCAGAACTCAGCTCTTCTGCAGACTGTTCTATTTTGAGCAGAGTGCAATCTCACAGTTTTGGGGTTTCTTTTTAAAATGACTGGCTTGTGTGAAGGGAAAACAGAAACCAAATTAGACAACCTGACTTGTGGCTTTTACGTTACAGGTAAGGTTAGGCGGCATTGCTCTGACACACCCTTACTGAATGTAGGAACAACCCCGAGGCAGATCTTTCCTTTGTATTTTCTCCTGTTTTTTGTCTTTTTTTGACAGCCTGTCATATCGTAACACGACGGGATAGCTCTGAGCTCTCTGTGTTGGTTTACATCTCCCACATAAAACACCAGCGCGTCTATTATTCATGGAACATCTTCGTCTAGCTATGCACTGCGCCGTACACATGTTGCATACCTGGCGAATAGGTGTGTTTGCAGCTCACATGGCAACGGCAAATAAAGCAAGCAAACAAGCAAACGAAATTCCTTCTGCTAGGAGAGATGTGTGGGTTCCTGCAGCATGACAGTGGTGTCTGTCTCTTATTCCAGAACCATGAACAGTGGCGACAAGTACTGAAACGTGGCTCCTTTCTGTGGGATTTCTATCTGAACTCAGAAGGGATCGCTGTTATATTTTTGGCTCATGCCATATTTGCACTGATATCATTAGCTTCTCTTTCCCCCAGGCCTTTCTACCACTTATCTGAAATATCTGCTCCGATAATAATCAAACCTTTGCCTGAAGTTGGCGTGAGAGCATGCATGTAGTCATTACCGGACACACGAGGAGGCCAGTAAATGTGGGCATATGTGGAAGACATGAAGTGGGATCTAAAGGTTAAATGACTGAAGCCAGTGCTCACACACAGAATACCTTTTGCATCCTAATAAGCTTATTTGCATCAGCTGCATGTCATATGAGTATTCACCTGCCTGTCGTGCATTATTTCCTCTAAATCTCTTTCTTTTAACTTTAACGTGACATACTTTCTCTTCCCAAAACCCAATATTCTCTCACACCATTTCTTTTTTCCTCGTTCTTTGACACATCCCTCCTCCCACAAGAATTACCCACACAGAGTTAATCTCATCTTTTACCAGCACCAACTGGAATTAGCTGCGGGTTTGAGTGTGCAACTTTCTGTTCCCTCTCCTTGTTTTTTTTTTTTTGTTCAGAAGACCACACCTTGAAGCCAACCCCTGGCTAAATGGCTTGGTTTCACTTGCCATTGAGCATCAGCGCAGCAGGGGCTGACGCACAATCCTCACTGCCTATTCTGAGGAAATCTCTGTATAGCGCTTCCGTCCGTCTATGGTAAGGTGTTTATTTTTTGTCCATATTTGCATTTGTTTAGAAAATATATGTGTGATAGATTCATTGCTTAACTTCAGTAAGTTTTTCTCTTCCTTTTAATATGAGAGGCAAGAGAACCAAACATAATGAGGTGAACAAAATTCACCAAAAGAGCAAGAATATTTGCCTGCTTTTCCTTTTTTTTCCCCTCATACAACTAAACGGTAACAGACAGAATGTCAGGGGTCTTGCATTAAGCTCTGATAGATAGGAGAGAATGAGAATTCTTAAGAAGGGTAATTGGAAGGATTTTGAATAAAATTGTTCATATTATCTGCCCTTTTTTTCCTGCACATTGGCCTTAAAAAATAGTGATGTTGATGGTAAAAAGAAGACACGGTGTGGAAATGACAGAAAACAGGGAAGTAATGAAAAAAATGGGTTGTTCTAAAGAAAAAAAGTGCCTCCAGGCAGCTCTAGCCCTACCTTTTCTTCCCGGCAGCTAGAACATACATACACTTTATACTCTCAGTGAATGGAGAAACGTTCCAAACTGGCTTAACCCGTACAGCAAGAGTCGCGCATTCTATAACTGCAATATGAGAAGTCTGGTATGAACAAACATCGTCCCACTCAGAAACTACGTCTGGGTCTCATATGCTGCATGTTTATGTTTGTTGATTTCTCCCATTTCCTCTCAGTTGAGGTCAAGTCAGATTCGCATTACAGTGAGTCAGTATACTGACATCAAACGCATCGCACAACTCAAGAATGGGCAATGTGGGTGTTCTATCACAATAAAGAAAAAGGCTAAAAGACTGCTTGACTCTTGTGGAGGTCGTAAGCAGGAAAACAAATTGTGGTCCACGTTTTGCCACCTCAGAATGACCTCAGAGTTACATACTGTTCTGCAAATAATTAGGACAGAAAATCTAACTAACTGTACTTGTCAAAACAGCAATGACTATGGATTTGCTTTAGAATTCACTCAAACTGTTCTGTAGGTAGAACCCCAGTCTCCAGATCCAGGCCGGGGCAAGCTGTTAGATTAAGCTGTGTTGTCACTTTAGAAGCAGAGCTAAAGTGCAGGTAACATCAGCGGTGATTGAACATGTCTGGCTTTAAAAAGCCCCATGTTTAGATTCTGAGTTGAGTCTTTTTATACAGCCTAATTTAATAGTCAGGAATACTGGATGAGAGAGAAAATAGCGACTGATTTGACAGCTCAATATGTCTACGGCGGTGCCGAAACGGTGACAGGGAGCGTCTCGGAATTTAAATTGTTGGGATTAGATGAGACAGAGTTGAAATGGAACACTGGGCATGGAGGCTGTTATCCAACTTCTTCCCTGTCAAGCTCGGAGCGTTCGTCAAAATGAGACATAAATGTAAAAGAGAGGGCCTTTTTGTGTTGTCAGAAAGCAGTGGTTGAGAGGGCCTCACCCTCATGAGGCAAAAAAGACTCTCCTTATGTCTACAAAACTAAATATGGATTTTAAAGCTTTCAAAGCAACAAAGGAAATGTGGAGACAACGTCGGAAAGCCACATCTTTAGAGATCACTTGTTCCACGTTATTGGTGTTATTTTAAGTAAATTCCCCTTTTTGTTGTCAGAGCAGAGCTCCCGTGATCACTCTAACGTTGCCAAATGAAATGCTGTCACATTTGAAAAAAGACTGCACAAGACATTCTGGGTTACAGTGACGACTGCAGCTGCCTGTTTAGCCACACTGCTGTTCAAACAACCGACTAACAGCGGGGCGAGCATTCATTTGTCTTTTCAGCAAAGGGAGGCTCGGATGATGACTCACACATCGGTGTGTAATGAGTCAGTGTTGTAAAAACGGCTTTATGTGAAGCACCTAGATATGAAAATGAATTTGTAAAAACAATTTCCATTCCTTTCGATTGCACAGCTGATGCTCTTTTGTTTGCATATCCAGCTTCAGAATCAATCAGAATCAGAATCATTCTTGGTGCTGACGACAAAAGAATCTCTAGAAAAGTCGCAATGCATTTAGCACTAATACTGTAGTGTAACTGATATAAATGTTAGGGGGGAAATAAGGAATGCAATCTCCTACGCTGTAAATTTAACATTTAATTTTGCATGTGAAGCGCATTAAATGATGAATGCCTCTTTTTTTTTGTTATGCACTTCAGCATTTACAGCTAATTGGCTGGAAAAATAGTTTTTGATCATGTAAATAAATCATCTTACTGGCATGTCGTGTGAGGTTACCTCATAAATGCGAATGCGTAAATCATTAAAGGGACACTCTATCTGTTTATACACTTCAGTTAACCTGTCGTGCAGTGTAGAATATCGTCTGCGAAGACAATAGTCTGGCCTGTTAAATTGTTTCGCAGGAGCTTTGTGGAGTCTTTGAAAGTAACTAAATTTTTGTCAGCTTGAACAATGTTAACGCCTGACCATTCAGAGTTCAAGAGTGCAGACACACATAGGCCTCCAAGGTGTACAGTTCCATGTCACATTTCTTTAAACATGGCTGGGAAAATTACTTTGGTGCAGCAATTTATTGACATGTACATGAAAACACCACCCAGAACGAGAACACAGACAGAACTTCATATGAAAACAAAAAACAGGCATTAAATCAGTTATTTCTCTTTATTTATTCCCTCTGGAGACTGTGCTCATGATACCTATGATTGCTCTACCATACTCCTGGATTTCTACCATTCATGCTGTTATCTTGACTGATTCAGTTCCACTGTGCTTTGACAATTCTTGTAAAGTGGAAATTGTGTTTTACCACAGCGACAATATTTTCTGCAGATATGCCTTTACTCACACGGAAATCTCATTCCTGTGTATTCAAAGAGAAGGAGCAACACCGTCCTTTGCAAAAGAGATCAATTTTGATGTAATGCAGTTCACAAAAGTATCTTAGGTCAATCCTATTTTCTTTAATAATTCATATGATGATGGGAAATAGGTGCAGTAATCAATTGTAACATACAAACATTAATGGAAACACACTAGGACGGCAAAAAAAGTCTTTGCAATATTAACCTTGAAAGTCAGCAACTATTGTTATTAATTCATCATTAATTCATCAGTCTTTCATGGTCACAATTTATGACAAGGCTTTTGCAAAGACAAGACAGATAAGTTGAAGGGATAAATGCATCTACCAAGTCCTGAGTCAGTTTTTACAGGATTTTTTTTTCTTATGTCTTTGGAACATCCATCATCAGATACGGTTCATTTATTGTAGATTTAAGTTTTTCAGGTCTGACCATTTTTGTAATCTTCCTCATTCAATCAAAATCATTTTGAGGTAACACAGGTCAAAATGCAAAGATTTGTCAAGTTCTTAGTTAATAATGATACCCTGATGAGCAAGACAATGAAGAACAATATGTTCATTTCTCTCAAACTGTTTTGAGTTTTGTCTTTTTTCCTTTTTTTGGATAACAAAAAAGAAAGCTGGGAACAGTTTTAATGTGTCTGTCCATGCTGTCAGATGGAATTTGGTACCTTTTATGTGCCTCAAGTACAGAGTTCCAGAAGTTTATTTCCATTGTGGTGAAAGTTCTGAAATGCTGAATGAGATTAAAATATACAATCTCTCACCGTAAGACAAGTATATCATGTGAACCTTCATATAATCATAAGGGAAAAGATTAACAGATGAAGACTAACGTATTTCCTGGCTGAATATGGGATAGACTTCAAATCAGAGCATCTGGCATAGAGCCAAGGAGCATGCCTGAATAGGGCAGTCTTACCGTATCAAACATGCCCAACAGTTGTGACTGGAAAGACTGGAAGTTTTTCTCCATTCTCAGGCAATCTATTTTCAGCCTTGTTTCTTGTAAATCCCCAAACCAAAATGCTCTTTAGAGCACATTTACACACTTAGATTCTGTCAAAACATGTGCATAGGCCTTTTAACTGATTAAGTTAAGTTCCATGTGTTTGAATTAATGTCACAGTTGTAATCTGCCTTTTTCTCTCATTGCTCAGGTTTGGTGATCTCAAACCTTGACTACCTCCATCAGTTTCTCCCGTCCAGTCCTCCACTTACAAGGCAGCCGTCATGAACTGGGGTGCTCTGGAGGCACTCCTGAGTGGAGTCAACCAATACTCCACCGTTTTCGGCCGAGTGTGGCTCTCCATGGTTTTCGTCTTCCGGGTGATGGTGTTTGTGGTGGCGGCTCAGCGGGTGTGGGGCGATGAGAACAAAGACTTTGTCTGCAACACCCAGCAGCCAGGCTGCCCCAACGTGTGCTATGACCACATCTTCCCCATCTCCCACATCCGCCTGTGGGCCCTGCAGCTCATCTTCGTCACCTGCCCCTCGCTGATGGTGGTTGGGCACGTCAAGTACCGGGAGAAGAAAGACATGCAGTACACCACCACTCACAAAGGTGCTCATCTCTATGCCAACCCTGGAAAAAAACGTGGAGGGCTGTGGTGGACATACCTGGTGAGAAAAAAGACTTTTAATACACTTATTGCCCTTGCTTTGGTTTTGAGTAAAAAAATAAAAATAAAAATAAAAATAGAATATTTGTCGTTACTTATTCATGCTAATGTGCAGTTGTTTATTTGACCTTGCATGATACTATAATAATAATTTTGTCATAAACTTTGTCTATCCTCATATCATCAAAACAACCAGTGTTTGATTTTTTTCTCTCAATTTGACCCACATTTATCATCTCTCACAGGTGAGTCTGATTTTAAAGGCAAGCTTTGATGCTGGCTTCCTCTATATCCTACACCACATCTATGAAGGTTTTGATTTGCCGCGCTTGTCCAAGTGTTCCCTGGAGCCTTGTCCGAACACAGTGGACTGCTACATATCCCGTCCCACGGAGAAAAGGATCTTCACTCTGTTCATGGTGGTTTCCTCCGCCGTTTGCATCTTCATGTGTATCTGTGAGATGATTTACCTCATCTGCAAACGTATCCAGAAATGGATTCTGAGGAAGAAACAGCTAGACCAAAAAATGTTTGTAGAAAGCCATGAAATGGCCCCACTGTCCGCGCCACGTTCCGAATTCAGGTCCAACACCTCCGTCAGAGTGGATCCCACAGTATCTCTCCAGAACCTCAGTAACTTAAATGCTGAGAGGGTGACTGTTTCTAGGAAACAATAATGCACAGTATGGGTGAGATTGTGTTTAAAAACTAAGCAACGCACTTAAAAGAACACATATGGGACTCCCTGAAGTACTGCCGCACGCCTCCACAGAGACATCCTTCACATCAGGGATTTCTAAGACATAGTTTTGTATATATTTTGATGTAAAGTGACATCCTTGTACAACTCTATATATCCAAAAGTACTACTAATGATGAAAGGTGAAAGGCTCAGATTGTCTTTTTGTGAATGGTGCATTATATAAGAATAAGTGTTGAGGCCAGCTTCTGTGAATGTATCTAAAAAATGTGATTCTACTGTAATTTGCTATAAAAAAGTGGATCAAGAACTTATACCCCTTCCAACTAATCATAGTAAATTAATTTAACTGGATAATTTCCCTTAACAGGAAAGGAGTTTTCACTTTCACTTTTAAGGGGTCGGTTATAATATGTATAGTTTTACTTATGAGAAAAGAATTGATAGAAATTGTTGGACGATGGTATGTGTACACTTGTTCAAAACTCTGGGAATTGTTTCTAAACCTGTAAATGTTTTTAAACGACGAAGTAACAATGTAGATAAGATATTTTATATTTATTGTTGCAACCAATAAAGAATTTCCCCCACAATTTTACACCGTGTCCATTTTCTTCCTCTTCGCAAATGATTGTTACTGTGAGTAACTGAAGCTGTCTTCTCATAGGAGTAAAAAGGAAAAAAAGAAAGGAAAGAAAAAAGAAAGCCTCCGTTCTCACAGAACTCGACAACTAGTGACTCACAAACAGAAGGGTTAGGCGTTTTTATTGTTTTCTCCTTTTTAAAGTCGTGTTGACGTCATTTTTTTCCACTTTACTGTCCAATCAGAAGCAGAACTCACGGGTAGAGCTTTGATTGACAGAAAAATAAACCAATAGCCACCCTGAACCAGCCGGCACAGTATCCGCATTTACGGGAACGTAGTCGGAGGAAGTGAAGTCTGTGAAACATAACATGAGTTTTCATTACGGCCAGGTATTGTAAACCTAACTGCATTTTGGCAGCGTCTAACATGTTTAAATTATCTAATTTAGCGTGCCGTTTGTTTTTGTTAGCCTGTCACAATATGTGAGTTGTATACACGAGAAACGTCAAACATAGTTAGCAGGGTGTGTTGTTCAAATCTCAACTCTTGCTAGTTTTACAGCTTTTTAGTGCAATATTGTGTACATTGACACTTAATTTCGCCACTATATGGACTTTCAGTTCACCACTATCTTATTATTACATTTCTTTAAAAAGTTAAAGTTCTTTATCCGTACAAACAACTGTTTGGACCGTTTAGGCAGTTATTTAAGAGCTAACACTCGTCTCAACCCGTGTTATCCATTGTTCATGAATCTTCTTGCTAAAAATGGTCGTCGGAAGTTCTTCCGTTAGGTGGCTGTTTTCTCCATGGTCTTCTCATCCTCCTCTTTCGGGACGTTTTCAGGGCGTACGGGTCCAGCCCCTGGCAGGGATACCAGACTTTATTTCTCCTTTTAATTCTCATCACATTACTTTAGGGAGACTTTTACAGGTTCCAGACCATTTACATTTTTAACGGACAGAGGCTGTTGTTTCTTTATCTGGTATCCCTCCTGGGATGTGTCCTCAGAAACAGTCTGGTCAGACTGGTGTCACTAAGCCTCCCGGCTTTGTTGTCACTCTGATGCATACTGTCATCTGTCAGAGCTCATAAGAAAACAACAAAAAAGAAAGTGTGTCTCGGGTTAAATGTCCACAAAGAGAGGCAGCATGCAACAGCTTTTCATCTACAAATGTCAAAAGGTTCTGAATATAACAGATATTATATACAGGTCTTTATCAATTAGGTATGCATCTTTAGTCTTAGTCTGTTCAGTTTTTTAATCCCCTCTGCAGTTATGTGTGTTCTTGCCTGTCCCTTTAGGGCTATCCAGGAGGACACAACCCTCAACAAGGAGCTCCTTATGGTGGGGGAAGAGGTCCATACGGGGCTCATCCCACTGCTCCCCCCACTGCCCCCTATGGAGGCGCACCAGGTCCAACAGGTTATGGCAGTTATGGAGTTCCAGGTTATGGCGGGCAATATGGACCTGGACCAGGCGGCGCCCCTCAGGGGCCTTATGGGGGTTATGGCAGTCAGCCATACGGAGGAGCTAATGGGTACAACGCCCCTCCAGGTAGCCTTTCAGGCATGCTTTGTACACAACAGGATAGCAGATTGTTCCTCACGCCGCCTCTTCGTCGTCGTCGCTCTCGTTCTCGTCCTCCCTGGCTTTCTGGTGGGATGATCGATAGAAGATGGCTCGCGTTCGCAGACAGTCATGTAGCGACAGGGCTCAGTTTGTGCCCCTCAGCGGGGCTGCTCGGCTGGAGTGATGACTCCAGTAATACTGAGCGAGGGCTAAGCAGAGTAAGAGATAGATGGGCCGAGAGAGAGTGTGTGTGTGTGTGCGCGCATGTTTGCGCTGCTTCTGGTAGCAGCTAAACGTAAGTCAGAATCTGATAGTATATGCTGCCATCACTCCCCACGGGGATGGAATCCATCAAAACCCCGCCTGAAGTGTCACCTGTCCTTCTCCCCCCATCCATTTTTCTGACGATGAGCCGTCCCTCCTGTCCTCCCTGCTCCTCACACCGTATTCTCCTGGACTCCTTCTCTTTTGCCCCGTTCGTCCAGATACTGGCCTCATGCCCTAACACGACCTCCCTCCTGCTGAGATGATTTTTTTCAACACCGCCTATTGTCTCATCTCCTCACTTTTCTGTGCCGATGAAACGCCATCCTTTTTTTTTTTTATCACAATCGCAGGAAGATTCATTATTGGGATCACAGGGAGTCAAACGTGGATTTATTTTTCTGATCAGGACTCTTTTGGAGCAGAGGCACCACAGGTCCAGCCATCAGACAGTTAACGATTTTCTTTTTATTAGCACTGCACTGGTTTCATTTACGGGGTATATTATCAATTTTTTGTCCTTCTTTTATTAATTATTTTCCTCCAATACAGTTCCCCGGCTTCCAATCCTGCCTGGGAACTGTAGTGTAAAAACAAAAAAAAATGTAATTTGTTCTGAATATATCAGATAGCCCTGCTGAGAGAACATCTGACCTCCCCCTCTTCCTCTGTGTAGGTAATGTCCCCCCTGGTGTGAACCCTGAAGCCTACCAGTGGTTCCAGAGTGTCGACGCGGACCGCAGCGGCTTCATTAACATGAAGGAGCTAAAACAGGCCCTTGTCAACTCCAACTGGTCCGCTTTTAATGACGAGACTTGCCTCATGATGATAAGTAAGTCAGCGTCGGGCAGATCTGTGGTGATGGGTTTTTCTTTTTTTTTTAAATGTCTTGACTGTTTCTGGGGGCAGAATGAATTCAAGTCAAAGCACCGTCAGCGACTTAAACAGCTGCAGCAAAGGAAACCCAGGGAAAAAAAACAGATAAATGGATGAAAGAGTGGCAGATAAAAATAAAGCAGGCACCCTCAGGGCTTCCAAACTTCTAAACAAAAATCTTTTCTTCGTCTAATGGGAGACGTTAAGGCTGTGAGGACTTGACCTAAAAAAAAATACAGTCGTGTTTGTCTGGCTGCCTGTTTGCTGTGCGACTATCTTTACATTCCAGCTGCATTTGCCCGGCAGTGACTAATGTATTCTATTACCATGATGGGAAACGTGTGACTTGTTTGGACTACTGTTACAAGGAGAAGGTTCACCGTGATGGACGAGGGACTCGGCAGGAACACGCTGCTACATTTGTGCTTTGATGTGAAAGAAAGTAGAGCAGTAACTGGGGGAAAGCAACAAAAAAAAAAGAAACAACAAAAAAAAACGCCCTCTTTGATTCTTGTTTAGCTGAGCCTGGCATGTATGGTACTTCCTTTTAGACATGTTTGACAAGACGCGGTCGGGGCGGATAGACGTGTTTGGCTTCTCGGCGTTGTGGGACTTCATGCAGCGGTGGAGAGCCTTGTTCCAGCAGTACGACAGGGACCGCTCGGGATCCATCAGCGGTGGAGAGCTGCACCAAGGTGCCGCCGTCCGCCACTCCGCTGGCCTGCCGCCATGCCGTAGGCGGCGATCTTCCTGACGTGCCCTTCTCCCTTTCCGCAGCTTTGGCCCAGATGGGGTACAACCTCAGCCCGCAGTTCTCGGAGACGCTGGTGCAGCGCTTCAGCGTGAGGGGCGGGCGGCCCGGCATCCAGCTGGACCGCTTCATCCAGGTGTGCACCCAGCTGCAGAGCATCACGCAGGTGTTCAGGGAGAGGGACAGCGCCATGGCCGGCAGCATCCGCCTCAGCTACGAGGACTTCCTCTCCAGCGCGGTCACGCGGCTCATGTGAGCACAGCACCGTTCCGTCTGCAGGCCGCCGCACGCCCCAGCCGCCGCCACAGGTGCCCCCACACGCACAGGTGCGCGTGGCGCCACAGCGGCCAGCACACACCATTCCTAAGTTAGCTGCTGTAAGCGGTCAGTCTGACTGAGGTCCAGCGGCTACTTTACAGCCAGCTGAAGCTTTCACTTTCCCACACTCCGAAAGAGTGGCTGTGGCTTTGTATCAGCCACCATCGCTCTCATTCTCAACGGTCACTCTCTGACCAAAGATGCCTCGTTAGATATGTTTAAAAAGGTTCTTCCTTGCTAGCGCTGTTACTTGACATTATGAGTAGCTGAACTCAGATCCAAGTGAACAACGGACTGATTGATCATTTGGTTGGAGACTCCACTTGGTACAAATCTGTCACAGCTGAGCCAGTCCTTCTAATAAAGGTGATAAAAGCTGCTCCTCTGTGACAGTTCTGGGTTGAAATTCACATTTGATTTATTAAATCATATGCAGAAGTAGCATACGCTTTTTCCATAAATGATATTCTAACTTTTAAATGAATACACAGGAGAGGAATTTGGAGCTTCCATAAGATATTTATTTGCTATGGTTGGACAGGGATAAGAGGTGGAGGGTCACATTTTGAAGTGCCAGATTTCTAAAGTAGTTTTTGCCTAATTGCACCCTTTTAAATTCACATAGCAATAACGGACACAAAAGAGAAATGAGAGAGATAAAAGTGTGCCTCATTAAGTTTTTTCCTTTTATCCATTGCTCCGGGATCTTCAGTATCTGTGTGGCCAGTACATGAAAGGCCCATCGTTAGTGGGTAATATGCTCCTCTGAGATATTTGTATTCTGATGTCACTTAAATTGCCAAATGGTTTGTCATGCTAAAAGCCAATAAATTGTTTGTATTCATATCTTGTTCAACTTCTTTCTCTGTGCTACAGTGGTAGGTTCATTTCCAATTTCCCAGCAGGAGAAAGCGGTCGATCCCACGGCATGACATTTTGAGGAAAATGTCTCAAACTATTTGGACCTCAACATCCCCAGATCTACCATTTGTTTGTCCCCACTCAAGTCCGGATTGGCTGCATTAAAGGTGGAAAAAAAAATCCTCTCCTTCCATATCTGCTGCATCTCTCACTCCTCATGTGTTCATCTGCTTGAGCACCGTCTACGTCAGGAGTCCTACTGTTTCACCCCAAATCACAAGCAATCCATCAAATCCCCCTCGTGCTTCGCTTTTGCTCGCCTTCCACATCCATCTCCTCCTCACTCCTCTCCTTACATCTTAATCTCAGTTAAGATGAACCCGCGCTGTCAAAGCCCCTTAAGCCCGCCTCGGTGTCACATGTAGTGCCCGTCGCGCCGCGCTCTGTTTGTGAACATGTGTCTGGTGTCTGAACCCTCCTCAAAACACGGGAGCGTGGGGAGTCGGGTGTCGTGGACCAGAGTGCGCGGGGTTTAGCGGATTAAGGCCACGGGACAGGCAGCTGCCGACGCCACGCAGCTGATGGGATTCAGCCCCAGTCCTGACTGTCAATTTTTCTGTAATGAGGAAATTTTCCGACCGCTGACCATGCCTGACACTTGTAATTAACTTTGCAAATAGAGCGGGGTCTGCGGCTGGCGGGCTTGATGGGTGGTGGGGGGGGGGGGGCTGCGACGGGCCGCTGTCAGCCTCGCTTTGTGATTTGGATTGATAAGATGGTTGGTTGGGATTTTCACATGAAAAAAAATATTAAATGACAACAAAAAAAAATAAAACTTTGGCAAGTGTAGCTCGCTAAATCTCATTTCTGAATAAACAGAAACTTATTCAATAATCCCGGCACTGCCAAGTGCAGAGCTGGCAGCAGCAGTGTTGTTCGCCTGCAGGGGATGAGCACATTTCTCTTTATTTGTCAGGACTGATCACGCGCCAGTCCTGGCAACCACCGGATGAACGGCACAGAGGGGACGACACGCTTAAAAGAATGATTTTTCAACCATAATCAACCCACACAGAGTCCTGCTAATCACAACAATTTTAGCAGCATTGGAACTAATGATAACAAATTTGGATGTTGCTCCATTTCATTTATTTATTTGTGTGTTTACACTCGGCCTCGGCACAGCAGGGAAGCAGCGAGGCTGTGCTGGTCATCCACCCCCCAGAGCGGGCTGCTGTAAGCCCAGTATTGTCAGAAACCTCCTGAGCAAGCACCACCCATCTTAGCACAGAGAAGTGTTCTCCAAGTCCTTTTGCTTAGTGACTGAAATGTTCAGTTTTTTAAGGAAGCCAAAGCCTCTCATAAAGTCTTCAGCACTGCCGAGATCTTTTTAGCCTGAGGAAAATAACAAGGTGCTTGGGGGCATAGTCATTGAAGGTGTGTCTTATTGTGTTGTGCAGTACTGTTTGCCACCCCTTAGATGAGTGTTTTCAGAAGTATGCACGAAATGTTCCTTCAAAGGAATCAACATCATTTTTCTTGGCTTAATGCTCATCTATTCGAGGGCGCAAACACCTTGCATGTTATCTCAGTATACAGGTCTGACTGTTTGCCCGCAGACGCATTTGTCACTTATTTATGAAGTATCAGATGAGTTATGGGACCTCCAGATACAATTTGCTCCACTCCTAAAATTGCTGCTTAGTAACATGAAGCACACAACACTGATTAGATTAGCATGAAATAAAGCAATGCCCTCGTTAACCTTTTTTTATGTGTACAACATGTTAATGAAATATAGAAGAATTAGAGACCACTATGATTCAAAGCACTTGTTGGGATATTGAATATTTCCGTTCAAACAAAACAAAAAAGTCACTTTATCCATTTAAATGTAATGTGCTAACACTACCAGTAGATGGCAATAAAACACTAAGGGTGCCGAATAGCCAATAACATGTAACCAGGAAGAAGAAGCTGAACGACGGAAGTTACGTCACTGCAGCCTCAACGTGATAACAGCAAAGGTGAGTCCTGACTTATGAAATGAACTTATGTGACAATGAAACTATCTGATTCTTTGCCGCCAGCCTGTCGTTTTACCGGCTAATAGAACCGAGGCGTGGCTTTAGCTTCAAAGAGACTCCCTCCGGATCGTAAAGTTTGTGTTTGAGCTCACTCAAGGTTTCCCTGACATGTAACTGTGAACAGAACATTTCTCAATTAACGTGTGAAATGGCTGTCACGGAATCAGTAATAAAACCCCAGTTTTCAACATGTTCCTAAATGTATTTTTACGACACGGTGCCTCATTTGTCAGCGCATAGTTTACAGTAAACAACAGGCCGAACTCCGTAGCAAAATCTGGAATTAAATTCCTGCTGCAGCTGCACGAGGCACACGGGGCCATATAGGCTTTACTTTAGATAAATCTTGGACAATCAAATGTAGAGTTTTGATTCGGCTCACTCAAAATCCGTGAAAATCATCAGTGGACCCTTTTATTTACTGTGCAATAGCAATCGACTTGAACTTGAGGCTGAAGATAACATTTAAAGGTTGTGTTGAGTTTTATATTGATACACAATTCTATTAATTTCCGTTTAAGTCTAAGCTAAAGTCATTTGGGTATTGTTTCTTTGTCTTTGGTCTTTGAAAAGGAGGACATACATCCCCTGTATTTAATTGAATGGCTCTTGATCTACTGGTAATCAGACAGTATGACCATCAAAAAGCATCTTTTTTTTGCATAATCTTTTTGATAACTTAGAATCCTCATTTTTCAACTAGATATACTGATTCTGAGGCAGAATAAGAGTGTTTGAGCTTCTAATGGATAAAAGTCTGGTGGAACCATCATTTAACCACAAGAGGGGGCTGGTGACTCAAATAGAATGTACATTCAGAGATGGTGTTTCCTAGAAAAAGTTACCTTTTCAAGCTAAATTATATTTCTTTTTTATTTCTTTTTTCCTCATGAAGCGCCTGGGAACCAAAGCGGTGTGCAGTCATGTGGCCTGTGGTTTGGACTGCGATGCGAACCTACGCACCTTACATCACCTTCCCGGTGGCCTTTGTTGTCGGAGCGGTGGGCTACCACCTGGAGTGGTTTATCCGAGGGTCCCCCAAAGCTCGGGAGGACGAGAAGAGCATCTTGGAGCTGAGGGAGGAGAGGAAGCTGCAGGAGCAGCTGGGTAAGGACGGCACCCAGGTGCTCAGCCTGAAGGAGAAGCTGGAGTTCACGCCCAAGGCGGCCCTGAACAGGAACCGCCCAGAGGAGAGCTAACTGGTGTGGGAGAGACACACCACCTGGAGGACGGTGCACCAGGAGCAAAGAGAGCTACCCGGAGGGAAAAATCACTCAGACCTGCCATTCACCTCGGCGTACTCCTCCCTCATGACCACCTGAGAGCACCAGCCCTCCTGGGTTAGCAACGGACACTTTTTAGTAGATTGAAAAAAACATCTTGTGTCTCGTTTTAAGTCAGAAAAGGCCTGTATGATGTTTTTGCACTCTTGATTCCACTGATGGTTCGTCTGCAGTCAGATAAGCGCCTATTTATTGAGCCTTTGGTTGTGTAACGCGTGAGCCGATGACAAGGTGTTATTTAGTTTGGTTGTTCGCGCTCGCAAAGAAATAAATATTCTTGCATGATATGGCGGCGTGACGCAGACTTCTGGACATTGTTAATACCTCAGTCGGCCCGTTTGCCATTTCAAACCGAGGATTTTTAAAAGTGCAACTCTGTCACAAAGCGTTTGTCCTTTAATCTTGTTTGTGTGTTAAGAAAGGGTGACTGACCGTGCAAAAGAAAGACAGCTCTTTGTGGTTCTTCTTTTAATGTAATCTCGTGCACCCTCTGACATGGCAGCAGCCTGGAGGTTTTCTCATCAGCTGTAAGCTGGCAATGCGCATTGGTAGATGCTTATTATACTTTCATTTTAGAAAGTCTGTATGGTTAGCACACCAAAACTTTGGAATACGTGTTATAAAAATATGTGACAAATAAAGTTGGGGGGTGAGAAGACGAGTAATAAGCTGTGCCTGGTTTTTATTTGAGGTAACGGTGGAATCATCTGCTGGAGATCATGTATGTCATGGATGTCCTAAATAATCAAAAACTATAAGTATCAGGTCTCTTCTTGTTTCCACATTCAAACGCTATTTGCGGGGAAACTGTCTTTTTCTGGAATTTTTGACCAGAGTTGTGAATTAGATTTTTTCACAAAATTCTTCATAAAAAGGAAAAGGAGTCCATCTAACAAGAATAACTTCCTTACTGAAAACCTTGAGATTTCTTAAAAGCATCAATATTTCACAGAGCTTAGTTCTGCTGTTCATTCAGACGTTGCTATTAATATTTTCATGGTCATGATCTGTTTCCTGTAGTGTCTATCTCCTCTTGTCTTTTAGAAAAATGTTTTATATTGATTCCAAAGTGAAGCCAAACCGAATCAAATCACCTGTAACGAGACTAATGTCCATGAATCCACGCTTGTGTAATCCCTTGTGTAAATGTGGACATCAAACACTATTTGCCTAATATGGTTCCACTCTTTCATAATCCTGTTTTATTTCAGATAAATATCACAGTTTGATCTACTAATCATTCCTCTGATGTCTCAGAAATATCGGGTGGATGTGAATTAAGATGAAACTAAAAGCCCAATAACAATTTGCTGTGATAAATCTGCCACTATACAAACAACGTATCTAAACAGATTGGAGTTATGAACTTATAATAATGAGTTGGGACGCAGAGGACAGTCTACTGACCGGTCTGTCAGCTTTGATACGCATCTTATGTCAGTGTTTTATACGAGTAAATATTGTTTCAAGGCATGAATCCACATGATTTTGTCCTTCTTAGACATTTTTTCATTATCAGTGTTGTACATGTTAATGCTTTTAATAATTAATTAAGGTTATGGCTAACAATTTGGAATTTATGTCTTAATAACACACTCAAAGAGCACAGGGCCATTTGACAGGAAATAAAGATGACAGAAACCTGCTGCCAGAGATGAGCAGAGCTGGGCTGAGAGGGAATGAGCAGACAGACACTCTGCACCAACTATTCAACATCTTTATTCAGACCTGGAAAACCCCGCCCTCACACACAAACTTTCACTCAACACTTCTACCATCAAATATCAACAGGTGCAGATTTCCATATAAAAATGTGTCAAAAAGTAGGAAAGTGGACAGCCAGACCCATAAAGCTGGTCGGTGGACCCACATGTGCTTTCACATGAGTCCCAGCGTGGACAGCAGGTCAGCTGCCCTGTTTCAGAGGAACTGGACACACTCATAAAAGACAAAGATTCCCAGTGAAGACTTGGTCAGCGCGATCCACCGTCCGAGTGGGCCCCCACGGACCCACCCTCTCATGATGGGTCCCTGTGGCTGACGGTGCCTCCAGACAGTAGCCAGCCATTGTCCCTTTAGAAGGCGTCCTGCAGCCGCTAAGCTACAGAAGCTGGGCTTCAGCAGCTGGGCTACAGCAGCTCCAGCTGCCACCGCTGGCTGGGCCTCTCCTCGTCCTCTGGCATCACCACCACGTGGTCCCTGTCGTAGGCTTTCCCACCTGAGGAACAGGTCCAGAAAAGCATTACCGCCCCTTCTCTCGGCAGGACTCCTGACACTCCTCATCATTCAGAGACATTTTTACAAACAGGATCTGGTTCTTATGGCAGCTTAGAGCTGGTTCCTGTTGCTTTGTGGCCCCTGAGCTCCCACCCAACGTAACCCTCTGTAACCATGTGTCCAGGAAGTCAGGCCTGGATCCTGAAAAGTCTTGAACCCCTAAAAGCCCCTCATCCACCCCAACACTAAGGGACCCGTTAGACGTGTGGCCGATGTCCCACCTTTCACATCCAGCACCATGCCGGAGAACACCAGGCTTCTGATGAGCCCCTGCATCTGGGCGGTCCAGGTCTGGATGGGCTGCCGGGTCTCGGTCCACAGAACCACTTTGGCTGCCGGCTCCAGGTTTCCTATCACCTGCAGGCTCATGGTGGGAGACGCCTGCAGCACAGAGACAGGGCAGAGGTCAGGGCTGCGTGCCAGGAGAGCTGGGGCCACCATCAGGCCGGTGGCGAGCACCAGGAGCCTGAAGCCTGCAGCACCGTTGGGGGAAGGAAAAGACCAGAGCAGGTCTGGGAGGCATGGAGGCAGTGGTATCATGGGTTCAGGATCACTTCTAATCAGTGATTAGGCCAGATTCCCAAGTTTCTGTTCTGATATTTCTAAATGGAAAATGTGAGCGTGGGCCTGAAAGGTGCTCCAATGCACCAGAAATTATCAGAACTGAGTCCTGCGAAGAGACCGGAGTGTGTTTGGAGGAATGGATTCAGACTGGAGCGTCTCAGGGATGGTTCGCCCTCCCAGATGTGCGAGCGTTCAGGCCAGAGCAGGTCCCACCGACGTGGTTACCTTGTTCTTGATCAGCCCGTCCTGGTAGAACCAGATGTCGCTGAGGGGCTCCACCTCCGCTGCCGCCACCACCCGTCCCGACTTCATCTCCTCCACGCCGCCCTGGATGGACAGGAGGTGGCCACTCTCCATGTTCCTCACGTGGAAGAAGTGGCGCTTCTGCAGGGGGAGACACAGACAGGCGGTTATTGACCTTTGAGGTCTGGGGAACATCTGGAGGGTCTGTCCTCAGCAGCAGAGCTCCTCCATTCGAACCCACCAAAGTTTGGCCTTTGCTGCACATCAAACTAATCCCCATGACCACACAATCCATCAGACGGTCTTTTGGCTCTGAGGGAGCTCCCATGATGCACCCCTCCACCTCTGGCCGAACTTTGATGGGACTGTGGCCCAACAGGAGAAGCAGCTGGACTGCATCTCTCCAGTCCAGCCCTCCTGTACCCAGACCAACCTGTCTGACGGGGTACATGGACCCGATGGAGTCCAGGGAGCTGAACTTGGGCCAGTTGGTGATTTCGATGGGTTCCAGCAGGAACTGGCGCCCCCTGTAGTTAGTGTGCTCGCACAGCACCCAGCTGGAAGCAGAGAGAGCTTCATAGTTAGAGGGGGGGAGCTATGGCCGGCGGAACACCCCCCATCACGGCCACTCACCAGCCACTGTTGACTCTGACAGACAGGACGTGGCTGTTGAAGCCCTCCTGGACCAGGCTGAGGACCTCGCTCTCCGCGGTGATCTCTCTGCCCTCCAGGCCCTCCAGGCCGAACAGAGAGATGGAGGGAACCGAGAACATCTGCAAGCACAGTGAAGACGTCACGGTGGGGCTGAAGGCTGGATCTCCCGGGCCCTGGACGGCCATCCTCACCATTGGCACCAGCCTGACGGAGCGGATGGAGCAGCTGGGGGGGCAGCCCATGCTGGTCAGGCTGGGGTAGCTCCCCTCGGACAGGACGAACATGTTCCCGGAGAAGTGGAGGTCGTCGAACAGCACCCAGCTGGGACAGAGAGGCTCACGGTTAGGGCACCGAGAGGGTCAGAATGCTCATGCTGCCGCCTCCTGCTCACCTTCCTCCCACCACACGGCACGACCTGCTCAGGAACTTTGTCTCCAGAGCCTCCTGGTTCTGGTCAAAAATGAGACTCTCCCCATGGAAGCCGGGCTCAGAGTAAAGGATGATCTGACAGGGGAGGAAAGGACGGATTAGAAAAAGACTCCTCTGGTTCTGAGCCTGGTTAAAACACCCCGTGCGGCTTTTAGCCCCCTACAGATGTTCAGTTTACACAGATGCGCAGTTTAACCAGATGGTTATTTTACACAGATGTTTAGTTTAAACAGATGTTTAGTTTAAACAGATGTTCAGTTTTCACAGATGTGCGATGTTCAGTTTAAACAGATAACAGATGTTCAGTTTCCACAGATGTGCGGTTTAAACAGATGTTCAGTGTAAAAAGATGTTCAGTTTAAACAGATGTTCAGTTTCCACAGATGTGCAGTTCAAACAGATGTTCAGTTCAAACAGATGTTCAGTTTCCACAGATGTTCAGTTCAAACAGATGTTCAGTTTCCACAGATGTTCAGTTCAAACAGATGTTCAGTTTCCACAGATGTTCAGTTCAAACAGATGTTCAGTTTAAAAAGATGTTCAGTTTAAACCGATGTTTAGTTTACATAGATTTTTTGTTTAAACAGATGTTTAGTTTCCACAGATGTGCAGTTTAAACTCACCTCTTGTCGGCTCCTCGCACTGTCCAGTGGAGCCTGAAACAACAGAAGGAGGTCAGTCATGCGGGTTCTCAGAGGCAGCGCTGAGCGTCCGGCCGGGCCTCACCAGTAAGACGGGCTGGACCGAGCAGATCCGGGTCCCCTGGGAGCCCCAGTCCGCACAGTTATGGTAGAAGCCTTTCTCCAGCACGTACTGGTCCCCAGAGAAGTCCACATGGGAGTAGGCTATCCAGCTGTGGGGAGCGAGAGCAGCCGTGAGGTCAGCCGGAGCCCTGTGAGCGGGAGGGGCCAGGGGGGCAGCACTTACACCCCGCTGAGCACGTGGATGGAGCGGGTGGAGGTTTTGTATCCAAACAGCTCCACGTCGGGAATGGCCTCCGTCACCTCGAAGGTGTTCTCCTCCAGCATGCCCTCCTCCTCCTCCTCAGGCTGCTCAAACATCACCATCGCCGGGTCCGTGAGGTCCTACGGGGGCAGGCGCACGGTCAGTGGGTCAGCAGCTCTACCAGAGCCTCGGCCGCCCCCCCTTTTATGGACCAGAGAGAGACGGCTCTGGCTCCACAGAGGGCTCCCCCGGCCGCCTCGCTGCTCAGGTGGACTTACGCCCTGGATGAGCCTCGCCGAGCGCAGCTCCGAGTCGCAGCCCCCCCACACCCTCCAGTCGTGGTACTCCCCCTCCTCCAGCAGGTACTGGTGGCCCCGGAAGCCCTCCTTCTGGTAGCCCACCCAGCTGAAGCACACACAGACCGGAGGCATCACTCTGCTGCCCTGTGAGCCCCCCAGAGGGGGGGACAACTCGCACCAACCCTAACCCACTCACATTCCCCCCTGGACCTTCAGGGAGCCCACGCTGTGCATGAAGACGCTCTGCTGGCTGTGGGTTCGGGTCATGAAGTCCTTCATGTTGCTGCTGATGGTGCGGGACTTCCCTGTGAAGTAGGGCTTGTCGTAGATCACCATCTGGAGACAGAGAGCAGCACTCACGCCTGGCTCATGTGACCGGTCGACCCCAGCCCTGACCCCCCCGCCCTCCCCCCTCCTCACCTGGGGCTCGCTGGTGTTCTCCACTCTGGGCTCCCCCTAAAGAAACACAAACCAGAGGCTTTGACTTGAGGCTTTGACTTGAGGCCTGACGCAGCCGGCCGTCAGTCAGAGACACTCACCACTTTGAGCGGGTGCAGCGAGGCCACGTAGGGCTGCTCCACCCCCCAGGCTGCCGGAGTGCTGTACCCCCCCACCTCCAGGACTCGGGGGACGCCCTGGAAGAAGGGCTGGGAGAACACGAGCCAGCTGCCGGGCAGAGGAGAGGCAGAGTGAGACCGGCCCCGCGGGTAGCTGCACAGACTGTGGGGGCTGGTCACTCACAGGCCCGCGTTGATGATGATGGAGTTGGCTTTGATGGGGAAGCCGAAGATGCGGGCGTCCTCACTGGTGTCCCGGAACACCACCTTCTTGCCCTCTGCGTTTTCCTCGGGGAAAAGGCTGATGTCGGGCACGCTGTAGTCCTGAGGAAGGCCGGAGGGCGTCGGTCAGAACAGACCTGTGTGCAGTGCTCAGAGGGCAGAGCGAGGGCTTTACCCGCTGTTACCCCCCCCCCCCCCCAACCCCCATTCAGAACAGGCATTCTGACTGTTAGTGATTATGATCAGAGGGATGTTTCAGGGTTCAAATCTCCTTTACTGAGGTGCTGATGCTCTCTGGTGCCACCAGATGGCAGCAGTCAGCTAATCGCTGCACTTTGCTCTCAAAATGTGAGGCATCTTTCTATCTATCTATCTATCTATCTATCTATCTATCTATCTATCTATCTATCTATCTATCTATCTATCTATCTATCTATCTATCTATCTATCTATCTATCCATCCATTCATACATCCAGAGTGCTGTATCCAGCTGCAGACGCCTCAGCTGGATATCTCAGGGAACGTCTCACCCTTACGGCTCTGCGCACAGAACCGATGATGAACCTCCGGGCCGGCTTGTTCTCCACCTGCTCCGTTCCCTCCTCCTCCTCCTCCCCCTCTTTCTGGCCGTTGGGCAGCAGGTCCTCGGGGGGGCTGAAGGGGCAGGTCAGCTCAATGTCTCCCTCTTCCAGAGCAACTTTCTCTCCTTTGAAGTTGGGTTTCTCGTACAGGACCCACCTGGTGGAGACAGGGACGGTTAGCAGTCCCATCGGAGAGAGAACCAGACAGAACCCAAAGGAACCCAACAGAGAACCAAGTGGAGAACCAGTCAGAACCCAACGGAACCAAACAGAGAACCAAACAGAGAACCAAGCAGAGAACCAGACAGACGCCAAAGGAACCAAACAGAGAACCCAACGGAACCAAATGGAGAACCCAACAGAGAACCAGACAGAACCCAACAGAACCAAACAGAGAACCAAGTGGAGAACCAGTCAGAACCCAACGGAACCAAACAGAGAACCAAACAGAGAACCAAACAGAGAACCAAGCAGAGAACCAGTAAGAACCTGAAGGAACCGAATAGAGAACCCAAAGGAACCAAACATAGAACCAAACAGAACCAAACTGAACCAAACAGAGAACCAAACGGAACCCAAAGGAACCAAACAGAGAACAAAACAGAGAACCAAACAGAGAACCAAACAGAGAACCAAGCAGAGAACCAGTCAGAACCCAACGGAACCATACAGAGAACCAAACAGAACCCAAAGGAACCAAACAGAGAACCCAACAGAACGGGGGGGACGGGGGGCAGCTCACCCTCCTCTGACGACCCTGATGGAGATGGTGTCCTGCAGCTCCCAGGGCGTGGCGTCGATGACATCACTGCGCACCTCGATCCGCTGGCCGCACATCCCCGGCCGGTCAAAGATGTACATCTGAGGACAGAGGAGGACAGCGTGGAGGGGGGGGGGCGCTTTGTTCCAACCCCGGAGCCACAGGCCCCCGCAGCTGCTGAGCGCGGGCTCGGCACAGACACGTCTGGGGCTTCCAGCCCTGCAGCGTGAGACCGGGCTGGCCTTTGTGCGAGCTCCACCTCCAGCAGCCAGCAAGCAGCGGCAGGCCTGACATTTCACACTGAGCAGCACTTCCTGGAGCCGGGAAGCGGCCCCATTAGCGCTCCGTTAGCCCCGGGAGCCGCTCGGGCAGGCCGGTTTGGGGAGGGACCGGCCCACTGTGTCGCGCCTGAGGGACTGACCTTTCCGGGACGAGGGTTCAGCTTCCCGTGCTCCTTCTCCTTGGTGAGCTGCAGACAGAGAGCAGCAGTCGGTCAGCAGCTGGGACTCAGAGGGCTCCATCATGGAGCTCAGATCTTGGGAGGCCCTCCTCAGTGAGGACTCATTTCTGTGTCAGGTGTCAGGTATCATCCCCCCGCCCCCCCCCCGGAAGGAAGCAGCCATCTGATCCTGTTTCCAGGCTCCTGTTTCACTGCCCTGCTTTCTCTCAGAGAACAGCGCTCCCACACATTATCCGCTTGTTCCACCTGCTGCGTCAGACCCACGTCTCCCGTCACACGCCACCAGACCTGCTCCAGCACTGAGTTACAGCAGAGCTACCAGACGCCTCTGGAGCTCTGGAGCTCAATGACATGAGACACAGAGCCTGTAACACGCTAGCTGCTCTCCAGGGGGCTCAGATTCTTGTTCAGCCCTAACCCCTAACCCTAACCCTAACTGTAATTTCACCCTGACTAACTCTAACCCTAACTGTAACCCCAGACCCCTAACACTGATCCTATCCCCAACCCTAACCCTAACTCTAAGCCTAACCCTAACCCTAACTCTAACCCTATACCTATGCCTAACCCCTAACTAACTCTTACCCGAACCCTAACTCTCACCCTATCCCTAAACCCAAACCAAGATCCTAACCCACCTTAACCCTAACCCTATCCCAGACCCTAACCTTCTCACCAGCCAACACAGATCAGGGCTTCAAAACGGGGACGAACCAGCGGCCCACCTTCTACAGGTCCTTTTGTTCAAAATTCTGAACAACCAGTGAGAAAACAGACATGGGGCATTGTCAACAACCTCTTATTTATATGACTTCTCCACAAAACAGAAATAACTAGCGTGTCCCAGCCTCCTCAGCAGCTGCTGAGCAGACCCTTCTCCCCGAGAGCAGCAGCAGAACAAAGAGATGAGCAGCCCTGTCACCTCCTGCTCTTCCATTCCAGCACATCGAGCTAACGTGTGCAGAAGGATGAAAGAAAAAGGTGAGGCCGTGTCTCTGCAGGAGCAGATAGCTGGCATGGGTGCGGCTCAGGAACCCTGCAGAAAAACACGAGCACAGAATGTTCTGCAGAAAGTGTTTCCCTCAGCAGCCGAGGGGAAAGTTCACCCAGCTTCAGGCTGGTGTGGAACCAGGACACAGGGGCCCAGGAACTCAGAGTCCAGGCAGCCCTGCTGGTGGAGGCTGTGGGAGGGCTCCAGAGAGCTGTGCATTTACAGATCTCATGGAGTTCTTGTGCTCTGCTGCCCACCAGCCCTCCAACTGTTAGTCTGCTCTCATAGTTTGCTATGAGGTTCAGCAGGGACCTCATTTCACTGGGATCTGAACACTGGATAAAAACCTTCACAGATCATCAGGCAGTCATGATGGAGCACCTGTCAGCTGTGGTGGGTCTGCAGCACCAGTCTGGCAGCATTGCTCTGCGTTTATGTTTATCTGGAACACCTTTACTACTTACAGTTTACCCAGTTATTACGGAAGAGCCCCCACAGCGCCAAACAGTAAGATTCCAACTAAGAGTGACACCTGGAGATCCACGTGCTCTGAACTGAGGCCCAGCTCTGCTACGCTTCCTCACCACCAGCGTCGGTGCTGCGAGACACAGACTGGAGCTAAACCGGCTGGCCGATTCGTAACCGTGACAACAGAAAGAGATGGCCTCACGCCGTGCCTGCAGCTGAGCCGGACCGGCTTCTGAGGTTACACCTGCCTGAGCTGCTAGCTCCCCGACATCAGCCACCTGTGACCTGCTTGTCCCACAGGTGCTGCACTCCGCTTCAGGGCCTCCTGTAGGGGCTCCTGTAAGGCCTCCTGTAGGGGCTCCTGTAGGTTCTCTGCTTTAGGGCCTCCTATAGGGGCTCCTGTAGGATCTCTGCTTTAGGGCCTCCTGTAGGGTCTCTGCTTTAGGGCCTCCTGTAGGGGCTCCTGTAGGG
>JABUIW010000030.1:0-11481 GCA_013363375.1 Menidia beryllina
GGAAAATACTCGATACCACACCGATAAAAACAAAGACCCCACAGTGTAACTGAATTTGGACAGGTTAGTGTCTTTTGTTTTAAACTGACCTATTACTGATGTTATGGTGGCCGGTGGCCCACATTAATGTTGGCGTGTTACTATTAGCCATTAGCCACAGATAGCAATTCAAGGCTAACGTCACGCTAACAGTCATAAACAACGTAAATAAAAAAACAAATCAGAGAGAAGGGGCTCAGCGTCGGCAGGTCAGCGTCACGATACTTTTGAAAACGGGTATCCGGGGTCCTGGCCAAACGTTTGTGGCGTGTGTCTTTAGGAAACGCGGTACCAGCTGCTGCAGCTGCGCCCGGCCCAGCGGGCCTCCTGGATCGGCTACGCCGTGGCCTACCACCTGCTGGAGGACTTCGAGATGGCCGCCAAGATCGTGGAAGAGTTCCGCAAAACGCAACAGGTGAGCGGCGCTTTTGCCGGTGCTCCACCGTCACACCGTAGGCTCCGCCCGCTGCAGAGGCTCCGCTCTCTGGCAGCCCGCACCGGGCGCCGTGTGTTTTCGGTGTCTCCTGAGCCACATTAAAGGGACGTGGTGTAGGGATTTCTCCATCTAACGGGGAAATTGCATTTTACGTCCTAACAAATCTGCTCTCTAGTGCCTCGCGTTTTCAAATGGGTATTGCAGCAAGTTACGACAACATGACTTCCACATCATAAGGTTTTCTGTGGTTGATGAGGTTTGAAATAAAATTTTAAAAAAATAAATTGAAATGAATTAAATTAATTTAAAAGAAATTTCAGTCACGTGACTGAAAACGCGTTGTGGATTAGCTAGACAGGTAGACCAGTGCTTTATGTCCCTCTCTAGTTTTTCAAAATGGCGGAACGCCATGGAAACCTCCGTGGACTTACCTGTCCTGTGTAGATACAGATAGGAAATTCTTTGCTTATGAGGAGAAGTCAGATCATTGCAGAGGTCTTTTTACACCAAATGAGGACACATTTATAATGATTTCAGCTAATAAAATACCTCAAATACTACACAATGTCCCTTTTAAAGGAAGCAGTCCTCCCACACCGAGGCTCAGCCGGCACATTGTCGTCTCGGCTCGCGTCCAAACGATGTCACTGACCCATCTTTCTGCCAGGAACTCATTAGTGAAGGGAAAACCGCCCTGATTAAATGCTAATGGAAAACAAGCAAAGAGGATCTGGGGTCATTTGATGATCCTGGTCGTCTCCTCCTCTTTCCTCATCTGTGGTTTGTGTGTGTGTGCTCCCGCCCAGACGTCTCCAGACAAGGTGGACTACGAGTACAGCGAGCTCCTGCTGTACCAGAACCAGGTCCTGAGGGAGGCCGGCCTGTACAAGGAGGCCCTGGATCACCTCAACGACTACGAGAAACAGATCTGCGACAAGCTGGCCGTGGAGGAGACCAGAGGTGGGCCGTCTGCGTCCGCCCCCCCCAGCCGGTGCGGCGCCCGTGCGCTCGCCCCCATCTGAGGGCGGGGACGCGTCGCCACGCCGCTCCCTGACGGCCGCCGCACCGGCGGAAACGCGACTCTGTAGGTCTCCCATGTGCGTGCGTTTGCAGGGGAGGTGCTGCTGAAGCTGGAGAGGCCCGAGGAGGCCTCGGAAGTCTACCGGCGCCTCCAGGAGAGGAACCCCGAAAACTGGGCCTACTACCAGGGCCTGGAGAAAGCCTTGAATCCAGGTGAGCGCCAGGCCAGCAGCTGGAACTAAAGGTCAATCACCTAAAAGCAGAGTTAGAGAATGAGCCACGAGTTGGCCTTTTCCAATCCGTCAGTGGAAGCCGGATAAGATTCTGTTTGGTCGGCACTAGCAGATCTTTGTGCCTAAAAGTTTAGCATTTAGCCAAATCGCCAAATCCGAAAGTTGAAATCTGTCTAAGGATGATGCTTCTGATGTGAATGACTTGCAGAGCTCCTCCCAAAGACACATTTGGGTTTAATTGAACTGCAAAACACCCAGAATGGAGCGGGATCTCTGCATTTAGCTGGCCGGCCTAAGGCCCGAGGGGGGCGTGTCTGTCTTTTCTCCTCATTTCCTCTTTTCTCACCTGGTCTTTGCCCATCCCCGTGTGTCCTCAGGCAGCACAGAAGAGCGCCTCAAGATCTACGAGGAGTCCTGGGTGAAGTTTCCGAAAGGTTTGGTTCCCCGGAGGCTGCCCCTCAATTTCCTGACAGGTAAGTGCAGCTCGCTCCCTTCCGCATGTCCGACATGGGGATAGCTGGGGTAACCAGTGAAGCTCAGTGAACAGAGGGGGGACGTGAGAGTTTTTAGCTGATTGAAAACCGGACGCGCCGGCGCGTTCTGGATAATTTGTAACAGTGTTACCGTCCAGGCTGGGAGACGGGTCAGGAGCCCGTTACAATAGTGAAGGCGGGAGATGACCACAGACTGTGTCAGGGGCTGGGCAGCACTGTGTCGCTGCAGCCGTTACACTGCAGTTAAAATGCCTCCCTGTCTCATCCCGTGTGTTGTGTTGGCCAGGGGAGACGTTCCGGGAGTGTCTGGACAGCTACCTGAGGATGAACTTCAGCAAGGGCTGCCCGCCCGTCTTCACCACCCTAAAGTCCCTCTACACAGACAAATCAAAGGCGAGTATGGCGAGCTGCCGGACGAAAGCCCCCCGTCCCCCCCCCCCACCCACCCACCCTGACAGCTGGCAACTGCTTTCGTCCCACGCAGGTGTACATAATCGAAGACCTAGTGGTTGGCTACGAGAGCTGTTTAAAAAGCTGCCAGATGTTTAGTGAAAACGGTAAGTGCTCCTCCACTCCCCTGTTCCGCTCAGTGCCATAACAAAGGAGGCCCAACGATCCCCGTGTGCGCAGACGACGGGAAGGAGGAGCCCCCCACCACCCTGTTGTGGGTCCAGTACTTCCTGGCGCAGCACTTTGACTTCATCGACCGGCCCAGCCTGGCCCTGGACTACATCAACAGCGCCATCGACAGCACCCCCACGCTCATCGAGCTCTTCCTCATCAAGGCAAAGATCTACAAGGTGAGTACCAGCGCACGCATGGCAGTATGTTTGTGTCCCCGCCCCCCCCGGCACTGACCCGTTTGTGTGCCCCGCAGCACGCAGGCAACATCAAAGAGGCGGCCCGGTGGATGGACGAGGCCCAGGCGCTGGACACCGCCGACCGCTTCATCAACTCCAAGTGCGCCAAGTACATGCTGAAGGCCGGCCTGGTTAAAGAGGCCGAGGAGATGTGCTCCAAGTTCACACGGGTAGGCCTGCCCCCCCCAACCCCAAGGGCCCAGTCAGGCCAGGGGGAGTTAAACGTTTAGGTTTCAGAAAGGTCTGAGGGTCTAGAAGAGCACCAACATAAATGTGAAATGAAATAAGGAACAAATACTATGTGTTACATCTAAGAAACCAAACTACTAAACTAAACTAAACATCCATCCATCCATCCATCCATCCAGCATCATAACCGCTTATTCCCTAATGGGGTCACGGGGGGACTGGAGCCTGTCCCAGTGGTCAATGGGGAGAGGCGGGGTCACCCTGGATGGTCCACCAGTCCATCACAGGGTCACACAGAGACACACAAGGACCAACAACCACTCACGCTCACTCCTGAGGGCAATTTGGAATGTCCAATCAAGCTAACATGCAGGTTTTTGTACGGTGGGAGGAAGCCGGAGAACCCGGAGAGAACCCACAGACACAGGAGAACATGCAGACTCCACCCAGAAAGATCCTGGTTCCCCCCCGGGACTGCAACCCAGGACCTTCTTGCTGTGATGCGAGTGTGCTAACCACCCCCTAAATTTATTTACACAGCAGGCTGAATTCTAAGAATCTTTGGACAAGAGTAAATTGCAGAAATGGACACGTGAATGACTATTTGTTTGTTTGTAGTTTAAGCGTTTAGACTGAGAAAATTGGACGGCCGCCTTTGCGGGGCCTTTGCACAGATGTGGTCCACTTAGAAGCTCCGCTCACTCCCGGTTGGTGTTTCAGGAGGGGACGTCCGCTGTGGAGAACCTGAACGAGATGCAGTGCATGTGGTTCCAGACGGAGTGCGCTCTGGCCTACAAGGCCATGAACAAACTCGGCGAGGCCCTGAAGAAGTGCCACGAGATCGAGCGGGTGAGTTCTCCCACGTCCACAGAGACGGTCAGTCCCGTTGTGGACCAACCGTCTGATGCCGGCAGCTGGTGGGGATTTGACCGTCTCCCCCCCCCCCCCCCCTTTCAGCATTTTGTGGAGATCACCGACGACCAGTTTGACTTCCACACCTACTGCATGAGGAAGATGACGTTGCGCTCCTACGTGGACCTGCTGAAGCTGGAGGACGTCCTGCGCCAGCACCCCTTCTACTACAAGGCGGCTCGGAGCGCCATCCAGATCTACCTGGCCCTCCACGACAAACCCCTGAAGGATGACAGCAAGGAGAGCCAGGCCGACACCGGTGAGCCTCCTTCACTAGAAACTTCCTTTTAAGAAATCCCAGAATCCCAGAGTCTCTGTAGGAGATACCAGGGTGGTGAGGGTTCCCGTTGACTCCTGTGCTTTTGCCGTTCATGGACCAGTTGGGTAAAATGTTTTTTTTAAACCAAAAATCTCCTTTTGTTTTAGAAAATCTCACAGACAAGGAGTTGAAAAAACTGCGCAACAAACAGCGACGAGCTCAGAAGAAGGCCCAGTTGGAGGAAGAGAAGAAAAACGCCGAGAAGGAGAAGCAGCTAAAGAATCAGAAGAAGAAGAAGGAGGACGACGACGAGGAGATAGGAGGGCCGAAGGAAGAGCTCGTGCCCGAGAAGTTAGCTAAGGTGAGGCCTGACGATTCGGCCGGCCGGTCACCGGCATCGGGGGTAACGAGTCGTAAAAGAACGTGTGGGAACTCTTGTCTCACCAGCCAGAGAATCCTTTGGAAGAGGCGGTCAAGTTCCTGATTCCCCTTAAAAATCTGGTGCGCAATAAGATCGAGACCCACCTGCTGGCCTTTGAAATCTACTTCAGGAAAGGTCAGGTCGCTACGCCTCCACGTCGGCCCGTCTCCTTTGGCCCCCCCACTGGTACTTCCTGTCGTTCATCCGACAGCAGGACCCAGGAGGGTGACGGTTTCTCTCATTTCAGAGAAGTACCTGCTGATGCTGCAGTCCATAAAGAGGGCAGTGCTCATAGAGCCCTCCAACCCCTGGCTGCACCAGTGCTTGGTCCGCTTCTTCAGAGGAGGTGAGGCACGAGCCGGGCCGCTCACAGGGATGTCGCACACACACACACACGTAGACGACCGTCTGGGCTCTGCCTGTCCGCAGTGAGCGAGAGCAGCGACCTGGCCGAGGCGGTGAGGACGGTGCTGAAGCAGGAGATCTGCAGGCTGTTCGGGGAGAGCAACCCCCGGAGCTTCAACAAGAGCTACCTTAGCCAACACTCCGGCTCCATCCCGCACCGCCTGGCCGGTAAACCACACACACACACACACACACACGCAGAGGGCAGACTCACCCTGCCCTGAGCTGCTGCACGGGGCTGGTTCTGGCTGGAGCTGGTTCTGGCTGTACCCTGATGGCGGTTGACGCTATCCGTGCTGTACCCTGATGGCCCCCGCCTCTGTCTTGTGCCCCCCCCAGCTGCTAAGATGATGGTTTACCTGGAGCCCTCCTCTGACAAAATGGCCTGCGAGATAGCCACGGCTCTGGACGAGTCCCTGACCGGGAGAAGCATCCAGGTAGGCCGAACATAAGCAGTAGGGATGTCCAGATCCAGCTTTTTTCACTTCCGATCTGATACAGATACCGGCTGATTCCGATTCCGGCCTATCAGAGCATGTATTAAAGTTATTTATATACTTACTTAGTTGTCAGACTCATGTTGAACAGGGATTTACTCTGATAACAATTTAATGGTTAGGACACAGACCTGTGGGTTAGGAGATGCTGATGCTAATGCTCGTGTGGGATCGGACTTTAAAACAAAAAAACTGGATCTGCATTTTCTCCTGCTGGCTGATTTTTGCGGATATCGGCGGTCGATCCGATCCAAATATCTGATCGGGACAAGCGTAATTAGCAGCTGCTCTTATCATGTCGCACACGTTTCCACTGAGGGTCACGAGTGTGTTTTTGTGTGTGTGTGCGTGCTGCAGATCTGCACAGAGGTCCTGGAGGCTCTGCGGGAGGGCCAGCTGGGCGAGGGCCAACAGAAGGCGGCCGAGGCCTACCGGGCCGCCTGCCAAAAGATGTACCCCTACTGCCTGGCCTTCATGCCCCCGGGCCACCAGGACAACAGCACCGCCATCAGCGCCAACGGCGACCTGTCGGCGGGGGAGCACGACGACACGGCCAACGAGATGTGAGCCCGCAGCCCGAGGGAGGAAGAGGAGCAGGTGCTCGCACGCTGCCAGACGCCTTAGTCCACCAACAGAGCCGTTCCCTCCCCCCCAATGCCTGCCCGCCCTCCCCCTCTCTCCAGTTCCTGGGCTTTGGGTGCTGGGGGTCCCCCCCCCCCCCCCCCACATTGCACTGATCTGGATGGACCGAGAACCACAGGAGCACCGGGAAGGGATACCGGCCCACTTCACTTTTTGAAAACAATAGCAGCAGGCCGTGTCCGCAGCCCGCCTGCCGCCCAGCGTCTCGCCTGGGGAGACAAAGGATTGTGGGAGGAGTGGATTTTGGATGGCTGAGATGGCTCCTGTAAAACACAGTCTAGGTTTTCTAAGACTCTCGTGTTTTCACGCCATGTCCTTCTTGTAGGCGCATCTGCTTCTCACGTTTTTAAAAGTAATTTATATATTACAAACTGACAAATGGATAATAAAACGATGTTTGCAAAACCAATGGGTGCCACTGTGGTAGTGCTGGTGATGTGGCTGTGCTTCCTCCTCAGGGCGACGCCGGGGGCGCCCCCCCCCTCCTCCTCCGCCGTCTCCCGTTTGCTTTTCCACACACCGGTTTGACAAACACACCGAAACACGAGCTAAGCCAAAGCGACACCCAGCTGAACCCTCACCTTTTTTTTGGACCGGAAATAAATAAAACTCCCATTTGGAGCCGGCCCCAGTTCCACCGGCCTCTGTAGCGGTGGACTTCTGTCTCCAGCTGGCACTTGTGGAACATTTCTGTACAGAGTAAAGAGGTTTTCCGCCGTATATCGACACCACTGCCTGTCTCAGTGGCTTTTTTTATTTGCTAGAGTGACGAAGCAGAAGGTTGAGTCCTGACTGGCCACTGCCTTTTCCCCGCTTCACCTGGAGCAGGTGTTGTGGATGAAGTCCTACAGCTTGGCCAGCTGCCTGTCCCCGTCCGGAGCCGCCCCCTGCCCCGTCTCCTGGGAGACGAGGAAGGCGTGGTGCTGGTAGAGGTGGGAGGTGATGAACTCGGGGAAGTGTCTCCTCAGGACCACCTCCAGGAACGCGTGGGCCGCCGTGTGCAGCCTCTGCCGGGCCCTGAGGAGGACAGGCGGGGCGTGAGGGACGTCCCGAGGCAGAAAACCACGGAGAAACCTCAGGTTTTGAGGCGTCTGGTGGTTTGGCTTACATTGCCGAGGGAAGGCGGGCACACAGCTCCGTGGTGAGCTCCTTGGCCAGGTCGGTCACCAGCCGCCTGCTCACCACTCTGTTGTCATCTTCAAGCCGGGCCTGGTGGCGGATCCACTGCCACACCTTCCAAACACAATATAACGGTGAGGAAAGGCCTAACCCTAACCCTCCTCTGGCTCCGGGTCACTCCTGTGCTGCCAGGTTTCATTTGGCCTTTGGACTACCCGGTCATTTACACTCGTCTGTGGTTTGCAGAAACCCATCAAAGTTCCACTAGTTCTCAGGAGGTTTCTCGATTGAAATTGTGAGGACCGAGATTCAAATGACAGTCTTCCACTATTCCCCAGCATCTTCCTACCAGCTGCCAATGGCGACTTCTAAAACCAGTATAGACAGACTTGTGTCTGTGCTGGTTCTGGTGGATCTGGTGGTGCTGTGTTTGGTATCACTGATCCCAGACAACATCATGTTATCTGGATTATTGGGATGGTTACGATTCTTTAAGTCAGATTTGTCCGACATATTCCAGTTTGAGTAAATGAAGAATCTTGGGAGTATATCAGGACAATTGTAAACAGACGTCTATTATAAAGTGGGAAATTATGGATTAGAATTTTATTTAATTATGCTAATCATCCCTGTTCATGGTCTTTTTCAAGTGTGTTGGGAATTTGCAAAATAAAAATAAACTGGTTCCTCATTGTTGGGTGAACAAGAGAACTCTCATCTTTCCTGTGACTCGTGTATAACCCTAAATGCACCTGGGATCTGGAGATCTCTGCCGTGGCCGAATCTTCAACCTGACCCCTGAAGAAGAAGTGGCCTTTCCCTGAAAAACAGACAGTCTTTCAGCAGCCAGCCTTGGAGCAGCGGGCCCCCCTACCCAGTTCTGTACTCACCTGAGAGCCAAGCGTCAATAAAGAGGACACCTACTGCGATGTTGTACTTCAAACCATAAAGCGTGACTCCTCCCTGCAGAGGAACGCAGTATGAAACATGCATAACCCTCCTTTACTGCTGGGGCTGGAGCTGCTTAGACGGGTGCCTTTGTTGACCCAGTTCCTTTCCTCGTACTGCTGTTTTCATGTAGGAATTCTCTCCAAATCCCCAGTGGTCAGCAGGCTTAACGCACTATTTAGGGACCAGGCGTCGTGTCGTTTAATGGGAAACAGAGAGACTGACCGAGGGCATGGACAGCAGGTCCTCAGGAGTCACCGACACGTCCTCTCGAAGCTGGTGAAGCTGGTTATCGGCTTCAGTGTGGGTTCTGAAGAGCTGGAAGAAAAGGGCCTCGGTTCAGATCGGTCGGTGATGACCGAACCCTTTTGGTAGTAAACAGGGATGCAGCAGAACAGAACGAGTATCTGTGGTGGGACTTCCCAGAAGCAGCAGGAGGAACTAACAGACGCGGTAAGATGGAGGACGAAGCGCTCAGACTTTACCTCCTGCATGGGCTGGACTAGATTCAGGTCGTACACCATGAAGCCATCGACACCTGCCTGGATTTCCAGCATCTTCAGCCTGAAAGGTGGGAGAGATGAGCCAGCCGGTGTTTGTGAACGTGAGCCTGAACTCCGGTCACTGACAGTGTTCCAGGATTCCAATATGGCTGACTGAGGTTTGACTTTCATCTGTGGAACAGAAAGTGGACTATGTGGTAAATGACTGACCCATCCTGTTTGTGGGCAGCTGTGTGGTCTATCCCAATGGACTCATCTAAATGAGTCAAAACAGAAAATAAGGTTGAAAATAAGAAACCAAAGAAACTTTTTCATTTAGCTGAATTGGCCATGAATTGATCTTCTTTTGCTCAATGTTGTATAAAACACTGAAACTTTCTTGTGTGATTTTGTTATGTTTGGATCTTAATGTAATCTTTAGTGTTCTCAGAACTGGATTTAATTTTACTGTGAAACACAGTAGATAGGGCTGCACGGTGGTGTGGTGGTTAGCACCATCGCCTCACCAACCAGAAGGTCCTGGGTTCTAGTCCCACGGGGGAACCAGGACCCTTCTGTGTGGGGTCTGCATGTTCTCCCTGTGTCTGTGAGGGTTCTCCGGCTTCCTCCCACCGTCCAAAAACCTGTATGTTAACTTGATTGGACATTCCAAATTGCCCTCAGGAGTGAGTGTGTGTGGTTGTTGGTCCTTGTGTGTCTCTGTGTCGCCCTGTGATGGACTGGTTGCCCGTCAGGGTAACCCCGCCTCTCGCCCAGAGAGTACTGGGATAGGCTCCAGTCCCCCCGCGACCCCATTAGGGAATAAGGGGTTATGGTAACGGATGGATGAATGAATAGTGTATGAGACTCCGTCAGCCATAAAGCCCGGTGACTGCTAGCTTCACGCAGGAACGCAAACAGGAATGTGAGTATCCAGAGATGCCGGAACCTTTTTACGGAGGCCAGCACTCTCCCGTGGGAGTCCGAGTGCCTTCCCTGAGGCAGCAGCAGAGCGGCCATGCCCCCCGTGGCCAGCGCCCCCCGCCGATGGCACGTCTGGACCAGCAGGTCCATGTAGCTGTGCAGGAAGCGCTTCTCCATGTTGACGTATTTGCTGCGGTCGGGGAGCAGGAAGGCCCGGCGGTGACCTGGACGGAGAGCACCGGACTTTTAAAAACTCTCGGCAGAATGAGTCCGTCTCTCTGACCGCGAGAGCGTGAGCCTCACCAAACTTGTTGACAAAAGACGCAGAGTAATCCCAGAGGCCGCAGTTGAGCCCTGCCGAATGGTCACGCAGCTCGTAGAGAATCTCCTCCATCTCGAACGCGGCCAGCACGTTTTCAATCAGCACCGTTGCCTTGATGCTCCCCAGAGGAAGGCCCAGCTACACACACACATACGTGTTCAAAAGCTTGGTTAAGTGTGCTCATTCAAACTTTTGACTTGTGCTTTCACGCCGTGTCAAAGTTTTTTGGTGTTCTGTCAGGCTTGGTTAACTATGTGGTTTTAAATGAATGGAAACAAACAGCTCATCTGATGAAACGCTGGAGAAATTCTGTTCAAACAAATGTACTGGAAATAAAGACCTTCTGCTGTGTCCAGACAAATATCTTGTTCCAAAGTCTGGCTTCCGTGAAGCTCTCCACCTGCGGGAAGGAAAGCAAAACTGAAGCCCACATCACACGAGCAAACACTGGATGTTTCTCAGATGACTCATACGGCCGTGCACCACATATATTTAGGCGTTTGAATTCTGTAGGTCAAGCCTGTCTGTTGGTTTAGGACAGCATGAGTCTGAAAACATCTCACCAAATGAGCCAAACATAGAGGCCACTGACTCCCTCCCAGAGTAAAACTGCAGCTTTTCCTTCTTCATTTCTTCCTAAACTTTGCAACTTTGCATCAAACTCCCCTTTGTGTGCACCCAGAGATGCTTGAATAAGATACAAGATAATACAAGATAAGTCTCTCAATGGAGACAAACAGGGACTCTGGACTGATTACCAGAAGGCTGACAACTCTTTGATTCTTGGTGCTCTAGAGCGAAACCGGATCAAAATGTCAGAATTTGAAAACTTAATGGACCTTCTGCTTGTTTTGTGTGGCTCTTGCGCTCCCATAGTGTAATTATTCATATGAAAGTGCGTTGAAATTAAATTCTGCTCAAATTTAGGTTTGCTGCCGGCTGAACAAACAACTTAAGAAGACATTTAAAGAACGTTCTTGCGAGCACCACGCCTCACAGCATGAACAAGCATGTTAGTGTAGCTTCCTCTCACTATGAAAAAACATGCATGTTTGTTAATTGGAAGCCGAGAATTGGAAAAAGTAGGTATAGAAAATGTGTGTGACACCTAGAGTTTGCCAGCGTGACTGCATGGAAATCCTGAAAATGGCCTCCTCACAAATATACACTCAGGTGTTGAAAAGACTTCATTTCAGTCCTGTGATCGTTTCGGCCTGCGTGTGTGGGCGAGAGTGTGTGTGTGTGTGTGTGTGTGTGTGTGTGTGTGTGTGTGTGTGTG
>JABUIW010000030.1:11491-73299 GCA_013363375.1 Menidia beryllina
TGTGTGTGTGTGTGTGTGTGTGTGTGTGTGTGTGTGTGTGTGTGTGTATTACTTTTGACAGGTAGAAAAAAGGGCCACTCTTTTGCTGGAACAATGTCTGCCCACAGTGAAACATGAGAAGTCCGAAGTCAAAGAGAGGACCGGGAGCCACCTTCCCCTCCACCTGTTGGAAGAAGACAGGAAACGTCCACAACTACCTATGAGCTATTTCTTTATTTATTTAGAGAATGAAAAGACTGTTGCTTGATGATATTAAGTTCTGATCAGTTTTAGACTCCGTTTACGGCCGTTTCATTGATTGGGCAAAATGTAAAACCCTGCATCTTTTTATGAAACATGTCAAAGAGCTTAAAAGTTTCTAAAAAAACAAAGTAGATAAGGAGAGATACATATGTGGGTTAAACATGTATTGTTGAATTTCCAGGAAAAAAGTCTTGCTTAAGGTATTTCTGATTGGCATAAATAGGAGGGCTCCGGTATGTTCAGCACTAAGCTGTTTTCTCTGCTCCTGTCTCTTTTTAAAACAGTTAATCTGGCTGAGTGGCAGAACTATACATGAACTATAACCATTCTTTGATCGGCGCTCAGTCGTTACTTTTCGGATTCTTCACCTTGCAAAATGATTGCTATTCAGCAACGCTTATCATTTAAATTAAAAAGGTTTGTGTTTGTTCCCAGCCACATTTCAAAGTGGGTGCACCCTTTCAATTCAATTCAAGGCCAAAATAATAAAAAGGTCGACCAGGAAAAGACCCGACCTAAGGCTTCTTTTCTGTGTCTTGAAGTTTGAAGTTACGTTTTCAGTCTGTGATGTCTGTGTGATGTGGGACTGACAAATTAAAAAATGAATTGATAATATGTAATACGTTGGAAATGAAACAGAATTCAAACTAAATGTATGAAAAAAATACAACATCTGGAGCATGAAAGGGGAAACTCGATGGTCACAAACTGTCTCATAATTCAAAAGTCCAGCCCTGAATGGATGAAGTAAACTGAAATAGAGAGATGCATCACCATCATGTTGTGCTCCACCATGTTCCACGCACGGGGACGCAGCATCAGCACCGGAGCCTGGGATACGTGGGGAACCCCTGCTCTCGCGATGAGAGGCAAAAGAGAAGCAAAGCTCATAGCAACGACAGTACAGGCCAATACAAGCCAATACCACAAAATAATTGCACATGACAAGTATCTGTGTTGGTATGACGAGGATCCTGGAGTGAAGGACTCACCCGGGAACTGGTTGTTTGCTGCCCGCGTGACGTTATGAATGCCTTTGATCTGGTTGTAAAATGTGGGGCAGTTCCCGTCATCGAAGTCGACCTGAGGAGAGGATTTCACCGTCTATAGCGGCACTAGAACTGTGGCGGAAAAGAGGCCGAATGGCCTTACGGATATACGGGCAGTTTTCCATTCGAACAACTCGGGTAGCAGCTCTGAGCGACCTCTTCCGGGTTTGGAAGTATGACGGAGGAGTCGATAGTGAGCTCAAACCCCAGGCATCAGGAAGATCAGCTCCCTGGGCTCATACATATTTATTTAGGATTTGAAGGATGATAAGGTACCTGTATGCCCTGTGCCGGTGACTGTAGAGCTCTGATGAAGCGCTGTGTGTCACAGGGGGCCATATCCCCAATATCCACATGTCTCTTTTGGAGCCTGACGGGGACAGGAAGCACCTTCCAGCCTGGATCTCTCCGGATATGCGCAGTGCTTTCCAGGAAGTTCGGCAGTTCGCCCGAAAGGTCCAAGTGGGCCTTTCTGGACACTCTCAGCTGGAGGATCTACAGAGAAAAAGATAAGGGTGGATACTGTAACTCATGATGCCTTTAGAGGGAATTCGGTCCATGAAAAGAGTTTTTTTTATTTCTGCTACCTGATCCACCTCCTCGTCGAATGTGGAGATCAGCTCGTGCAGGAAGTGGAGACAGTCAGTGGTAAAGAGGGCTGCATATTCTGCCTCCAGGCCGGAGGGAGGCGGGGACAGCTCCATGGCGATTTGACTTGGTGGCCGGCGAGTTGGCGGTTGCTAATTTTGGCTGTTCCCCCTTATGGCAAAGAAGGCATGGCAGAAAGAATAAAAAAACGATGAACCTTTCACATGTGGAGGAATTGTTTCTAAATTTTAAGCTGAAAGCTATCCGTCCATCCATCCATTATCGTAACCGCTTATTCCCTTATGGGGTCGCAGAGCCTATCCCAGTAGTCAATGGGCGAGAGTGGACGGTCTCCAGTCCATCGCAGGGCCACACAGAGACACACAAGGACCAACAACCACGCACACTCACACTAAGGTCAAATTGAACCTAAATTAAAAGGATTAATATGAATTGAGCTGTAACACAGAGATCCTGTGGTTGCAGAACCGGCTCAAATCCCCATTATTGTAACTTATGATGCCTTTAGAATGAATTCAGTCCATAAAAAAAGCTTTAAGTTACAGTATATAGCTGGCTGTGCTGGCAGCTGGAATGTGGTGTTTGTGCTGAGGCACAAAGAGTTTTTAGTTTGCCAACTTTCTACAGAAGCCATACTTGCTCTCTCTTTTTTCTTTCCAGACCTTTAACCATTAGCTTGCTAAGTGTGGCCAGTCGAGTGTGAGATCTAGCTCTTGGATTTTTGATCTGAAAAAGGCCCTACATTTAATTTTATGTCAGTGTAAACGTACTGTTCATTTGAGCTCAGGTTAACCTTATTTTCATTTGTGGTGATTTCCAGATGATGTCTCTATGGATGGAACGGTTGGGGTATGTTGAACATTAGATTTGGAAATGGTGCACCAAATTTTTTAGTATAAGTAAACAAATGCAAAGAAGCGGAAGTCGGAGTAGATTTCATCTCTACGCTTTCTTTTTTAGAGGTTGATGTTCTATTCAGATACAGTGCTTAATATGCAAATGACTGCACAAACACCAGCTCCTGTCCTCACAGTTTTATCTCCAGGTTAGCTCACTGCCAACACAGCTGCTTCTTACCTTGCTCAGCTGTTGGATTGAGCATTGTAACTTTAAAGGTAGCTCCTTGCTGATTTTCTTTCTGCTAGTTTCCAGGCAAAAACAGGCCAGATTGTCTTGCGCAACCACAAACAACTAAAGCAGTGACGGTTGAAACTGATTAAATTAAATTGTTTGACACACTTCTAAAACTGCCCTACACACCACCTCATTTGAAGATAATTTTTCTGCAAATGGAAAAATCAGTGATACTCACGAAAGCCCTGAAGCTCGGTCTGTTGGCCTCTCTGAGGTGGACTTTGATTGTGTTTACATTTGGCCCCTGTTTGAACAGGAAGGTGTTTGGTTTAACCCATGTTTAAAGTCACATGTGGAAATGTCAGAGGACATGTCAAATATCATATATAATTAAACTATTCACTAAATGTATTTAAGACCAAAATAAGCAGTAATATGTTATTTCCTTGTTCATTCACTTTGGTTCATTCTAGCCGGACGACAGCTGACACAAGTGGGTCGGGGGAATCCAAACTCTAAATACTTAACTTTTTGCCCCATAACCATAGACGTATATACATGTATATACAGTATGTCTATGGCCTGAACGACGTCATTGGGGCTCTTAGCTTGAAAATACTAATCGGAAGTCACGTGTGCTTCCGCTTCCGCTTTAATTCACCTCTAGCTTGACAGCCGCAGCGGTTCCGTGTATCCATGCCATGGGTGTCAGGCTGTGATTAGCAACGGAACCACCTAAATGAAAAGCTATGGACGACAAGGCTCAGATTCAAGAGGCCATTAAAAGTCAAGGGGAAATTGTTCGGAAGTTGAAATCCGAGAAGGCGAACAAAGAGCAGGTCAGTGATCGTGTTTCGCACCTACGTTCGTGTGGAAGCCGGCTGGTAGCATGCGGTTAGCGTCACGCCGGCTTTATTTGAGAAAAAACGGGGACCGTGTCAGCTCCTGTACACAGCAGGCTGGTCGGTGAGGTGTCCCGCTTACCGGAGCAGAAGCGGCGTTTTCTCTCCCTTTCACGCGGCCGTCGTTTTAGCTGAAAACAAGCGATGCGTTTCTCTTTAGTTAACAGCCGGCGGCTGACAGTAGCAAAACCTAGCATCTCTAACGGTTATTACCGGTGCCCTAAACAGAGCAGCCGCCTCGGAAGATGTTACCTTAATTTATATCTCATTCTGGCCCGTGGTTACCCGGGTGGAGCCACTGTATCTATACGGTGTAGCCAGCTGTGCTAACGCTTAGTGCTAACACCTAATGCTAACGCGGCGACAGGCGACGCGACGCACGGTCTGACGGGTCGTTTTAATGGCTAGTGAACGATGTAAAGCCTCCAAAACAAAGCCCGTAATCACCTGCATTAAGAGTCACGGTTAAACCACACGGCTGACGCAATAACTCGCCTCTTTAACTAACAGAGACGTCACGCTGCGCTGCGCGTGCCGCCCCCAGAGCGGCCGCGTGCCCGCTACACGGTCCGACTGGCCCCTTTAGGCTAAATGCTAGCGTCTTTTAGGTGCTTAATGTGTTTAATAAAGGTGTTTAATAAGGACTGTGGCCAAAGATACGAGTCACAAATGCTGTTTCCAGGACGGTGAAAAGCTGTCAGCGTCATTTGTGAGCTTTTCAGTTCCAAACCGATGTGATGCTTAAATGTTCTGTTTATGTTTGGATGTGTGAATATGGCATAAAATAGTCAAATCCACCCTAAGATATGACAAGTAGAAGCCCTTTTCAAAGCACATAGCAGATAAGAAGCAGATGTACTATTCGGTTTTTACATGTTTAAGCAGGTGCATCAGCAGGCACCTGGAAACCAGCAGTTGAGTCTGGATCCAGTCCTCTCATGGGCCAAGGACCCATGAAGTCATTTTTATGCAACACAAAAACCAGAAAGCAACGAGGACATCATGGCAACGATATTCCGGCTGAACGCGGGTGCTGGACCCTGGTGTTGGTCAGTGTACGGGGCATGAACAACGTCGATTATCACACATGATGAAATCCCCAGATGTTTGATAGACATCTGTAATATGACACTATTCACAAAGCTACTGAAACACGACTCCGACTGGAAGTGGATAAGTGTTAAATAATTCTCAAATCTAAATCTCTATCACCAGAGAGGAGCAAATGCATCCCTACAACCCACTGCACTCAGATGGAGGACTCCATCTTAACAGTCTCCTCCAGATATCGTGTTAATGTTAAGGTGTAGTTTTGGAAAGCCACAGCATCTCCCGGGGTTCCATCCCGTGGAGTTTTCCATTTGGACCTGCTCAGCTTCACTTTATTTCCACAAAGGGGGCAGGTGCCTCAAAGTAGCTGGGATTTGAGGACCTACTGGGCTCCCAGCAGGCTTACCGGGCTGATGGCAGACTTTACCATGGAGTCATGTGAATTGATGAGTCATGGGAGCAACTCCTTCAAATGAAATACTTTTAAATGACGGCAACGTCAAATGTTCTGTTATTTCTGTGCTCATCGACGTTGCAAACGCCCAAAACGCCGCCTTACACGCCGCTCAACACCACGTTCCAACACCGGGGCTCAGTCGGTTCATGGTTGCTTGATACGCAGGATGCCACAGGCTCATATCTGATGGAAAACCATCTAAATGGCGTCATGGCGAGCACAGCTGAGCGGGGGCAGAGTAGATACCGTGCGTGTGTGAGCGTGTGTGTGTGTGTGTGTGTGGGCAGATACCTGACTGACACATGCATCTCGTGTTCTATCCTCCACGCCGTGGCGATGATGCCCCCCCCCCCCCCCTAGTGACAGGGTTGCTTACCACTTTTCTCCTGTTCTTCCTGGGCCCCGCCCTGCCTCTAACTGGGGACCTCTGCCGGACCGCCGCTCCCCCTGCTTCTGCCATCGGCCGGACAACGCCGCCGGACATGCGCCCCACCACTCGCTCCTAAACTTTTGCTCGCCCGATTTCCGGACTCGCCCCCCCTCTTTTTTTTCTCCCCCGCCTGCTGCGGTCATGTGGACGGCGTCCTGCGTCCGGCTGTGCTCGGTCCTGACGGCCTTGGGGACGCCTACGCGTGTCCACTGGCTGCCTTCTGTCCGCGGGATCTCTGCGGCTCAGGTGGGTCCGGCAGCAGGGTCTGGTTGGGGTGGAGTTGGGGTCTCCCCCGCCATGGCTCTGAAGACGGGGGCTTGTGTGGTTGCAGATCGATGAAGAGGTGGCCAAGCTGCTGGAGCTGAAGGCCCGGCTCGGAGGAGACGATGGCAAGCATCAGTTTGTCCTCAAAACGCCAAAGGTACGAGTTAACGGGAGTGCCTCCTCTCTCACTTCTGTTTGTCTTAAAGACCCACCTCTTCACAGATCTCCTATCTTAACTCTTCCCCATACCTCTGTACCCCCTCCACTACTCTTTCTGCCCTTCCCTCTATCTCCTTGCTGTCACCACTGACTCTGACTAGGGATTTTCCTCCATAGAGCTTGTTGTTAAATTGATAAGTTTGGATAAAAGCGTCTAAATGCAGAAACATAAACATGAAGAATGAATGTGTTATCAACAGGACTTCTATTCAACATGAAAAATTTTCCCTTGCGGGATATATAAAGTCGATTTTAAATCAGTGTTAAGAGGGGAAAAAAACCCCTTTTTTCTCTAGCTGTAGTTTAGTTATACAGTTAGACAGTTTTCTGAACATATGCCGTCCCCTTTCTGGGAATTAGCATTTAGAAATTTCCCCTTCCACAATTTAAGAGCACTTAAAAATATGATTTTTGAATCATTTTTAGCAAGTGGGAGGCACCTTTTCTTCCTGTTGTAACGCCTACTTTGTCTCCTCGGCTTTCCTTTTACTGTTCCTGATTCTGCTGCTCTGTTTGCCTTTACGGGGAGACCAGAAAGCAGAGTCTGTAGTGAGTCAGCACACACTCCATCACAGCTGCTGGAACCTATGTGTCATTGGCAGGGCACAAGGGACTACAACCCCAAGCAGATGGCCATCAGGGAGAAGGTCTTCAACACCATCGTCAGCTGCTTTAAGCGCCACGGAGCAGAGACCATCGACACGCCCGTTTTTGAGTTAAAAGTAGGTCTGCCCTCATTTTCCTCTGGAACTGAGGCTGTCGTCAGCCGACCCTCGAACACGGAGGTGAACTTTCGCTCTGCTGCCACAGGAAACGCTGACGGGGAAGTATGGAGAAGATTCCAAGCTCATCTATGACCTGAAAGACCAGGGCGGAGAGCTGCTCTCCTTAAGATACGACCTCACTGTATCCTGCTCAGGCCCACACGCTCTGCTTTCTGTAGACTAGTGTGTGTGTGTGTGTGTGTGTGTGTTAGAGCTGCCACTAACGACTCTTTTTCTAACGACTAATCTTTCTACGAATTTTTCGAATAGTCGACTAATCTTAACGACACATTTCCCCAAAAATCAAGGGATTGCCATTTCATTTGGTTTTTTTTTTTTAACGTAATTTCGAGTTTTTTTATTTTGCAACTCAAAGGCCAAAACATAAAATGTCACCCGTGTCAAAAGTAAGTAAAAATAAAATAAAATTTAATTAAATAAAGTGCAATAAAATAAGAAAATGTCTTCTATTTTACAAAATGACAAAAGCATTCAAGTAAAAGTACTATAAAACCTTGGTGCATCATGGGAAATCCCCCGGCAGTCTAGACCTACAGCAGCATAACTAGGGGTGGACTCACCCTAACTATAAGCTCTATCATAAAGGAAAGTCTTGCGCCTACTTTTGAATGTAGAGACGACATTGACTAATGGCGGCAGCACTAGTGTGTCTGTGTGGTTTTTTTGTGTGTGTGTGTGTGGACTCTCGCATACTGAGGACAGAATGGATGCAAACGGCTCGTTCCCTTGACCTCCGCTGTCAGGTGCCCTTTGCCCGCTACCTGGCCATGAACAAGATAACCAACATCAAGCGCTACCACATCGCCAAGGTGTATCGCCGCGACAACCCGGCAATGACCCGCGGGCGCTACCGAGAGTTTTACCAATGCGTGAGTCCCCGGACGGCCGAGCTTCATCTTGTGAGCGGGGGGGAATCTGAGGCTCTGCTTTGGTCTGCGTTCCAGGATTTTGACATCGCGGGTCAGTACGACGCCATGATCCCAGACGCCGAGTGTCTGAAGATCGTCTACGAAATCCTCAGCGAGCTGGAGCTCGGGGACTTCTGCATCAAGGTGGGTGAGTCCGGGTGAGTCCGGCCGGGTCGCCGCTCTGCCCCGATGACGTCACCTCTGAGAAGGCCCCTCCCTCCAGGTCAACGACAGACGCATCCTGGATGGGATGTTTGCCGTGTGTGGAGTCCCGGACGACAAGTTTCGCACCATCTGCTCAACAGTGGACAAACTAGATAAGGTAGGAGGGCTCTGGACTCTGAGAGCCACTGCACTGTGTAGCATTTGCTATCATTTCCATTCACTAGCAGCGCAAATCTGAGGTAGACGTTTCATGGGCGGTGCCCTCTGGGGGGGGTCCCCCGGACATGCTCACGGTCATAACTGGTGTCTGCTGAGAGATTAGCAGCAAAGCTAAAAACCAGACAGGATGAAAGTGTTGAGTTTCCTTCTTTTTGTCTGAATAATGAATTGAGAAGTACCGTATTTTCCGCACTATAATGCGCACCTTAAAAGCCTTCGATTGCGCCTCATAATCTGGCGTGCCTTACGCATGGATCAGGATAGAGCCGCGTCAGGTCTTGCAACTACGGGAGGCCAGCTCCATTTTCTCCCGTAGAAGAAACAGAAGAAACAGCGCCAATGCATGCTGGGATATGCGACTGCGCGAAGCGTGCATTTTCATTACCATTTGCACTATTTGGAGAGCATATTGTGATTTACCGAAACTGTATCAGACTGTTTTTGTGTTAACTGAATGGAGGAAAAGTTCCCCTCCACTACGTGATAAAAATGTTGCACCACCTATTAAACATTGTTGTTGTTAAAAGATAAACTCAGGAAAACACCACGTCACTTCTTCTTCTACTCTATGCACCCTATAATGCGGAAAGACGGCACTAGAGCAGGTCTTCATTCAGCCAGGTGTCTGTTGTCACGATGTCCACGCTGTTGTGAGCCGACCCCTCTGCGCTGCTTCTGCTGCAGATGCCCTGGGAGGAGGTTAAACGAGAGATGGTGAACGAGAAGGGTCTGTCGGAGGAGGCCGCCGACCAGATCGGGGAGTACGTCAGCATGAAGGGTGAGGCCTCCACACCAGACGCAGGCGGCTCCAGCCAAAGGGGGGAAACAGAGGCTTCAGATGCCCACACGGCACAGAGCCCTGTTGATTTGATCCTTACAGTGTTTTAGCGCCGGCTTTTCAATCAGAAGCAAGCCAAATGAAGGACCACTGGACCTGGATCCACCTTTTGAACGCACTGCTTTCAGTAGGATGCTCTCTGTGCCGCAGGTGGGATGGACCTCGCCGAGAAGCTCCTCCAGGACCCCAAAATGTGTCAGAGTAAGCAGGCGTGCGCGGGCCTGTCGGACATCAAACTTCTCTTCAGCTACCTGCAGCTGTTCCAGGTCACAGATAAGGTGAGACCCAGCCATCCCCTCTACATTTCCTATACCTGTCCTGTATCCTGTTTACTAGACGCTCTTTAAATTCTTCATCCCCAGGTTGTGTTTGATCTCAGCCTGGCCCGGGGGCTGGACTACTACACAGGGGTGATTTACGAGGCCGTGCTGTCCCAGGCCGGTGTGGCCCCGGCTGCAAACGAGGCCCCGAACGGCACCAGCGCGGAGGAGAGCGTCAGTGTGGGGAGCGTGGCGGGAGGGGGCCGCTACGACGGACTGGTGGGCATGTTTGACCCCAAAGGCAGGAAGGTTCCCTGCGTGGGGGTTAGCATCGGCATCGAGAGGATCTTCTCCATCATGGAGCAGAAGGCCGAGGTGAGGTGGAGCCGGAGCCGGCGGGCTGCTGGTGGGGGTTTCCTCCCAGCTGTAACTGCGCTTTGTTCTGCAGGCCTCGGCCGAGAGGGTCCGCACGACAGAGGTGCAGGTCATGGTGGCGTCCGCCCAGAAGAACCTCCTGGAGGAGAAACTCAGACTCATCAGTGAGCTCTGGAACGCTGGCATCAAGGTGCGGTTGTGTGAGCTTTGGTTAGATTCATGAGGCTTGTTCATCTTGTTCCCGTTCGGCGTTTTTCCCCCCCCCCCAGTTGGGGGTTCAATCACACCCATATGCAAAAATGCTGAAAGAGTCATCCTGACAAGCTGAATTGTTTGCACTGAGAACTAAATATCCACAAGCTGCCAGAAGAAGCTAAGGGAAGACGCATTTACAGAGGAGAGCTCCAGTCTTTAGGCAGTCACCGAGTCAAGGAAGACTGAAGTGTACCCTGTAACCTTACCCCGTATAAAGGATTCCACAGCAGCAGGACAACTTTTGGGGGGGTTCACACATTTGTTTGTAAAGGTGGTTCATTTTAGTCAGCACCAGGGCAGGAGAGTGTCAGCAGGCTGTGACACTTCTGTCTTTATCTGATTCTTCAACAAGGTATGGCGAAACAGAAGACTCTGAAGTTTGATTCACTGACCAAACTCAACTTAGATCTACCAAATCCATGAAAATCCAGGATTGTAAAACCTTGGTCTCTTTTCTAAAGCACAAAAACCAGAATCTCCATGTTTTGTACCCAGTGGTAGTCTGAATGGATTGTATGATGTTCGGATTTACATTAGTTCGACGCAATCACGAGATCTCAAAGCTTTTCCACAAATGTCATGGTGGTAGAAGTGTTCCAGCATCGGTGTGAAACGTCACTGCTGTGTGTCTTTCCAGGCTGAGGTGATGTACAAGAAGAACCCCAAACTGCTCAGCCAGCTGCAGCACTGCGAGGAGTCCGGCATCCCCCTGGTGGCCATACTGGGGGAACAGGAGCTTAAAGACGGAGTGGTCAAATTGCGAGTAGTGGCCACCAGAGAAGAGGTATGACCGCACCTTGTTGCTTTCAGTGTCAAACATCAGACATCAGCTAGTAAATCCCCTTCTGTGTTACCATCTATGTTTCCCAGCTCCAAGCAGGAACAGAGTTCCTCAGGGCTCTGTGTTGGTGCCCATCTTATTGACACTGGGTTCTTGTAGGCTACATTTTCAACGGATGTCTTAATTCCACAGAAATGTACCCATCCTTAAATCATGAGAACTGAACATGTGAGCTTACGCTGCTGTCAGTCAGTCTTCAGATGCAGGCCTGGAATTTCCGAGGCAATCATCTGAGATTTGAAAAAGGATCAATTAGGTGGGGAAAATTAGTAAGGTGAAATCCATGCTTTCTTGCTTAGTTGCAGGTATTAAAAAAACGTAAAGGCAGATAAAATTAGGAGTGTCTCGGACAAAGAGAGCATGAGGGTACCTCAGAGGACTTGGCCTGTCTAGCCTTGTATTTGCTGGTATTCCTACCATTTGTCAGCGTTTGTCTGCTCTTTCAATGCTTTCTTTACCTGCTACCTGAACCAGGGTTTGCATCTCCATCCCCACTTTTACCAGTACAGTTGGTGAGAGGTTGGAGGAGTTGATCACTGTGTTGTTCTGTTTTATAAGCTCCTTTCAGGACCCCGCTGCACAAGGCGGGGCTCAGAAAGGAGAACAAGATGTGTGACCTTATGCCCACAGTAGTGTCTATATCCCAGCGTTAAATCTTCCTGTCTTCCGTTTTCTCCATAGGTCGATATATCCCGAGCTGATCTCATCAGTGAAATAAAGAAAAGGACCTCTGAGGCGTAATCGCTCCCTTCTGTCCAGCTCCAACATGAGGCTTTACCCAGGTGGCTCTGCGGTGTACAGAATTCCTCATCCAGTCCTCTCTCCAAATAGGATCCCAGTGCAGCCATGAAAAATGCTGAGCATGTGGAGCTCCTCTCATCCCTCCGTTCTGCCGTGAGCTGAGGCTGAGTGTGCTCCTGGGAAATGTAAAACGCTCATCTGATAGATGGGAGCTCCGTTTGTTCATCTCTGTGTAGCTCAGCGAGCATTCTGAGGTCATTTTGGTGTTCTTTAATTTACTCTGATCACAGATTACTGCAAATAAAAGCAAAGTCTGCCCGCCTGTTTCAGAAACTCTGCTAAAATAAACCACCAGTTCTCAACGAGCCTGTGTGTCTGCTTAGAGTCGAGGCGGGAGGCAGACTGCTGTTTACCCTGCAGGGTGTCCTCTGTTTGCTTTGAGATATTATTAAAATTGTTTCCGAAGCCGTGCACCAAATGAGACGCAAAGATAAAACGTAATAACCACACCCCGCTCATCCTTTCATCCATTAGAGGAACAGCGTCCACAAACCTTTTCAAAGCTCATTTAATTAAAATGAGGAACTCAGAACACCACAGTAAAAAAAACATGCAGAAAACACACAGCCAAAAGGGCAAACAGCACACAAGTCCCCTACAACTAATAAAAACATGCAGAAATCAAAGCAACCCTAAATGAACCGAACGGACGGGCCGGAGCTGGAGCGGCCCCCCTTAAGCAGCGACCTGCTTGTGGTTCAGCTCCTGCAGAACCCTTTGGGCCGCTGCCCTTTCTGCCTCCCGCAGGACGGAGGCAGTGGGTCCCGGCAAGATCATGAGCAGCCCTGTGAATGTGGCGGGGGCCCCGGGGATGCGCACCTCGTACCTGAAGTGCAGGAATCCATCTCTCCCCGTGCCGCTGTAGCGCGTCTGGTAGAGCGGCGGGCCCAGGCCGGACGCCGCGCACATTTTCTGAAGCAGCGCAACCGGGGAGGCGTCCACCAGATGCCCCGGGGGGGCGGGGCAGCCTCTGGCAGCTGGAGGCATGTGAGCGGCAGGCCCCCCCACGGCTCTGCAGAAGCCGGGAGGAAAAGATGGAGAAGGGGCCGGGCGGGGAAGCCGGGCTAGGGACCGGGGACTTCTGTGGGCCGAATCTTCCGGGCTCATCTTCTCTGCCGAGTGCCAATCAATGGACACGCTCTGGGAAAACTGCTTCTTGAACCCTGGGACACAGAGAGCAGGTAGAAATCTGTCAGTGAGGAACTGAGGATTAGCAGCTTTTCAAAATAAATGTATGTTAATGAGAGCAGGCTGTTTGCCTTCTAAACACAAGGACCAGGGTTCAAAATGACCTATTGACCCACCTTATTGTCCAAGTTATTGTCCTTGGGGTAGGACGGGTTGGAAAATTAAGTTTTTATATCAAATACATGCAAAATAAATTTGAAATCCATCGTCCCGCCATGTTATCTTGCAGTTTATCATAATTTCTATGTAATCGTTCGAGGCATGATGTTGTTGCGTCGCCAAGTGAGAGGAATTTAAAACGTTTTTAATAATATATTACTGCACAGTGACAACAGCGTTCCAGGAGATCTGCTGACAGACCATTTTCTGCATGTTGACTTCCAAATATGACGCAACGTGACGCGAGGCTACGAAGAAATATTCAGATTTAGTCTGCTGGAGCCCACGTGACAGAAAAGAACCAATCGGGCTGCTACTTTTGGTGGCTGCTGGCTAATACGAAATTCCCACAAATTTCGAATCCTGCAAAGACTTGATCCATTTGCCAGGACAACAGATTAAATAAAATCATACCTGGATGAGCTGCTGTTTTCTATGACTGTACATCTTCACAAACTGAACAGTTATTTTGGGCTCAGCACAGTGGCATGTATACTGTCATAGATATGGGCATAACGATGGAAAATTCCACCTTAAATGGAGCCCTCACATGCTGAGAACATCATCAGCAACAAAGCATCTTTCTAAATGAGCTGAGAGCAGCAGGCAGAAAAAGGCTGTTAGCATGAGGGGAGTCTCCAACCGGTCCGGCATGAGAACGACTCACTGTGGAGTGGTAGTTCAGAAATGAATGCTCCATTTAGAAAAATATGATTCTCCTCAAATAACTTCTTTCCAGACTAAGTTTTTCCTTTTATCAGAGGCTTCCCAGCAGGCCACTGACCAAAAGACAAGACTTCGGCTTCAGTTCAAAGCATCTGCGTACAAGCCCACGCGTCTTTTTTCCTGATTGAGAAACCACCCATGGATCAGAGACTGAAAGTTGCCTAAACGAAGAAACATGCCAGTAAATTGCCCAACAGGTTTTTGTGTTGGAATTGTGCCTCTGACACATTTGAGTTGGGTTGCACTACCTTCCACCAGCACCTTCTTGGCCATAGAAGCAGCGTGGTGGGACGAGAAGGCCACTACGGCGGACACGCCCTCTATGCCCGGGCCAGCCGTCAGGGAAACGCTCTGCACGCCGTCTGCCAGCGCACGCAGCACCTGGAAGCACATGGGAGCAGCACGAGACCTCAGGCACACAGACGGGAGGATACGAGAGGGTTCAAGAACATCCCCGACATCACGGAGCTCCACGTGAACTTGGTTTGATTCGGGGATTCTTTCCTCATGCTGAAGGGTTCCTATTACAGAAAAGATTTAAGCCTCTTGGCCTTTGCAGAGTTTAGCTCCTGGATGGCTCTTTGGCTCATCTCGACTTGAGGCGTTTGTCTTTAAAAGTTCAGTTAGCTGCTCCGGAGGCGTGGCCTCTAGGGGGGGGCACCTTCCAACTGTATATGGTTACATTTAATCTAAAATGTTAAATTGAAAACGATCTGAAAAGCATTTTCACATTTCAGTCTGCGGTTATTTATTTTTTTGCTGAAGAACTACTTTCATAGTTCTGTCTCATGACAGTGTGGTTCTTTTTACAGCAAAGTGCTTTCAGGCAGGATGAGGGCAGAATAGAGGGGGGTTATGGATCCACGTAAAATCTGCCATCGTTTCCTAGTAGTTCTGCGATTCGATATTTGGCTTTTTAAAAATAATTTTACTGACTTCCTTCTATACAAACTAATAACTTGATCAGACTCCAGGCTTAAACTCACTTTTATGCAAAGAACGTTCAAATAAAAAACAAAACTATATGTTCGTTGTATTAAAGTTTAAAGTTATTTATCTACTTACTTAGTTGTCAGACTCATGTTGAACAGGGATTTACTCTGATAACAACTTAATGGTTAGGACACAGACCTGTTGGTTAGGAGATGCTAATGCTAATGTGGGATCAGACTTTAAAATAAAAAACATTATGTTAACGAGGGCTAATTTCTGTCTGTGGTGCTACTCTCTCTCAGCAACCTGCAGAATACTGGTCAGTACGTGTGGTCAGTAGAGCAAAACGCGTCAGACCCTCCCCATAGCGGCCGTACCTGCAGCAGGGGCTCCTGTTTGGTGGAGACGGGCAGATCTCCGATGCAGAGGTGCCTCTTCTCCGTGCTGCGGCGCACGTTGAGGCGGAAGCCCGGCTCCAGCACGAAGCCGTGCAGCTGGCGGATGGCGTCCGTGGCCGTGGCCGCCGTGCCGTACTTGGCGTAGGCGAAGCCCCGGTTCTGCCCGCTGAAGTTCATCATGAGCCGGAACTCCCACAGCGGCCCCACCGAGGCGAACAGGGGGATGAGGAGGTCCTCGTAGGCGTCCCGCGGGATCTGGCTGATGAAGACCTCGCAGCGGGCTCCTGGGGGGGGGCCGTGCCACACTGAGTCGGAGGGAAGATAGAACCTGCTCATGTACGCCGTCGGCTGGTGTCCACATCATTAATCACACATTACATAAAACATTATGAAGAGTACAGTATGGAAATGATAGGAAAAGATGAGGTATGGGCATTTCTCTACGCTGACTCAGCACATTCTGCCACTGGAAATTCTTTCCAGTGGACGACTTGGATGTGGGTGGAACTGGATATCCATCCTTGGCTTCCTACAGTCTGCAGCCAGACCTACTTGTCAGTTTGGGTGTTTTATTTATTTATTTTACACTTAACTTTACTTTGCCGTTCAAAAACGTTGCTGAAAAACCAACACGGACACAGATAAGTGACTCAGAGCGCTATTCCTCTCACAGCTAAGGCAGTTTTTCTCACCCTCAGGCGGTCCGCCATACTTCCTCTGGCCGTTCACCTGAGACAGTTTGGTGTGGGTGGCCGCCACCCAGGCCTCCAGAGCCTGCACCCTCTCGGCGTTCAGCACCTGAGGGGGAACCAAAGCGTGAAAGCACCGCCTCGGCTCTTAAAGCGTTAAACCTCAGTATCTCTGGACAGCCTCGGGCTGCCCAGAGAAATACACAGAGCAAAAAGACAGACCTTCTCGCACAACGCCTGCTCTGTTTTTCCCCTTTTTAAACACGGTATCAATTAGGATCTTGCACTGTCATAACAAATATCTGCCTGCTGCTGTCGGCCTGTTTCAGAATTTTACATCTGTTTGCTCTGCTTATCTCCTCAGAGAACAAGAATAAACCCATCTGTGGTCACTTACTTTGGTACTCCAAATACACTGTTAGAATTGGCTTTTATTTGTTCATTTTTTCTATGAATTTGTGTAACTTAATAACGGATTTGTTCTCTTTACAATTAGGATCTTGCACTGTCATATAAGGTCATATAAGCTATGGTAGTGCTTAAAGGTTGCTCGCACCTCTCTTCTGCATTATATTATGTCATATTGATTTTCATAACGGATTTTCAGTGGAGAGTGCATGAATAAAGAGCTGGCCCAGGAGACTCGGTTGCGTTTGGTCCAGCATAAGAAGATAACTGCACATCACACCTGGCAATCTGGGCTGTTTGTCATCAAAACCCTTCAGCTTTATTATTATATACCGGTCATAAGATTAGAATATCATGAAAAGGTTGATTAATTCAAGTAATTTCATTTGAGAAGTGAGACTTGTGTATTAAATTAATTCATTACACAGACTGACATATTTCAAATGTTTAGGTTTTTCTTTCAATGTTGGTAATTAGAACTGAGAGCGTGACGGTGTAAGGATGAAGCTAACCATCCCTCTAACTGCTGTGACTTTTTCTTCCTGCAGGGTTACGTGCGGCTCAGTGGACTCACAACTCCCAGATTTACATAGACGCAGTTCCCAGAGGTGTCTCTGCTGAATAGAAATGCTGCACAGTTTGAGACAGCCCTGTTTTGGTAGGTGACCATAAAAAAAAGAAAAAAAAATCAGGATTAATTATGTTCATTTTAATATTCGAAGGTTTACTTGATACTGATATGCCATAGCTGGACTACACGAACTCTGCTAAGTCTCTGATGACTTGGAAATAAACGTGGATTCTTGATTTTCTTCTAGCTGAAAAAGGTGCCATGTTTTCACATGTGTTCACCCCCAACAACACAGCCCCATATGGTTCCATAACTCGATCCCTCTCTGGCCTAAAAACTATGTCTAAAGAGTTGATGGACCACTCGGAATATACAATTCCTGTTCAAACAAGTGGAGAATCTGAACAATCTTTGAGTGTTGCACCTTCTCTAACCAAATCTGACACCCTCAGCAGTCATCGGTTTGTTACAATCTTTCACTGTAGATTCTAGAAATGTCTCTCTTTCCTCTTTGCCTCGCTTGCTGCCATCAAATTTCGGCTCTTCTCTCATATTCTCTCCAATTTCCAGATCTTTCAGTTAAGATCAGGTTTGCTTAAACACTAAATTGAAACATGTTAGGACCGATCCCTCGTCCTAATTTCATGTATAAAATATCACAGTTGCACCACGGTCTAGTAGAGGTGTTAGGAGCCACTGAACACATCAATATTTGTCCAGTTATCCCCAAGTCTTTTCATTGCATTTGCAAAAGGAAATTCTACACAATAGTAACACCAAACAAGCACAAGACCTATAAAAAGAAGAATCCCTCCATTTTTTGGGAGTAGAGTTGCAACCCCTTGGTTAATAAATTCAGGGCACAGCATAATAATGGAACTAAATTCAATCTAAAAGCTTTAAAGAACTACCTGAATACCCTTTCTTTCCCCTGAACTCAACATGACTGTCTACAGGCCCTGAAATATACAGATAAATTCACAAGGATTCGTTTGGACTTATGGTGCCATCATAATGGTGGCTTGGCAGATCTGAGTAAACTGTTTTAGGCCTACCTCATTACACCAAACAGCGAAGAGAGCAAAACAAACGTGATTTATTAGTAATAAATCACGTTTGTTTTGGTTTCCTATCTCTGTTTAGGTGTATATACCTCCACACATTAACGAGTGGGCTCCGAATTTAAAAAGACCACATTAAAACTACCAATATATCAAACCGGATATGATTTTGTAACTGTTTTGTAACACTAAACGTCAACAATAGCGTGAGTCCTGTTTAATTTTGGGGGGAAATCCCAAAGTGAGTAAATAAGAAGCGAGCAAAGTGAGTAAATTAGCCCTCGTTAACACAATGTAACCAACTGTTACCGCCACGGCTAATTGGGGAGCTCGCGCCATCCCAGCTGCCTCTTCAAACGACCCGGCCGCTGCTTTTAGGAAAATAAATACCTGGCACTGTTTGTTTTCCATCTTCTCCGCCGCGGTTTGGTGTGTCTGTCGCCTCTCGGACGGCACTCGGTCACGGTGACTTCTGGCCCGCACCTGCGGCCCTCCCACTCGATGGTCGGACTCAGTGGAGGATTCACTGACCCCTCCGCTCCGTGGGGCCTTCACGGGCTCCTGCCTCCCTCTCACTGACGGATTCCTAGCGATAGAAGTGGAGTCTGTTCTTTTTTAAAAGATAAAATGTGGATAATTATCTGAATGTCAAGTGCTGTGTTCTTTCAAATATATTCTCTTAATGTGGACGTAATAAGTTTGAAGGTACCTTCAACCTGTTGTGAGTCTAATTACATCAGCTCCACTGAGGGGGTGGTGTGTGTGGGGTGGAGGACACACTTTCATTATTGTACCAGGGTACCTTTTGCTAGGACAGCTGTTCGTTATAAAGTTTATAAATGACAGAAACACCTTCTTCTGAACAGGTGTTCCCACTGAAGGCTCTGTTCCTTCAGGGGGAACAGTGCCCCCTGCTGGACCAACAAGTTTCCCATCTCACCCAAATCATATCTGATTGAGGCAGTGAAGTTATACAATTCTATAAAAACATTTTTTTAGGATTATTGCTAAAGGATCCAAAGATTCAAAGACAACATTCAGGCACAACGACACTGTTTAGTGACATGTGGACCACAACACTACTGGCCACAGGCCTTTTTAACCAAACAATATCTAGAAGGTGTTCTGAGGGATGTACTTGACCACAACACAAATGTAGTGGAAGACAGATTAATGAGAACATAAATATAATCCCCTGAAGCATTTACATTTAGGATCATGAAATTACAGCTCCCACGTGTCTGTACTTCTTCCCTTCAAACTGATTCACAGGTCTTCTGCTGAGGAAGGAGGAGTTTTTGGTGGGGGACCTGAGCTCAGACACTGTCTCTGTAAACGTTTCCTTCCATATTGTGCTAGACTGACACATTTGTTGGACTATGGGAAAAGACTTTGACCAGTAAGAAGACTGTTGCTTTATTGGTGGCAGATGGAAATCCTGGCTTTCGCTCAGAGGATTAGAAATGAATAAAAAACAAGCAATGTCAGAAGCAGTCTCAACTGCAATCAAAACTTTTACTTGTAATTTGTCCATTGGTTTGAGCTTTAAAGAGACAAAACTCTCAAGTAGGGATTTTCTTTGTTTTTTTTTGGCCAATTCAATTTAGCGTACATTCAAAAATTCTAGTCAATGTAACAACAATCTAAGAAAAAGTAGTTTCAGAGTCATGTTTCCCATTGTGTTCCACCAACTGCACTGATCAGCTGCATCCATTTGTCAGAGGAATCTGTGTTTTTCACCCTACAGAAACAGATTTGGATATTTTGACTGCTTGACAGTGCAGCACAAACGTCCTGTCACAAATTCCAAGACATGCAGGTTAGGTTTCTTTTTTTATTCCAAAACAATTGGAGGCTGCATGATAGACTACTGATTAACTGACTGGAAGTCTAGAGCATGCAGGAAAAAGGCCTTATGGAGGGCCTTTTGTCATGACATGTGAAAGGAACTAATGTAGCCACAAGATGTCAGTGTTGGATGACAATTGAACTGCAGGTGACAAAGTCTGTCTCAATTCATTATGCCATCCCAGACCTCATACTACATCCATCCATTATCGTAACCGTTTATTCCCTAATGGGGTCGCGGGGGGACTGGAGCCGAGAGGCGGGGAACACCCTGGACAGTCCACCAGTCCATCACAGGCCCACACAGAGACACACAAGGACCAACAACCACTCACACTCACTTCTAAGGGCAGTTTGGAATGTCCAAATCAAGCTAACACACAGGTTTTTGGACGGTGGGAGGAAGCTGGAGAACCCGTAGGGAACCCACACAGACACAGGGAGAACATGCAGACTCCACACAGAAGGGTCCTGGTTCCCCCGGGGACCCGAACCCAGAGCCTTCTTGCTAGGAGGCGATGGTTCTATCGAGGATCGAGGACATCGCCTGCTATTTATCCCAGACAAAATAAAAGCAACATGCATTGTTACAGAGTCGAAAAGACTCTGATTTTCATGATTATGTTTGGCTGGGGTGTTGTGGTGGTTGAGTCTGAGATTGGGCATTGCAGGCTCTCTAGAGGAGTCTGATTCGCTCCTGCGTCCAGACTCGTTTGGCATTACGCCTCATCGGGACTCCCTGTTCAGCATCAACTGGAAACAATCAGTCTTTGCCATGTTGGCTCTCCATCTTTGTGGCAATACGGCTGATTTCTCTTTTTAGTAGTTCCCCTGTTTATGCAAAACCAATCCCTGCAACTTTTTGTTGTACTCTATTTATTTATTTCTATTTGTTTTAGTGACTGACAGCAGTAGCTTCTTGGAGTTGACAGTGAAAAGTGCAGTTATGTTTGTAATATAAGTGTATTCTGGTGCTAGAAAATGGAAAAACTTATTTTCTGCTCCAAAGGGGGCAGCCAAAAGATTCCTCAAAGAAACAAGCACATTTCTGAAGGTTCTGGGAGGGACTAATTGCTTGTACAGGAGTTTAATTGTGTATTGTTTTCTGATTTCATTAATTTATCTCAAGTTTAATTGGCAAGCAGTTTTAAAAACATGTCAGTATTAATTCAGTTTCTTTCATGCCATAGCAGAAAAACAACAACCTGCTAATTGTAGGAGCCCAGGTGACACATTAGTAACATTTTAAATAAGGTGCTAAATTAGATCTGAGAGTGTTACTGCTGCTGATAATGTGTCCTGGCTACTAGTGGTGTCCAGATGCTGAGGCCCAGGCTGCAGGAAGATGATGACAAGAGCTGAGAAGTACAGGCAGGTGGAACCAGATTAGGGAGCTGGCTCATCTGCAGATTTGGAACAGGACCAGAGGAGCTGGGTGACGTTGTCCATCCTTCCTTCTTCGGGTCTAACAAAATGGGTGTCAAATATCTGCGCACCAAAAAGTTTAGTTTGTACTGCTTTCGTTTTAGATATGTATTCCAGTGGTCATCAATCTCTACAATGCCTCTCTCAGAGAGTCACACAGCCCCCCTCTGTAAATTCTTACTAATTTATTGGCATTATCATTATCACTTATTTTAGATCTATATATATACAATAGAGTTACATATGTATATATTTATATTTTGTGTGTAATTTTGTACATATCTCTGTATATTGATAGACATGTATATATGTATAAGCTGTTGTATTTCTGGAATTAGTAACAAAAATAATTTCCCTCTGGAATTATTAAAGTATTTCTGATTCTGATTAATGAAAGCTTAAAGTTCTACTGGCCCTTCCACAAGGAATGAAATCCAGTAACTGTAAAAAAAACTAGCGTTGAAACGTTTTAAAAACTTTTTTTTTTCACCATGATTACACCTAAATTAATAAAAACTAGTTAGAATACTTTTAGTTATAACACTTTTATAATAGTAAAAATAAACTAGGCAGTCTAATGGAGTTTGTTATTTATTTGCAGCCTGCAAAATACAAAACTATCAGAACATTGTAGGTACGTCTCATATTGAAAAAAACAAAACATGAGATGTCTTTGCCCTTCAAGTTTAACACAATTACTCTAAAATGATAGGATGTTCCATTATCTGAACCACAAAATAAAATTGAAAAAGCACTGTCTTTGGTGAAATCCTCATGCCTTTGTGTAGAGCACAGCATGAGGACATGTGCTGGTGTTTTCAGATGGTTTGCTTCCATCTTTTCTCAGGTCATCATACATCTGCCAGGTATGGGCTCCTTTTACAGAAGGTCACATAAGGCCCAAGTGTGTCTGGTGTTGAGTCCAAACAGACTGCGTTCACAGCATCTTCCGGTACTCCTGTTTGAAATGCTGTCAGACAAAGAGCAGGACCTGGGATTGGTCTTAAGCATGGAGATGCTGGACAGTCGAGTCCTTGTTCTACAGCAAATTGAAGGTGAGCCATGCCAGAAGCAGAGAGGCCTGACAAATCTATGGACACAAAGGGGTATTTGCTTCTTGTTTGGTGTGGAAAGTTTGCAGCACCAGGAGGAACGCTGTTCTGTGAGGTGAACACGTGGATTTTCCGTCATTGTTTTCTGAATTATTGTGGACACACGGCGCTGTGCATCAACGTGATGGGCACCTGACTTTAACCGAACAGGGCAGAGTTTTGAACGTAGAGGCTCTGCCCTCAAAGCACAGGTATGCTGAGTGACACCCTTTGAAGCCGGAGATGTCAAGAGCTGGAATACTTTATTCTCCTCTGAGCTATTTAACACGTTTTGAGCAGAGAGACGGAAAGCACCGCGCAGGCCTTCACAAAAAGGCTTCAAAGGCACAGGTGTTCATCACACTGTATTGTTCCCGGCCAAGTTTGATTGGTTGTTGATTATTTCCATTTTTAACAGCCCTACTTTAACTGTTTTCCTTTTCGTGAATGGAGCCATTCAGGACTTGTGGAGGGGTTTGAAGTTAATTTACTCTTATTTGGAGGGACTGCAAATCTTCTCCAGTTTTCTAAAGCTGTTCTTCTTCTGGCTCCTTGTTTGTGACAGTTTTGGACTCCAGGGAGGGGTATCATGCGTTTTCTTGCTCCACAGAAACATCGTCTTGATCCTGGGGCTTCACCGTATTGCCTTGTTCAGCGACCTCTGCTTCTTTTTGTGTTTTTTTTGCGGAACAGATCCTCATGTTGCATGTGCAATGAATGTATCCACTGTACCCTTATAGGAAGAAAGTCATGCTTGAACAGTCCATGTTAAATATTTTTTAACTCTTCTTCAATGCTGTGTGAATTTGCCCTTGAGATCTCTGCTGTAGAATAGGACCATAGGAGTACCATTGTAGTACCATTAAGGTTCCTTTTCACATGCGATGTAGAGTTGGCCCACTGCACTCTCAGCGGAAGCCTCTGATTTGTTAAAACAAGACACAGCACCTTGGCTCTTTTTCATACTTTATTCTGTTTTACAGCAATTCTGACCCCGGATCGTGCAAGATCTGTGTTAAGAGGGCCCAGTCCCAAGAGTATAATCAAGAGCCACACTCAGTAAACGACTAATTGCAGGTACCATTTATTCAATCCGGATTGAATTGCTAGTAGATGTTGAAATGGAATTTTCCATTTATTCCAGAGACATAATGTACGGTAGAGCGGATACATCCTACAGTCCGAGCAAAACCACCCTTTAAGATTGTTTCTGCCTCCCATCAACAGCATCTTAATGAATCAAGATCCATTTTGCCTGTGCAAGTGAGCCAGACCCTGTTGGAAATGACCAACCGCGGACCCCGTTTGTTTTGAGTGATACATTTCTGCTCAGTATCTATCTGAGGGCAAGACCAACTGGGATGGATCTTACTTTGCATGGCCTCCTCAGATGTAGCCCACTCATCTCAAAAGTTGATTTAGGTTCCTTCTCAGGAGATATGAGAGTTCAAGGGCGTCAATTTTTAAATCTTGCTTCTTCTGGACTTTCAAGATTGGCTCGGTCATTCAGTGGGTAGGATAATCAGTCCGTCTGGTTCGGTTAATAAATCTGTTCTGTTACGTCTGACAGTCCAGACAATGATCAGATGTATACTTTGGCACAATATGGTTTTGTGGTAACAGAAGGGACAGACCTCATCCATCTCACCGTCTTGAATCCACACACTATAATTGTTTATTCTCAATAGCATAATGCTAGACCGGCCAATAACTAACTATCTATCGTGTGCAGTATTTCAGTCTGTAACCACAGAGCCATTACACCTTGATCCAATTTAATGTCAGTGGTAATTTTCCCTTCTATATTTTGTTATGAGTTTTATTCTTCTTGCTATTTTTTCTCTCAGTCTTATATTTCCATGAATAAGTTTAGAGTGTATTTTATATTCTGTACTGATTTTAGTAATGTAGCCTTATCTCTTTTTGCCCTCCATGTGCTGCTTCTGTCCTGTTAAGCTGCTGGAACTTGAATGTCCCTGAAGGAGTCATCCCAAGGGATAAATAAAATCAAGTCTGAGTCTAAATGAACAAAAATAAGCCATAGGTTATTCTACTGGGTTTGACAGGGGGTTGTTGGCAAACACACTCCAACGACCTTACCCCTGTTTGATTACGCCTTAGGGAAGTGGATCAAAATCAGGAAAAAAAAACGTATCCATAATCTCAGCATGGTTATAGCTGAGATTTTCCTGTGCCTTCTCCGTCTAGGGTGGCAAAAAAATAATACACAGACATGTAAAATGAGGGACGAAAGACAAAGCAGTGCAGAGGAAAAAAAGAAACCCAACATAATTCCAAGTTTCTTGTGTAGATCTTCATTCCTTTTCCTTTTTTGCGGTTTCTTAGCAGACCTTACAATTTTGAGGGCTGAGTTTGGCACAACTTCTGCAAAAACCTGGAACTTTCTTTCTCCTCTGTTCAATTTTACTGGCAGAGTTGTGGTTTTGGGCTCAACTTCTGGCCAATTATGGTTTTCAAGTTTGTAGCTAAGGCCATGGAGAGGGGTAGCAGAGGAAATATTTCGCCTTTCTGCTGGTCTACATACATCCTCATATGGATCCTAAAATATCACATGATATAATGGCCTAGGATCATATCCTGTGCTGTAAAGAATCATCATGTCATCCTGAGTCATCCTGAGTATTCTACTTGGGTTAACAAAAATGGTACATGCCAGTGAAATATGGATTAGTTTTGATCCAACATTCAAGATGTCTTTCTCTTGTATGATTGTGTGACCCAACGGGTGTAGGAAGACTTTCTTTCTAAAGTCTTTTGCAAAATTGTAAGCCTCAGAGTAACCTGAAGTGGTGAAAAATATTCAACTCACTTTCTTCAAGCTCTGTCTAGGATTGTTCTGAATATTTTAGAAGGTAGCATTAAACCACTTCCTTCTCAACAATAAAAATTCAAAAAGCAGAAGCTAATCAGACTGCTGGCTGTTCATCAGAATCAGCTCAACATGCAAGCAGGTATCTCTCAAAAGTCAAGGAAGCAGATTTATTTTCCCTGTCTTAATCAGTCTTGCTCCCTCAATCAGGGATCTGGTGGGTGGAATTATATGGAGATAAGATAAGGTTTGTCAGGACATGGCAAAAGATGTCTTTCATCCCACCCATCTGGTCAAGCGTTTGACCCAGTGACTTCGAAACACAAATAGAGGAGAATAATTTGGATTCTGAAATGAAAGCGATAGCAAAGGAGTCCTGCTTGACTTTCTGAAAGAATACAATGAATACAGTGATTGCAAAGGTGTCTGATCCTAATCAAGCAATGTCAATCAGCAGAGCCTCAATTTCTCAGTACCCTGAATAACCTGAACACCCCTGTATCATCTGTGAATGATCTGCACAGTAGTGGTGCCCCAAGACGAAGCCAGGTGTTTAGGAGAACAGCCAGGAAATGACTTCCATAAGGCTAAACAATTGCTGCCATTAAAGCATGGTGAACAGGATGAGGACGTCCCAAACAAAGTGTACATAAAAGGATAAAACCGTTACAGTGGTTTAATTATTCCATAAACTGTGATAGAACGTTGTCATTTTACAGGCTTTTCTCTTATACCCTCAACAGCTTGTAACAAGCTATAACACATCTGTGAAGAACATTTTCCATTACTAAAGGAGCAGGAGACATGCTTTTTGATACACCATCAAAGTCAGATACCGTTACATAATTTTTAATGCACATCATCTTAGGTAGCTTAGATGATAACACAATGCTGACCGCACATGGTGGACGAAGTGCTTTGAAGCTGAGTGTTATCATACTCTCAAAAATGATAAGATGCTTGATGAATAGTTATCAAAATATGGGGGGAACCAGAAGGGTTGAAAGAGGTGTCTCGACCAGACTTCCAAAGTCGGAGCTAACCAGTGTTCTCCAGGCATGTGTGAAGTAAGGATGTCCCCGTTCAGCTTTTTGCACTTCCGATCCGATACCGATCCCGGCCTATCAGAGCATGTACTAAAGTTTAAAGTTATTTAGCTACATACTTAGTTGTCAGACTCATGTCGAACAGGGATTTACTCTTATAACAACTTAATGGTTCGGACACAGACCTGGGGGTTAGGAGATGCTAATGCTGATGCTAATGCTTGTGTGGTATCCGACTCAAAAAACAAACTGGATCGGGAGTCTGGATCTGCATTTTCTCATGCCGGCCGATACGCATTTTTTTGCAAATATCGGCGGCCGATCCGATCCAAATATTGGATCGGATCTACTTAAGGAAGTAGACACTGAAAAATGTAAATGGACTTGTAGATGAACCGGAGAAGAAAAAGAGGGGGCAAGAAGGGGGAGGGTAATATTGAGTTGGGAACATGGTGTTTCTTCCTCCCATATCTGTCTTGTTGTTGATCTGTTCCCAGCAGAGGGTGTTATCTGAAGTATCTGGGATATAACTGAATTACTGTGGCCAATCTCTATGCTGCAGATTAGCAGCCTCGGCCGCCCCTGGACAGATCTGCATCAAGGTCTCAGGGCATTTTTATTGACCTTCTGAGGTTACCTGTGGAGTAAATACAGGGGTTAGATTCTCATGGGTCTATGTTTATGTGTGTGTGTTGCATTAATTCCTGCTCTTTCCAGGCTGTTGCTAAGTTACTCTGCCACAGGTTCACATTAACATGGTTTTATTGCCATAAATGAACATAATCACATGGACCCAATGTGCGCTGGCCCAGTAATTTCCTTTCAGAGGTGAGTGAGTGCTGGTCAGCTGATGAATGAATTAAACATGTTTTAAAAATGTATTTAGCTTTTTGCTCAAACTCATTTTTAAGCTTTTGAAACCCCCCACAGCCTACAGTTACTTAGCAAAGTGATTTGAATTTGTATCAAAATCTTGTATGTTAACTCGTGAGGGGGCTTTTAAAGTCACAATTTCTCTGACTTGTCTAAGGGTAAGATTGTTCCAAGGATTGTTTATGTATTTTGAAGCAGGACACACTTGCTAATGATCAGAATAGGGTCCACTGCACATCGAACCCCAGTGATAAAAATTCTACAAAACTAGTTAATGATTGTATTCAGTTTCTATTCATATTTTGCATATGGCTGTTGCCCAAGAAGGCTGGTGATGTGATTCCTGGCTTTGGTTCATGGACTATATTTTGAAATACCCATGTGCAAGATAGGGTAAGATAGGAGAAGACCACCACTCCACCCCCCCGTGAACATCCAGTGGCAGGACATAGAAACTGTAGAAAGTTTCAAATACCTGGGTGTTCATGTGAACAACAAACTGGACTGGACTCACAACACCGACGCCCTGTATAAAAATGGCCAGAGCCGCCTGCACCTCCTGAGTATAAATTTTAGTCACTCAAATCTCTGCGCTGTGTTGCTTCCTTGTATATTTGTTTGTTTTTGCTGTTGGTACTTTATGCACCTTCTCCTCCTTTTGAACTCTAACCGATGTGTGACCAGTGAATTTCTCCACTGTGAGATCAATAAAGCTCTTATCTTAACTTATCTTATACCCTATGCTTCCTTCAATGCATCTGTTAGCATGTAATATTTGTATTATCGGAAAAAGTATGTAGCCTATCGAGTAAAATGCGCTGTATGAGTGTATGTGAGATAGTAAATGTGAATAATTGATGTCAGTCTATAAAGTATACATGTAGAGCTGCAGAGTTATCAGAGCCTATCCCAGCTGCCATGTCAAGAGAGGGCATAGAGGCCACTCTATTGCATGGCCAACAACCATGCACACTCAAACTTACCCCCAAGGTCAATTCAGAATTACCAATCGACTTAACATGTATGTGGGCTCTTTGGTATGTGGAGGCTCCACAGCCTGCACAGGAGCTATAATAAAGTCAATACATTCTTCTTCTGGCGTTTCAGTCCTCTTCCCCAGCTGTGTCATCCTCTCATGGAGGCGCTGTCCCGCTGTGAAACTCACCTACATGGCAGGGTTAAGAGACATTGTTCTGTTAGGGGTCTGCAGTAGCTGCTAAATCTGACAAAGATATAGTTCCAGTGATTTATAAGCATCAAGGTCTAGCTGCCTTACACTTCATCTGCATTTCAACCAATTCAAGCAGCAACAGTTTTGACCGAACTTGACCGGAGAAATGCAAAATGCTTGTCAGGATTTGGGAGGGAGGCGAGTGGAAAGCAGAATTCAGCACACACCTGGGCCACTTTGAATACCCGGTCATGCCATTTGACTCACAAGCTCAAGCCACCTGTCAAGCATTAGCGACTGGCTTTCTCAGAGATTTTCTTACTATTTTTGTTTTTTTTTATTTGGATGAAAATCAGATATTTAAAAACCACTTGGTGCTCCAGAAACGTTTGGAGAATATACGATATGTTCAACCTGAAACGGGAATGCCATCCCTCACACATCATTGTGGTCTGTCTTTGAAGGCAGGTAGGTAAAGCTGGACTCAAAGAAGATCAGAGAAGTTCCTAAATGGGCAACCCCAACAAACCGTGACAGCAACAGAAATTCTGCGGTTTGGTCCACTTTTACTCTACTTCATCTGGTGGTACAGCCTGCAGTCGGCCTACAGGGTGCTTAAGGGTACGGCTCCCATCTACTTGAATACTCTGACTTAGGCTTTTTTCGCAAGTTGGTCACTCTGGTCTTCAAAGGTTTGTGGTCTAGCAGTGTCTACACCGCACTTAAGACAATCCAGACTCTTCTGATGTGTCGTTCCAGGATGCTGGAACAACTTACAGAGTGCAACAATGTTGCTCCAGAGTGCAACAACTGTCTATCTTTAAGAAACTCTTGAGGACCCAGAGAGCACCTCCTACCCAAACATGGAACATAGACTATTAAAGATAGGGAATAGATAACAAAAAAACCCCAAAAGAATAAGTTGACCTGCTATTTTACGAGCAGCTAAACAGGATGACTGCAGTGAATTATTACAATTTGGAATGTATTAAATAATATTATCAAGAAACATTTATTTTCCACTGTTTCACAAATAATGATGGTAATCTTCAGGACGGTAAATATGTCCTAACCCCAAACCCTGGTTCAGGTAGGGGGTAGAAATAAAAGGTAAAGATAAAAAGAAATTATTCAAAAAGGGTAAGGAAAGTTTAGAGGGTGCAGGGGGTGGAGACAGGAAAAGGCCCACTGGCAGACTCAGAAAACAAACAGTAAAGCACGGAAAACGCCAACCAAACTCAGATAAGGACCACCAATGCTGAGCTGTCCTAAAAGAGCTGCTACAAATAGGAAACAGACCCACAGTCATTAGGAATAACAACAGAATCAAGCTCACCTAAGGCAGCCACCTGGTTTCATATGTAAAGCAAAATGCACAAACATAAACAACACAAACACTCTTTGTCACCGCCATCTTCTGCACTTCGTGTCCACGTAGGTAGCAGGATGGTACATCAGGATGTGCATCATGAGCATCTTGTGTCATCTTCCTCAGAGTTTAGTTAGTTTATGAAATTCTGTCAGTCTGTTGCTAAGAAGTGTCAGCTGTTTAGTGACAGCAGATCCTGAGCTGCAGGGCCTTGTCTGACACAAACACACACACACACACACACACACACGCACACACACACACACGCACACACACACACACACACACATACACACGGAGACACACATACACACACGCACACACAGGCACGCACACATTTAAACTGTTAAGATCACACATACCACATAAACTTCCATACACACTCTTGTGATAGATCACGAACTCGTTCTTTGCCCCCCCCCCCCCCCCCCCCCCCCCCCCCCAGCTCTGCTTTCCGCCGCCCCCCCCCAAACATCAGGGGTAGTGATCTGTCTGCTGCAGTCTAACCTGAGGGGGAGCTGTAAGGGGAAGACATCTGTCGGCTGTCACTCTCCATCCCGTTTCACTCCTCATTCGTCTCTAATACACATGACATGGAGCCATGCAGCAGCAACTCTTTGAAGACTTTGAGATCAACTTGAGTCATCTAACTGCGGTTTAACAGCATCTCAGTAATGATGAGGCCTTTATATTCGGAGGTCTATTTCTATCCATTTGTAATTACCTCTGGAGCTCTTAAAGGCAACATTTTAAAAAGTTACATGCTTGTGAATTAGTAATTTGAGCATCTCATTCGTCTACAATTTCTAGAGAGGGCTGCTTGTAATTTTTACTTTGTATTCCTGTGATTTGTAAGTAACAGTTTTTTTCTGCAGGCGACACGGTGGTGTGGTGGTTAGCAATTTCTCACACCAAGAGGGTTAAGTTCTGCTTCCTGTTGCCATTATAGGAACAAAGAAAAACCTAAAGTGGCAGAAAAAATGCCAGATCCTACAACAGCTGGAGCTCTGAATGAAACATTAACAAGTAGAAATCCTTATTCAATGTTTCTCACAAAAGTGGGAGAAAGAGAAATTAGAGCTATTGTCAATGAATGTAAAGCGAAAGGATCAACTGACTGTGATAGCATTAATATGACAATGATTAAAAAGCTAACAGAGGAAACTATTCAACCTCTGATTAACATCCATAATCCATAAAGTTAGTCCACTTTATGAATTATAGGCCTGTTTCTCTACTTCCACAGTTTCCCAAAACTCTGGAAAAAGTATTTGTCTGTAGATTTGATACATTCATTACTAAACATTAACTCTCTGAAAGTCAGTATCTATTTAGATCCCAAAGCTCCACATCAATGGGACTCCTTTATTTCTTTATTTAATAGAACAAGTCACCAGCTCCATAGACCAAAAGAATTCTGCAGTTGGTGTATTTATTGATCTCACAAAAGCATTTGACACAATAAATCATGAAATATTAATCAAGAAATCTGAACGCTATGGTATCAGGGCAGTAGTCCTGACCTGGACGCAGATCTTTCTAAGCAACAGGCAGCAATTTGTGCTCATGGGTGACTGCCTGTCACCTTAACTCTAACTTTGTTAAATATTCTTGTGGCACGAGAGGAAAAAAAAGAATAACCGAAAGCAAGTTCTCTGTAAGGTTCCAGGACACAACGTGTGATGGGCCAAATCCCTCTCAGTCTTATTTTCACGCAAAACGGTGAGAAGCACCAAACACGAGAACTCAGCATTTTCTTGGATAAGTAATTCAAGCCAGACCATACAGCTACAACACGTATGTGCCTAGCTAGTGTTGCCCCCTCCCTCTCTCAGGCTGTGTTGTGTGGATACACTGACAGAAGGAGGCTCATTTGCCCAGGTGATAAGGTGTGTCATTGGCTCTTTGTGTTCCATGTCAGTTGCTACAGTGTTTAATTTGACCTGCTGCTTGTCACCGAGGACACTTCTGGTCAATATTAGTTCTGCAGCCACCGATTCAAAAGGGTGTGTTTGTTCATCCCATACCCCCTTCATCACTGAAAATAAACACACCCTTCCCACTCACACAGGATGGTAATGGCTCTGACTGTAGTATGGAGCAGTCACTCAGCAAGAATGAGAGCCCACAGCCAAACATGGGAACAGATGTTTAATGAAGGAGCAGCACTCTAAATGCATGTGGTGATGCCAAGCTCTCTCAAGTTTGTTTTTAATGAAGAATCATTGGCATACCAACAAAACAATTCTACACTACTGAATTTGATATGAATGAAACAATTTACGAAGTCCTTTGTGTTGTGGGAGAAGTTTGGACAGGATCCAAAAGCAAACGTAGAACCACTGAGTAAAGGGAATAACAGGAGATTTATTGATTCGGAGGGAGAGTGGAGGTACCAGGGTGCCGGGAAGGGTATACCAGGTCCAGGTAGAAGTGCCAAAGGTGTCCTTTGGGGAGGATGAGGTGTCCTTGGGTAGCAGGGCTTGGATTTTGGCTGATAGTAGACCCCAAAAAGAGTGCTGAACAGACAGGAAAAACCACACAGGTTGCAAGACAGGCGTCGATTCAAATAACCGAGAGATACCCTACCATCTGGCGTCGGAAACCTGGAGAGTCCAGGCATATCAAGGGTGCCTGATTGTCAATAGGCAGCAGGTGTGATGCTGTACAGGCTTCCACCCAAAAGTATGACCACCACACTTTGCTTTAAGGGCAGTCATATGCTAGATGTAATTTCCTTTAAGACTTGATGGACTGAGGAAAGCATTCAAAGATATAAAAAGAAAAAGTAGATTAAATCTGTAACCTCCCGATCAAACTTGAACAACTGGTAGTTTGGAATGTCTAATCGACCGAACATGCAGGTTTTTGGACCGTGGGAGGAAGCCGGAGAACCCGGAGAGAACCCACAGACACAGGAGAACATGCAGACTCCACACAGAAAGGTCCTGGTTTCCCCGGGACTAGAACCCAGGACCTTCTGGCAGAAAGTTCCTTGGTTCCCCTGGGGACTGGAACCCAGAACCCTCTTGCTGTGAGGCGATGGTGCTAATAACCACACCACCGTGCCACCCCATTACGTACTCTTAAATCTAAAGACCAACACACCCACACAAACACCATAAAGACTTTGTGATTGTTTTTTCACAGCTTATATGTGTGTCTAAATCCTATACAAGGATTTATGGTGGGATGGTGGGGGTGGACTGCGTCCATGTTCCAGCGGTTTGTTTCGACTTTAGCTCTATGGGGGAAGCAAGGTGGCAGCCCATTGGGTTTAGATTTTCTTTGTCATTTGGCATTCCAAGTGGAACTAACAAGCCTATAAAATGGTAACAAGAGGAAGACAGCAGGAGGCGGAGCGCATCTTAAAGAGCGGAGAGACACATTTAGTGGACTTGAGAGGGGAGAATGTGAGAGACTAAGGAAGAGAGGGAAATAACAAGTCACAAGAGATGGATGAGTCAGGACAAAAGGGTATAACAGAAAAAGGAGCTATGATAGAAAAGAAAAGTGTGAGTGGGAGGAACCTCACATGAAATATTTTCTGATGTTTAGTAACAATCACATTGTTTCATTCTTGTGAAGATCTGCATTCCTCTCTTCTCACTCCCTGATTTTTTTTTTTGCTAGGCAGAATGAACTACATTCAAGCCAGTGCTGAAGGAATGGATCAAACATCTCCCACAAAGCCACACACATACTAAACAGAAGCCTTGATACACCTGCTGATCACAGGCATACATGCTTTTCCCGATGGGAGGTTTTAATATTCATGTCTGCTGTCCTGAGAAGCAGCTGGTCGAGGAATTCTTGGAATTAGTGGCTCAGTCAACTTTGTTCAGCCCGTCAGTGGTACCAACCAAGAACCTGGAGTCACAATGATCCCGCAGATCATCTGTCCTTGATTTGGAGGTCAGGCGGGCAAATTTCTCCATATGCCTATTTCATTAGATTTTCTCCCTGGTTGTCAGTGCAGCCACTGCTGTACAGTCCTCTGCTGCCAAAGAGTCCTCACAGTGTCTTCCACCACTGAGGACTTTCTGATTTCATCAGTCTGTTCTGGGTGCTGTTGCCCCCGTGAGGATAAAATGGCCAAAGCCACAATCAGAGCCTCAAATAAAAGAGGACAAAATACTGATTGATTGCATGCTGTTGTTCCAAAAAGAGTATGCTGATCCTGACTGGGAAATTCTCTTTGTTTAGTTAAAACTGATTTGATTGGGTCTACAGAGTCCAAGTGGCCAGGTCGAGTGGTCACATCTGGAATGAAATGAGCCAACAACAACAAAAAAAAGACAATATACAGTACATTAATAATAATAGACTCTTTATAAGTTAACAAGTAGACTTTCGATTTGGCATGATGATGAACACAAAAAGACTTTCAGGAAACTTACAGATTTTTCTGGGACAATTTTGTAATTCCTTTTCCTTCTCTCAGCTCAGCAAAAAAGACTGCAGAGTTTGGACCTCACCAATCTTTCAAAACCTTTTTTTGTTTAATTCAGTCGGTCACATTTTATGGCCGTGAATGCGTAATCTTATTCCTCTTGCCATGTATGCGCAACCACATCACCAACAAGTTCTCTGGCCCCATGATTTTTTCAGTCTGCCCATGAATACTTATTTTAGCCGGTAAAAACTGTGTCTCTGCAACAGACAAAAAGCTGCACAACTCCCACTGCTACAAGCGCATGAGAGAAGGCCCAGGTATGATGGGGGTCTGATGTAGGGTTGCTACCCCCTGTTAAAGGTAATGGTAGAATTTTGCCAAACATATGACACCACTAAAATGGCCATCATAATAATCATCATCATCATCATCCCACTTTGGCCAATTAGTTGTAAATATAGGCCCCACAGCCAGTGTCGCAAGAGGACCTTGTGATAGAGCCAGATGTGCATAAAGAGAGATTTATGCTCTCATTAGAAAGCTTCTATTGTGATATCGAGTTGGATGTGACTTGTTGTTGTGTTAATACTGTTCACCATATGTCTCACCCCGGAGTGAGGAGGCTCTCCACTGATTAGCTGAACAGCTTGTTGCCCAACAGGCCACGATGTTGAATGACCTCTGGGGGTGAACAGGGAGGCATGTAATTTGCTTGATGGTGCAAGGTTGAAGCACACATGTTTTAAACGGAGTGTATGTGTGTGTGTGTGTGTGTACATGTGTTTGCGCACAGCATCGTTAAAATGGTCACACTGATTCTAGTTTGTGAAATGAACTTTCTGTATGTAGTGCAGGCGTAGTCTTTAAGTCTTATTGCGCTCCCCTGTCCGGTACGAGATGCCATAATTATGTTGAAAATGATGGAGAAATTACATGCAAGGAAAGCGCATGAAGGTAGACCACCAAGGGAGAGGGTGTTGTGAATTTAACGGCTATTGGTCAGCCATAAAAGCCATTTTTGGCTTTTATGGCTGCTCTTTACGCTGCTCTCACTGCTGAACTGCGGTGGAGCGGTGCTGTTTCGTACCACATCCACTCCGCAACAACTTCTAGACCCATTTTACATCACCACCACTGAAGCTTCTGAAACAAACATCGTACCACAAATTACACACAAACATTCTGTCACCATGAAGTCTCATCAAATGCTGATATAAATGAATGAGACTAGACACAAGCAATTTCTAAATCCGGTTCACTGATATGTTAAAAGAATGTATGACGGCTGTTTAAACCCTCTGATTATATGTTTCATCTTTCTGTATTGTGACTGTTCAGAACATGCTTACAGTTGTTATCAATAAAATAAACTAGAAAATAGGAGCAATAAATTACCCAACATCAAGGCTAAGGAGGAATATTCAATGACACAATCATTGGATTGACTTACTTGCTCCTTTGGGACTTCCCCTTATGTCCTCTGAAAGGGCTCCTCCTAAATCTCCATCCCTCCTGTTCTCTCCTCTGGATAACCTTTCTTAACCATATAAGGCATTATAGGTTGTGTTTTGTTCCAACTAGTTTCAGTTTTTTTAAACGCATCAGTATGAACGTCTGGCCATTCAGGATTGACACATTATCTTTTTGGCTAATTACTCCCGACTCATGGCGATTACTTATGAATCTTATCTTACCATTACCTTCTTAATTTTCCACAAAGGACACATTTTTGATGAGTTCTCACCTTTTTTTACCAACCTAAAGTGACGGGGATACATGAAGAGTATAAATGTAATAAAGGACATACACTCACCGGCCACTTTATTAGGTACCCCATGCTAGTAACGGGTTGGACCCCCTTTTGCCTTCAGAACTGCCTCAAATCTTCGTGGCATAGATTCAACAAGGTGCTGGAAGCATTCCTCAGGGAGTTTGGTCCATATTGACATGATGGCATCACACAGTTGCCGCAGATTCGATGGCTGCACATCCATGATGCGAATCTCCCGTTCCACCACATCCCAAAGATGCTCTATTGGATTGAGATCTGGTGACTGTGGAGGCCATTTGAGTACAGTGAACTCATTGTCATGTTCAAGAAACCAGTCTGAGATGATTCCAGCTTTATGACATGGCGCATTATCCTGCTGAAAGTAGCCATCAGAAGTTGGGTACATTGTGGTCATAAAGGGATGGACATGGTCAGCAACATTACTCAGGTAGGCTGTGGCGTTGCAACGATGCTCAATTGGTACCAAGGGACCCAAAGAGTGCCAAGAAAATATTCCCCACACCATGAGACCACCACCACCAGCCTGAACCGCTGATACAAGGCAGGATGGATCCATGCTTTCATGTTGTAGACGCCAAATTCTGACCCTACCATCCGAATGTCGCAGCAGAAATCGAGACTCATCAGACCAGGCAACGTTTTTCCAATCTTCTATTGTCCAATTTCGATGAGCTTGTGCAAATTGTGGCCTCAGTTTTCTGTTCTTAGCTGAAAGGAGTGGCACCCGGTGTGGTTTTCTGCTACTTTAGCCCATCTGCCTCAAAGTTCGACGCACTGTGCGTTCAGAGATGCTCTTCTGCCCACCTTGGTTGTAACGGGTGGTTATTTGAGTCACTGTTGCCCTTCTATCAGTTCGAACCAGTCTGGCCATTCTCCTCTGACCTCTGGCATCAACAAGGCATTTCCGCCCACAGAACTGCCGCTCACTGGATGTTTTTTCTTTTTCGGACCCTTCTCTGTAAACCCTAGAGATGGTTGTGCGTGAAAATCCCAGTAGATCAGCAGTTTCTGAAATACTCAGACCAGCCCTTCTGGCACCAACAATCATGCCACGTTCAAAGTCACTCAAATCACCTTTATTCCCCATACTGATGCTCGGTTTTAATTGCAGGAGATTGTCGTGACCATGTCTACATGCCTAAATGCACTGAGTTGCCGCCATGTAATTGGCTGCTTAGAAATTAAGTGTTAACGAGCAGTTGGACAGGTGTACCTAATAAAGTGGCCGGTGAGTGTATATGATGATTTTAAAGTGCAGTTGCTTCATTACTTACTGCTTGAGAATAACCTACATTTTTCAGTCATAGTGCTGTTTCTTGTGAGTCAAAGAATGAAAATGCAGCTCAATCATTCATCTCATTAATGCTTCACTGACATCGGGCACATTTCTTACCACATTCAATCAAACTTGGGTTACACCGCTGCTCAGGAAACCTTCTCTCTTCACTCAGGTGGTGGTGAACCATCAGCTAGTCTCTCTCCTTAATACAAACAACTCTGGGTTTAGAAGGGGGCACTCTACTGAAGCTGTTCTGCTGGCTGTGACAAAAGCCTTAAAGCAGCCAGAGCACCATCTGAGTCCTCAATAGTCGTCCTTCTCCCACTTACCAGGTGCATTTGACACGGTCAACCATGACAACCTCCTGTCTGTACTCCTGAGGAGGAGCATCACCGGGAGAGCGCACTCCTGGTTTTATCCAACCTCTCTGGTCCATCATTCAAAGTATCCTTGGTCCATCATTCAGAGTATCCTGGCTTGGTAACGCTACTGCAGAGCACCTCTTCACCACAGGGGTCCCCCAAGGTTCTGTACTGGGACCTCTTCTCTTTGCTATACACCACCTCACTGGTACCGAAAGTCTGTCACCTCTAATTAAGTCAAAACCAAACCGCTTGTCTTCCCATCTAAACCAAACATACACCCAGCGTTTGCATCCAATCTGAATCTCTGTCTCTGCTCCATCAAAGGCAGTTAGAAACTTGGGTGTGACCAGCAGACCTTTGAAAGTTATGTTGGGTGTCTTGCTCCATCATGTGGCTTGGCATTACTAAACGTCTACATTATCTATGGTCCTTTCCCACCTTGTTCTTCTTCTCAGCCTGTAAAGTAAAACCTCTTTTTTGTGATAGATGATTTTCTGTGTGACATTTTGTGAAATCTCCTCTTATCTGTCACTTTGTCAGTAAAATGTTATTATGACAAACCATAATATTCAGTAAATGCAGGTCTAATGAACACAAAACCGAGTAAAAACAACCTTTTTAAATAGTTTTTTATATCACCAGGGGACATTTTGATGCCTGATTCCTTTCAGAACAATTTAAAACACAAATATTGATAATCCTACAATGTCTTTTATACTCATTTTATGCATAAAACAACCTGGATAGCTTTGGTGTTTGTTGCCTTTGAACTTTGTGGCATAGTGTTGGTCTGATGAAGTCTTTTGTTAAAAACAAATATCAATAATTATATGAATACTAATTCAAATATTGTGGTGTGGCCCTGAGATGATCTTTAACCGACCTCTGCCTAAATGGCAGCTCCATGTGAACCATAGATGGATAGACAGTCCTGTTCTTTGCGATCACCCTGGACACTCTTGGAGTAAAAATACGAATTAATGCAAAAAAAGCAACGTACGATTGAATCCCCCCTGAATAAACTCAATAAAGGATTATTTTCATCTGCCAGGTCACTAAAGGTTAAGATCATTAAGATATAAGGGGAGGAGGAGGAGGAGGAGGAGGAGAAGAAGAGAGGAGGGATGTCACAAGTTAATAACCCTGCCTCTCGTGCCCTTCAGCGTCATGATCACACCATTTACCGGGACCCCTCACGAGCCCGGAGAGCCGAAGGTCCGCGCGCAGAGCCGCCGCAGCCCGTGACGACTCACACCCCCCCCCATCAAAATGGGCATCACCGAGCAGCAGCTCTGAGACGCACGCGCGCACGCTCGGAGTCTCCCTGCGCTCCCCCGGTGCGCAATTCGCCCCACGATCGCTCGAGGAATCTCTTTTTTCTGGTGTTTTTTCCCCCCACACCTTCCATCTCTGGGATTGGGAACTCGCACGACCCCCGTGGGCGCTGGCAGAGGCAGTTTGGGTGCGCGCGCGGCGGCTGGCTGCGCGTCTTCCACCGGGGCGCACGGCGGGGCGGCTGGAGCCATCCCGATCACGGCAAACATGCTGCTCGCCAGGATCGTGCTCGTTCTCCTCTTTCCAGGTAGGAGATTTTTTCCCCCCCTGCTTTGCACGGGGACACGCGCGCGCGCGCTGTGACGGTCACGGGGATTTTTGGGGTCAGTCTTTGGCGCGACGGTCTTCCGCCCCGAAACTTAAACGGCAGTGATGTTCCAGAGGGAAAAGTCAGGCTCAACTAGGTCTGTTTGTCAGGTGTTCTGAGTTTCTTTAAGTCTCCATTCACAGCCTTTTTTTTTAGGGGTAGAGGTTTTCCAATGGTTCCAATGTTTTATTCTCTTGCGTCTTTCCCACCTCTGGATTCAGTGGATCCGGGGTGAGGGCTCTATCCGTCTTTGGTGATCATCTCAGACCAGGAGGGTGATCCCCGACATTTCGTAGGTGTCTGGGTAGGTTTGCCAGGCTACGCCCTGCCAGCTGAGATGAAACTTTACCGCCAGGGAGCCAGAGCAAACCCGGACTAGAACCCAGGTTGTGCGGACGGTGTGGGCAACAGGCAAACCTCAGTCACCTCTCTGTGATGCGACACTCTTAATATGATCCTTTAACTTAGTTTTTCATTTGCTGTATTGCGAGTTCTTTCATTTGGCAATATTTGATGCTGAAAATGGCAACAAAAAGTCAGTAAATAAACCAAATCAACACTTTTTCCTGTTGTGGAATCGGTCGAAAAATGAGCAAAAAAAGAATGGAGGCTCAGGACTCATCCCTGAAATTATCCCCTCTGATTGAGTTATTAACCCGTCTAAAGTGAGAGATTCTGCCTCAGAGATGTGAAGATGAAGAGAGTTATTGCTGTAATTAAGAGGCCATTTTCACAGTGTGCACAATTACAAATCAGGACAGCTCCGTGAAAAGACGTCACAATACAGCTTTAAATAACTTTTTTTACCTAAAAAATATATTGCACTCAGTTGTATTGGATATATTTTTGGAGATGAGGCTTTCATCTTTTTCTTGTGACCTTTGGGCCTCGGCCTAACTAAAGAGCAACTCCAAAAAATGGTTGAATTCCAGCCCGGAATTCTCATCCGTCTCATCAGTTTTTCCGGCGTCGGAATGGCTACTTCATCAGGAGCTGATTAAAATAAAGGAAGGAGTTCACCTCCATGAGTGCAATGGTGCATTCTCTCTTTGCTTTAAGTTTCGTTTAAAAAAAAAAGAGAGATAACTGGCCTCCTAAAAAAGATTCTGTTCTTTGAAACAGCCTCCACGGACGTCGTGTAGCCTGAAGTTTCCAGACGGTTGCAGAGCAATAAACCGCATCTGTTGTGGAGCTCAGAGAGCTGAGCACAGTGTTTCCTCCAAACTCATCGTGAATACCTGTCTCTGAATCATCAAGCTGAAAAAAGGATCAGTATTCCAGTCCTTTTTGTTCCCATCCAGAATTCAAATGTAGTGGAATCGGCCCACGGTTCAAATGAGAGCAATATTTACACTTTTTTCAAGTGAGTGTCAAAGCAATAACCGAATGATGCTTTACATTTTTAATTAAAAATCCTTTTTATCGGTAAATTTCTTATTGATTGTCTTATTGATTATTGTTTACATGAGGACAGAGCTGTTTCAGAGGCTGAGCTCACCTGAACTCTCCTTTGGATCTCATTATAGACTATGTAAATCTGCATCAAGAAATATGACCAGTTGAAAGGGAAATTATATCCATTATGAAGTTAAATGACGAATTTAAACAGAAGGTTTTGCATTATTGTGTCCCTGTAAATATTGTCACGTCCCTCTTTTTGTAAGATTGTAATTATTATTTGAGTGTCGTCCAATGAGCTGCCAGCATCCGTATCTCTTCTGGCTCCACATGGAGGCGTGGGTTTCTTTGTGGGCCTGCGTTCTCACAGATTAGGCCTTCATCAGTTTCCATTGTTCTTTCCTTTTTTTCCCCCGAGATGCTGCAGCGGACGCAGGAACGTCTTCCGAACCTTTCCACGACAGCTTTGCTCTCCAAGAATGACCGAAGGCAGATTTTTTATTACCAGAGATTTGAACTCTGGGAGTAAACAGAGACGACACAGAGGTGGAGAGGCTGTGGATGTTCAGCTTTTATCTGTTTTTTACATTTCGTTAGGCTACTTCAATCTCCTCCAAGCACAGGCGGCTAGGATTGACAATCCTTTGTGTTTTTTTTTTAAATAAAAGCTCCAGCAGGACTAATGAAATCGGTGTCTTTGCAGATTAGCCCGGTGGGTAGCGCAGCGGCCCGTTAGCAGCGTTAATGATTGTCCAGCCTGTAGTGAAGCTGTAATGTTAAGTGACAAGCTCATATATCTCCCCCCCCCTCCCACGTCTCTCCCCTCTGGCTCATCCGCCCGGCCTCTCCTCTTCTTCTTTTTCTCCCTGGAGGCTTTTAGGTTGTGTCTGAATTTCTGCTTTTTTTTTTTTCTCCCCCCGTATCAATCTAAATTCCCTGTCGGATTCAGCTGTGCGTCGGAATAAATTGTTAAAGTCGTTCAATGAGGAAGTGCAGCCAACCGACTCCGGTGTGCAAACACATTTGATGCGGCGGCGGCTGACGTCTTATCATTGCAGAGACAGGTGTGCGTGTCTGTGTGTACTTCGGGGGGCTGGAGAGTGCGTTGCGTACCCTTTATTGTCGACACTACCTGTGAGAGCTTTCCCGATACTGATTCTTTTGGAAGTTAATCTGTTTGTTTGCATTGAAAGATTTTGGAGACGTTTGAACCTTTCCCTACCGGTTTTGAAGCCATTCTCCAACTGCATGGAAAATGTCAGAAAATACATAAATGAAATATCTGTTACATATTTCAATGAATCTTTTAGCGAGAGGGAAAAAAAACGTGCAGATTAGTGAATGGGAATTATAGTTCAAACGGCTGGTGTTAGCCTTCAACTGAGATTGTGGATTTGCTTTGAATACATTAAGAAAAGAAAAAAAAAGCAGGATAACAATGTTTTTATTGAATCGTTAGGGTCAATTTAAGATACATTTGTTGGAAAGTTAATTCAAATGTCCTGATATGTATTTAGAGACGTTTGATGATATATATACATACACTGACTGCCCATTTGGGTGGATGCTAAAAAGTCAGACCCCTCACGGTGAGTCTTCCTTTGCTTTTTCTCTGTTTTTGTTTGCAAGTAAGACAAGACGTCACTATATTTGGCCCTCCCGGTAAATAAAGAGGGAGATTGAGACAGAGGGAACATGTCTCATCTCTATTGATCTTCTGTGACGTATGGTGACGTGTGGGAAATAAGCATCATAAAACTGCTTTGATGATAAGTGTGGAGAAAAAAAAAAGCCGTTTGGAGTGGGAAGCAGAAATGACCAACTCAGTCCACCAAGCGAGGGAGGGAGGGGGGGGGAGGGCAGAGAGGGGATGGAGAGGATTAGAGGTGTGCGAGGTGAATGAACTCGAGGAAATCCATCTTCCTTCTTCTGTTGCATTTAATGGAAAGCGAGCTACTTACCTGGCCTCCATCCACCCGCCTTCATCTGATCCGGGAGAGGTGTGTGTGTGCGTGTGTGAGTTTGAGTTGGTCTCAAAGGGAGTGGTGCATTCAAGGGGGGAGTCTGGAGGTCCTCTGTGTGGTGTGTTGATAACTGGGATTTGGAACTCAAACACAGGGAAGGCAGATGGTTTGTTGGCTGCTGCTTCCCCGTCAGTGGGTTTGTCATCTGAGTGAAGAAACATTCGTTTGCTTGTTTATTTATATATATATATATACTCACTATATAAAAAATTATATTATTTAGAACTAAGAAAAGTGACTACAAAGAATCTTTTAAATTTAAATGAACCTGGACAAATCTTCCATAAGGAGATGCTACACCAGGCTATTAAAATCACCAGTTAAGTTCCCATGGCAATTAGATATCTAGATTTCCTTTATTTCGTAATCTGAAGTAAAATCTTATTTTCAATACCTTTTTACAAACCAGTCAGAACTTCGAACGACTTAAGATGAAATAAGATAAAAAGATATACAGCAAATATTGTTTGGCTTCACTGACTTTCCATCACTGAAAAGAATAAAAATAAATTAACATTATATATTTAGCCAAATTGTATATCCTCAAAGTCAAGACACTCATCAAAACACACTATTTCCTATATTTAGTAATGAGGTCAAACATGAATTAGAAATTGGAAACCTGTTAAGAGTTTAAGAGTTCATATTTCTGTGCTCTCTTTAATATATTCATGTTATATTATATTTTGAATTTACTGTCTCTGATTATTTGTTTAAAACTTTCTAAAAGGGTTTCCAAATTTGTAATGTTGGTTTGCACTTCATGGCCACCGTAGCGAGGGGATGGTGGAAGCTAAACTGTAAAGGCTCTGTAACTTCCTTTTTCCCAGGTAACACGCCGACTTCTGTACAAACTAATGATGGATTTGGCAAGGAGCAGACGTTGGGTGGCAGGCTTTTAGTGGCACAGAGAGAAACCACCAGTTTGAATGACTAGTTTAGCGATCACGTTGATTTATTCTCCATTAGAAAATTGGGGGACTTAGTGTGGCTGGTTTGGTCTGTCTCATTTGTCAGTGTGATGGACTGGCAACCGGTTCAGTTTGCACCCCACCTCTCACCCAGTGACAGCTGGGAGAGGCTTCAGCCCCCCTCCCCCCCCCACCGACTAATTCAGATTTAATAGGTGTAATCCCGATTTCAAATTGATCAGAGGAGTGAAAGTGCATTTCTGAGAAACTTCATCTAACAGAGCCAATCAGACTCGACGGGAATCGGTGAGAACTTTTTAGGTTAAAGGTCTTTATAGGTTACTGTACAGTTGGAAAAAGACAGAAGTGGGACTTTTTGTGGGGCGCTGCAGGAAAAGCCTTCACCGGGTGCCCAGAAAAGCTCACCTGGTTGATTCTGAGGACAAAAAAATATTGGTAATTTTCTATTTTGTGTCTTCTTATTGAAAACTAATTAAATGCACCAACAGGTTAATGCACATTAAGTAATGGTACCCTATGGAGGGAGTAAATCTGTCATGAACATACAGTTTATTTACTGAGAGGGATTAATACCTATTTGGACTCTTTAGGCTCCCAAACACAGTTCTATGGACTTTGAGGTAGTTTGTAGTCAGTGACACAGAGGTCCGGCCCTGTTCCACCACATGTGCAGCAGCTCTGTACCTTGTACCTTTTGGCTACTGGAAAGTGTTCCTGGGAGCTGGAAGCCAGGGTGGGCATATCGCAGCTGTACGTCAGCCATATGTACCTCACGCTTACCAGTTTTTTTTTTCGATCAGAAAAAATCCCACTACCATCAAACACACTTCAAACATATGAAATCGAATTCAGTTTCAATTTAAGTCAATTTTATTTATATAGCGCCATATCACAACAGCAGTTATCTCACAGCGCTTTTCATAAAGAGCAGGTCTAGACCGTACTCTGAAGTTATTTACAGAAACCCAACAATTCCCACCCAAATTTTGCACGGCGTGATCAGGTCTACCTCTGAAAATGAGCTGTGTGCTTTCATCCATCCATCCATTATCATTACCACTTATTCCCTAATGGGGTCACGTTGGGACTGGAGCCTATCAAAGTGGTCAATGACCGAGAGGCGGGGTCACCCTGGACAGTCCACCAGTCCATCACAGGACCAGAGAACACACACAGACGGAGGAAGAACATGCATGCTCCAAACGGGGATTTGAACCCAGGACCTTCTGGCTGTGAGGAGATGGTCCTGACCACCACACCACCGTGCTGCTATGTGCTTTCAGTTATCATTATTACTCTTTATTAGACAAACAATATCACAGTCTATAAACGCGTTCATGTTTCTGCTGGACAATTTCTATAATGTTAAAATGCACATTTGGAGAAACCCCAGTGCAGTATGTCAGCACACCTCACACCCGCTGGTTCTACGGCATCCGGACTTGGGAGTCCACCACAAACTCTTCTGGATACAAAAGTACTCAGAGTCTAATGTGAGGCCATCTGTCCCCAACTAAACTTGGCTGAAACTGGTTCAGCAACAGGACAATGATTCCAAACACAGCAACGTGGCCAAGCTCCAACAGAATGCCTGAAAAACAAAAGAGTCAGGGCAGCCTGACCTCAAAAGGGGGTTGCATTTACTTCATGTTCGGACCAGATGATTACCTGATGATAAAGAAACGATTGCTTTTGTAATATGACTTTACATTTGCAGCAAATATATTGTTTAAGAAGTGTACAGGCATAGTGGGGAGAATACACTCGAACAAGAGAAGTGGGATCTATTTGTGGATTAACTGCACTCATACTCAGCACTCTAAACTAATCAGAAAGCCTCCATGTTTGATCCTAGCCCGTGGCAGCCCGTGGTCGCCTGTGAAGGCCAGGAACAGCTGTTTCAGTGTTTTCGTGGTAATTCTATCACCAGCGTTCACCATTATTGCGTTAATGATTTACTGATGCTGAAGTGAATTAGGACTTTAGACCAAGCTGCTGCCTAAGCTGCCGCCTGCCATGAGCAACGCTTTCAGTTGTAATATCTCTCTATTTTACCACAGGATGATTGCTGGGTACTGTTTTCATGAATTCCTTCATCAGTCCCCATGATAAAAATAAGGAAGTAGTTGTAATCCCAACTAAATTTGTAACTTTTTGCAGATTCACTGTGATGTTTAGGTGGTAAGCCCTTGGTAGCAAGTCTCAGCTTCATGCATCTTTTGGTTCTCTGTTAGATGTTTGTTTCCAGAATTAGCTGATTTCAAGTGAAACCTCTTTTCTTTCCACTGGTGCCGGTTCGTTCGTTGGAATTACGTAGGTTAACTTCTTTAAGTTTGAAGTCTGTTGAGTTAGACCCCAAGTCAAAGATGTGATCATCTTTATATAGAATTTAAGGGCTTTAGTGGCTCTTAAGTGGTCAAGTTGATTTATTTTAGTTGAAAAACCTAAGAAAACGTTAATAGAAGTACCAAATTTAACAGTTTTTCAGTACTTTTTGATAGTGCCACTGGATGGAAGTGAGCTATTGCCTTTCCAATGGTTTCCAATGGTTTTCATCTGGGTGCCTAACAGATGAACCTCCCAGAATAATCCATAGCCTAACTTCTCATTTTGTGGTCATCAGACTCACATGATCGGACCCTGACTACGCTCAGTAAAGGTGTTTAGAAAAGAGTAGGTACTGAAACAGGAATTTTTCTGGGTTGTGATATAGAATCAGTAAGGTTTCCCAGTGTGCTGAAAACCTGATCCATCCTCCGTGAATAGACAGAGAGAGCTCTTTTGAGGAGAAACTTTAAGGTCCTTCTTGTCAGGACGGGCTCAGGACAGGACTCAGATGCAGAGCTTGGCAGAAACGAGGACTTTATTAAACAAAAGGTCACACTCTATTGGAGTGGAATTGCCAGGCAATAAAATAATAATCTCTCAAATGAGGAAAGTAATAAACAATAGTCGTTCTTGCGGGGCCAGGAAAAAGGCTAAGAAAGTACAAAACACTACTCACTCTATTGAGGACAAAAAGACTATGAAAATAAAATAAGATAATAACTCTTTTGAGGAAACGCGGGGAATCAAGACAAGAAATTTCAACGACACGGTTTTCAAAATAAAACAGGAACCCCCCAGGCGTGACACTTCTGTGTCCATGTTTTGGGTGCAGATTGTCTACTGGTTGTCACATAGTTCACCGATGTGTTCATACATGTGCAATAATGAAACAATCTAACGGATTCCTTGTGCCTGGAAAAGCTAGAAATGATTCGGTGCTCTGTTTCCTGGCTGTTGTATTTACTCTCAGAACTAAGTGCACCAGCTGAAGAAAAACACGACGGAGAATACTGGGCTTCTTTTCCAGCACCAGTAGAAATTAGGGACTGTTTTGTAGAAGCCTGATGATGTAATTCTGGCAGGATCCTCCGGTCAGAGTCACTGGCTGGGCACTATGTCCCCGCAAAGTGAGTTGTGGCAGAGTGTCAGGATGCAGTGCCGCACAAAGGCTGTTTGTTCGACCTACAATGTTTTATGTATGTGGTTAGTCTTTCATCGGCACACTCAGTATTCAATTTACATACTGTCTACTGATCCGGCACTGAATGTTAAGCTGTTTATGCTCTCTCAGCCACTTTATTCTGACACCGAGATGTGTGTGTGTGTGTGTGTGTGCAAGTGTTTGTGTGGGTTTGTATTGGAGAGATTACTCTGCCCCCACTGCCCCCTCCTCTGTGGTTGTGCAGTATTGTGTTCTGGTAATAATGATGGGTTCTGTGCTTCCCAGTCTCCCTCCCAGCAGGACACACACATAAAAAGGTCCTTCTTGGGGTAACAATGTGTGTGTGTGTGTGTGATGACAGTGTTTTTCTTGCGCTTGTGTGTGCATACGTGCACATCTTTGTGGGATTCTAAGAACATCATTTTCGGTGCTGCATGCTGATTGTGCTTCACACTGTGCGCTCGTCCAACCTATCAAGGTTCACACTGGTGCTCCAGCTTTCTGTCCCCGCCTTTCTTTCTTTCGCTCTCTCTGCACTCCCAGCTCTCCCTTTCCCCATCCGTCTTTCTGGTCCCCATTTTCCTTCTCAAAATGACATTTGTGCCGTCCTCAGACAACTTCTCTAAACTTCCCTTGCACACATCAGCTTTGCTAATCGAAGCAACTTCTCTGGAAAAAAAATAACAGAACAAAATACAACAACTGCTCTTGGAGAGACTTTGAGTTTTAGACATTACAAAAAGTATCAATAAAATAGAAATCAAGACTCAAGAAACATCTCTCAGGAAGTTGTTGAAGTTGTTGCTGAAGCCATTGCCTGTAGTTTGCTACAAACAGGGAATAAAACAGAGGAGATGTGAAGCGTTGACAAGGGAGTGGAAACAGGATGTTTCTCAGTCAAAGATGAGAGGAAGAGACCTGTCTTCCTAGTTCCCAAAACATGAGAATGTTTTGACCTGCCTCTAGGTCAAAACTATTGCGCGTTATATATACAGTATATATATATATACACACACACGTAAAGTATATATACATACAGTATATATACATATGCAAATAAAATAAATAGATATGCATTTTTTTTACGAGGCACTTAAAACATACAGCTCTTTCAATAAATTAATATAATCAAATATCACATCTTCGTCTGTCATTCAGAATCCTTAATACTGTCCATGGTTATCACTGATCCACTTACTATACAGCACACATCATTTCTGTTTCTTTCAGGCAAATTTTTTAAAATTTCCAGTTTATTTAATTTTTCCATGTATAAATCAAAAAAAGGTATTAACCCCTTCAATTTCTAAAATGGATTTTGAACAGTAAAGTACAGGTATTATGTGATTTCAATCCTTACTTTGAGTGCAGCACTAAAAAATAAGATTAGACATAAAGGTCTCGTTACAGCGGTGCTTTGAACTGGTGTGATTTCACAGCTAATTCCATTTACCCCAGGGTAATTGGCTGGGCTCCCTCGTGGTATAAATTAGGTAAATTCCTGATGACAGACCATCTTGTCGGTGCTGACCTTTGACAACCAGTTTGAGAGTCCTGAGATGAGGATACCGCCAGTGCTCATTACCTGCGCGATGCAAACCACTTTTCTATGAACTATTCCATCAAACTATTCCACAGGACGCAAACAGATTACAGAAAATAACTCCAGTTTCCATGCTGTAAAACACTCAAACAAAGCTGAGGACACTGACCACATGATGTGTTAGGGCTAGTTTAGAGAGTAGAGAGCAGAAACATCTGTGAATGGATAAAAGAGTCGCTGTTAGGAAGGTGCCATGTTGTTGTGGACCATTTAGTGACAGTGAAATGGCTTTGTGATCTGGGCACTGAATAGTGGTTCCCTGGGCTCCTCGAAGTTGTTAGTGTGGTACCAAGATCAAAGGGCTGCAGCAGGCTGTTGCTCCATAGGGGACCATGAAAATAAGATTCACACAACTACAGAATTGTAACACACTATCTTCTTCATTAAAAGTCTGAGTGAGAATTAAATGCATTGTGTGCTTCTGTTTCATTCTGAGATGTGTTTGTTGTTGTTGCATTTTGTGCTTTTGTGCCGTTTGTTCTGTTTTATACTAAGATAAAGATACCTCCAAACGTCACGAAGCTGAAGAATTACAGCTCTTTTCTATGATGTCGTACAGAATACACTCACCTTTCCCCCATTTCTGCTTCCAGATTCCTCTTCACTCTCTTTTTTTTCTGCTCTCAGGTGTGTTGCCGGACTCGGCGGCGATGTTTCCCTTCCCTCTGTTGGCCACTGACTGCATACAGGCTCATCGCCTGTGTTCGGCTGACCCTGAATGCCAGGCACTGTATCGGGGCTTGGAGCTGTGCGCGGCCGATGCAGCTGTCTCTCCTCTGGGAGAGCAGGCATCTGAGTGCCTGGAAAGACAGGACGCCCTGTTGGCCAAATACCCCTCTCTGATGGTCTGTAAGTGCCAGCGTGGTTTCCGCAAGGAGGAGCGTTGCCTTCGTATCTACTGGAGAGTTCGACTTCTGCCAGGTCAGTTGGGCTTATCATGGATGCTGATTCTGTGTTTGTGTGAGAGGTTAGATCACAAGTGGTACTGATGGTCTCAACCGGGCTGCAGTGTACAAAATTTAACATGGCTGGGCGGTTAAGGGTGTTCCGCCGGTGGAAGTCCAGGATACCTTCTTTTGTCCTAGTGAGGTTTAGGGTCAGGTTGCTAGATGCGGACCACTCACCAAATGGTAATAACAGGTATGACCGGCCCCAGTTGGGGGAAGGGAATGGCTCCGTTGCCTGCACTGAAGCATCAGGGATCAGGGCCTGAAGCCATGTCTCCGTAAACAACTTTACATTACACGAAAAACACAAAAAAATGCGCTGCAATCTCATTAAGGTCTACCTGACCAACAGACGTAGCAGTAGCACTGCAGGTGGATTGTGCACGTAGGTCTGATTGGGTATTCAATTTCATTATCTGGGTGTAATGTTTCAGTTTCGAAATTCTTGATTTTGGTTGGACTATGTTATTTTGACATTAATTTAAGCATCCTGGTTTTGTCTGGAAAAACAAACTGCTTAGTTTCCTCTTTACTTCGTTAAAATGACCCTTGGTGTGTTCATGGCTAGGGGCGACCCCGTAATAGTCTAAAAACCTATCCCTAGTACATTCCACCTACTGCCCAATGACTGTGATAGGCTGTGACAGACTATTGCCTAGACTTAATGTATAAATACTACCTGGATGGAGTTTTCACTAGTCTTCCTCTTGGTCAGCTCTTTGGTCTACGGTGACGGCAGCTGGTATTTTGGAAAAACATTTCTAGCTCTGGTCATTTTCCATGCCACTTATTAGTAATGATTAGTATGATTAGTATGATTTACATGGACCTTTCCTGCTCCTCACATCCTTGACATTTTTCTGTATTATTTCCTTAACTAATCTCGTAATCAGGAACAGTCAAAACACCCAGCACATAGTCATGGACCTACGTGGGGACTGCTGATGTGTTGTGCGCATCAGTAAGTGAGCTACCACTGGCCAGCATAGTCCCCCATCCCTGTGGCCCATTAGACAGGGGAGTACTATTGTAATTACACACTCTTTCAGTTCCCAGTGCGACAAAGCCGCTCTACCATGTCATTACTATAAGCATATAGCCTGGGATAGGATTTGCATACATAAACACTGCATATGCCACTACATTCTTGATTGAATTTGTACTTCGGATTGTACTTGAATAAATTGCTGGATTAAGTGGCTTATTCACTAGTTATCCTCATTAACATGATCATAGAGACTGTAATTTGCCTCCTCCAAGATGATAGGAATGACATTTATCAGTTTGCCACTTATAATGGTTATTTCTATGATGTCAGAACTCATTATCTATTATTATCATTATCTGTTTATAATATCCTTTGAGGTAGACCGTGTTACCAGATTATAAGAAACATAAAAAACAGAACAGATAGATAGACAGCCCAAGGTATTTGTACACGACTTCTCCTTCCTTTCCTTTCCCTCGAATTGGTCAAGGACTTGGTATGATTCTCCCAAAGTCTATGACCAGTTATTTAATCTTTGAGTTGTTCAGCTGCAGGTTGTCTGTGGGGGATGTACCTAATACAGCCTGTTATTGCTGGATTTGTGGATTGGTTGTACCGGCTGTAGAGCTAGTTCAGTCTGCATGCTTCCGCATCATCTCCTCAACACACCGTGCTGCTTCCGACTGAGAGACGTAATTTCTCCAGACAGCCCTGAGCCATCCTTCTAAAAGTACATGGACAAGTAAAAACATCCCCATAAAGGCCACCAGAAAGAATACTAACTTGACTCAGCTCTTTTGAATGTGGAGGAGCAGTGACTTAACTCTTTTTAAAACAGGACTTACCCTATCTTTAAAAGTGAGGTCAGTGAGGACTGAGGAAAGATTGGAGCTGCTAATTCTTCTGGAAAATGCTATTTTCCAATCCTTACCTGAATGAACAATTAAATCCTGAAAGAACTAAAAATCATTCTCATAAAAACGTAGAACAGAATTGTGACAAAGGGAGCTCTTCCAGTCCAACAGTGACAGGATGGCCTTCGACAACAGTCTTGACAAATATTTGTGCACCTCCCACAAAGTCCAAAAAACAAATGAAGATTTATTAAAAAAACACCACAAACTCTTCAATATCCTTATGAAGTTAAATAGCTGGACCAGTGTTCCACAACTACGATGAAAACCAGTTTGCTCCTCTGGAACGTGAGCTTTGACTATCTGCAGGACTCTCCTCCACAGCACCCTGAGACAGACTCCGACAGACAGTTAGAAATAAACATAAAAAAACTGGAGCAACAAACAAAAGGACCAGACTTATTTAATACTCTACTCTCAACAACTACACTATGAACCCTTAGTTAAACCAGAAACAGTGCTGGCCAATATGTCAATATGTCATTGGGGCCAGCAAGTGGGAACCTCCTTTGATCAGTCTTGGGTCTAATTGGACCAATGACACCTCCAGGAGGGTAGATTCTGATTCCAGGAGGGTAGACAGTGATGGGATACGAGGTGAAACCACCCTGCAGGTGGAAAACACCAACTGTGTGATTACAAAATCCAACATCGGACTGCAGCTTTCAGTGTCCTCACACCAGGTGCACCAATGGACACTGCTTAGGTGTTTGTCAAGGACAGCCTATGGCTAGCAAAGAAGTCCAACAATACAACACGGAAGTTCAGATGGAGGGGATCATCCCTGCAGTCCTATCCCTTCAGGTTTAGCTGCCATTGCCGACATTAGCATTTAAGCTAACCTGTAGGAATCCCTAGGCAGTGCACTGCACTTGATTCAGGGATTTAAGCAGATATTGGTCTTCGACTTTGCATATTCTTATGGGGCCACAACATGGATGCTGTAAAAAGGATGCTGTAGAAAGTCGCTTTCTTTCAGTACTCTTGGTATTTCACCTTTACTTTTTATTCAATGCATTGTGTGAAAAGCCCTTATTAAGTGTGCCAATGTTTGTGTGCTCCATTTTACAGGGAAGGATGAACTGGAGATTTCCCCATATTATGATTCACTGATAGACACCCGCATGGCCTCTTTGGTGGCAGGTAAGAAACTTAGGTTGTCCTTGTTAAAATCACAAAACGTCACAACAAAGGTACAATGAGGTCATTGGGCAGCATAAAAAAACGATCATTGTTCAAGAACAATTGTTGAGAATCAAAACATAAAGAACACAACTAACTACCATTTGAAAGAAAGAAAAAAAACTTAGCCAAACTATGCTAACCGAACAGAATTACGAAGAGAAAAGCACCTAAAAATCATTTCAAGAGCACAAAAACTAAAAGTCATGTCAAGCCTCACAAACTGTTTACTTTTTCAAAGCAATCACCAGTTTATATCAAAGCGAAATGGCAGCGCCCTCTAAAAGTAAGCACAAAAATGGAGAAATATTGAGCAAATGAGCAAAAAGTAACACAATTTAATCAATTCAGTTTTAACAAGATACACCGTATTAACATAATACAATTAAACAATGACACACAAATGGGCCTTTAGTCTTTCTTAAAGATATAAATGGAACAGTTCTGTCTGTAAATAGGCAGGCTGCTCCTCTGCACTGGTGTAAGAAAAGAAAAGGCCTTGCAAACTGTCTGTTAATGGATTTGGGGACAGACAAAAGACCAAAGTACAATGTACTTGAGTCTATATAACTACCAGTTCAGAAAGATATGATTGTCTTATGCAATTTACATTTCTTGTAAAGAACAACAGCTTAAAGTCTGCTCTCACTGGAACATGAATTAATTACAGTTCTTATTTAGACTCTTTGAACAGCTGCTCACTGGGCTCCAAACCAGCTGTGATCCAGCTGCAGAACATCCAGAGTGCTGCTGCCCCAGCTCTTACCAGAACCGGGGAACAGGACCACATCAGTCCAGTTCTCAGGACTCTGCCCTGGCTTCCTGTCACTCAGAAAACAGACTTTAAAGCAGCTCTGCTTGTGCACAAGTGTCCTCGTGGTTACTTCATGAAACACACTAACATCTTCTGTGTGGTCAACTAATTAACCCTTTGGTAAATGAACAAAAGGAAGATGCACCCAAATGAAGGCTGGACAATACCCATACACATTCATGCATGCATAAGGGATGAAACACCTTCTTTAGTCAATCAGCAAGCTAACCAGCACACCTCTTTGATTGTTTCTGCCTTGAAGGGTTCTTTAATGCTGCGTATTTCTAATCTGTGTCTCTATTCAGTGACCTTTTTTGTGGACTTAAGCATATCAAATAGCCATTGGTTATCAGTAAAGGCAGATGAGGGGAATAGAGTCAATGTCTGCTTTATCTCAGAGTAGAGCGTAGCTAAGACCATTGCATTGCCTATACTGTCTGAAATTGCAAGAGTTTCTCCTGCCAGGGTGCTTCTTATCTACACGTCTCATCTGCTTAGACTGCTAAAACAAAGAAGAACTTTTTCCTGTTTTTCCCTGGAGGGCAATCAATGTGTACCTCCATCTGGAAAATTAGCCAGAGAGGCATCACTGAAGACAACTAAACTCAAATCACCGCTGTTTCCCAAATGTTTAAACTTAGGTGTGACTGTTTCTGACTTAGGTTTATGAATCACTTCATGCTGAACAGTGGCATTTTTAATGTTAGATACAAACATAACATCTGGTCTCGTCTGCTTGGCACCCTACAAAATCTGTCCTGTTTGGCTCTAAGACATTCTCTGTCTGTTTCATTTAGTGGGGCATCACTCTGTACAGCCCATGTTACCCTTTAGTGAACTGTTAGTTGGTTGTCGATGTGATTGTGCTGACGCTCCTTACTACAGTCCTTTGCCAGCAACTTATGCCTGAAACTCAAGGTGGTTGCAGCCACTTGAGGTGGGCACATAGGCCCTGGAGTGTCTCTAACCCTAACCCTATCCCTAACCCTAAACCCTTGTATCCTAACCCAGCCATGTCCTTCTCCCTCATCTGCACTAACCCAACCTACCTCCTGCACTAACTCTAACCCTAACCTTGAGCCTCTCCCTACCCCTAACCCTAACCCTAACCATCCACTTACCTGCATTCCCTACCCTAAACCCTAACCTCCACCTGTCGCCCAACCCCTAGAAATTTAAGGACCCCCCTCTTGGATTCAAAGACTCAAACAAAGGAACTCGAAAAGGACTTGGAAATGGAACTTAGGACACATCTTATAGGAAAAATGGGCAAACAACAAGGAGGAAGGGAAGGAAGAAGGGAAGAAAGGAAAGGGATGGACAATGGTGAAAGGAAGGAGAGAGAGAAAAGGGGAAAAGGAGGAAAAAAGGAAGAGAAACTCTGAAAAAACCCAAAGAAAGGAAATCAAGATGACACACAGAAAGAAAGAAGACAGGAAAAGAATGAAAATCAAAGTTAATTACTCACCACCTGGCAAAGGTATAAAAGGAGACACAAAGCTTTCAGATCCTCATTTGCCACTGCCACCGCCTGAGGAAGGGCCACAAAGCCCGAAAGCTAGCGGGCTAATGGCAGCACCTTTTAGCGTGTTTTGCCTGGTTTTAAGCTAGTTTAAGCTGTTTTAAGTGTGTTTTATTCATTCATTTTTGCAAAAAGAGGCGTTTTATGCTGTTTTAATCTTTTATTGATGTTCTTAATACACAGCAAAAAGATTTTATAACATTTTAGCACAAAACAGGAGCTGACTCCTATTTAAAACCTATAGCCATATTTTACTTACCTGGGGACTCCTGGAAGCCTGCAGTGGAACATACTTACCTGCAGAAGATACCTACCTACCTGTGTGGTACCTGAAAAAAAGAGAAAAAAATACAATATACTTACTTGGGGAGCCGGAGGAGCTAACAAAATGGTGGACAAGTTCGAGGGAGGGTGGAGAGCGCACCTTTTGCCCCTTCCCTTGCGGGGAGGGGCAAAAACCCTTGTATCCTAACTCTGCTAACCCTAACCCTAACCCTGACATGGTATTGTTCAAGGCAGTGTCCATTCAGGAGATCTTTACTCTGCTTTATGCCTCCGTCGGCCCTTTCTATTCTCAGTTTGGCACCTGCCACTCATGGAGGCCCATAGGGTCCTGCTCTGTAGGCAGTACTTTCCTAGTAGGTTGTTCACTTAGCACTCTGGGAGTCAGGCATGTACAGTGCCTGCACTACATGTAGGGGGAGGGTCTCACCCTACCTCTCACTGACAGGCTTGTCCCCAAAGCACACATTACAAAGTGTAGTAGGAGCTTCTGATGAGGTCATGCCCAGAGTGCTTCCCAATATGAGACACTCCCTCATGCTACTCAGAGAAACGGGGTTACGCAAGTAGCTTAGAGTGTTTGGCCCAATGGTACGCTCTCTGCATGCCATTGGTGATTTTATGGGCTTACCAAATGGGCTTACCGTATCTGTCCAGTGGGTTTTTTACTCCATCTGAATTTGTCTGGTAATTTTTTTCTTTTTCTTCCCTTAAAAATATTGCATCTAATTTAGCAAACAATTTGTCCATACTCTCGTTTTTGTTCAGATATTTTGCAGGTATTTGCAAAGCGATGTCTCTGGCTCTCCCTGAGGATGTGTTTCATTTTTATACTCCATACATCCATAAATACCCCATATATCTCCATTAAACTTTCTGAAATAGGGAGACAGGCCTTAACTCAGGAAGAAAACGATTTAACTGTTGGTATGACAACTGGCTGTATTTCATTATTACGCTTCAATTTTGATTTATTTAATCAATGATTTTTATTTATTTAAATTCTGTTTAAGTTATTCTTAATTTCTCATTTTAAACAATAACTTTTTTTGCATATTTCTTATTTTGCCTTGCCTTATGTTCAAATTGACCTAAAAGATGGGTTGCTGCATTTTGAACAGTTTGCAGAGCCTGGATCCTAGATCTGGGAATATTTCAATTTTAAATTATAGATTAAAATGCTTGATGAGACAGACGTGATCTTAGTAATATGTCTTAGATGAAAGAGGCAACATTTGTGTCCTCTTTGACATGAAAAACAAAAGAAAGTTTCCTGCCCAAAACAACGTCTAATGGCTCATAAATCTGTCTCTACAGTGAATAACACAGTCATCCATTTCATTGTCAAATGTTGCAGCTTCTCAAGCCTCAGTTCAGAAAAAGCCTTTTCCAAATGGCTCTCTTCTTCTTTGAACTGTAGCAGCTGTTTTAACAGTTCTTAGTGGTCTTCCCAACTGTGGAAATGTGTCTAATAAAACACAGAATCACACAAATAGAATGATCAAACGCTACGAAAAATATGAAACATCCTTAGTTGATTTGTTTCTGTCAGACTTCACACTCTTTTTTTATCTTACTCATCTACCATTCAAGTTGCAGTTTTAGTGGTACTGTTCTACACACCTTTAATATATGCAATATGTCATAAATTGACGGAAAACACAGACCCTCTGACATAAATATATAAAAAAAAATATATATAATAATAGACATGTGTTTAGGTGAAGCGGCCGGCTGAATGTGTTTCCCAAAGAGGAAATACTTTGGTACTATCACTCTCAAAACTCTCAAACAGTGGATCAATAAAAAAAAAAAGTCCTTCCTGATGTCCACTTCACGTATGTGCACAATCATCTTATTCACCCCTTGGTCTTCTGCCAGTACCTCAGGGAGTACTGGAAGAAGAAAATGTCATCATACCTGAGCTATTATGAAACAAGATTGTTTTAATCAAAGCTGTAGAACAAACAGCCTTTAGGCTATATGTGTATGACCCAAACCTGCAGCTTTCTTTATCTTTACACAAATTACACTAAAATAAAGACACATGTCACGTTTGAGTCTTTGTAGGTAAGAACGCTGGTTCAACAATCAGAATATCGTAACATTGTGTTAAAAAAAAGCCTTCTTGAATACAATCTTTCTTTTCCACAAACGTATCATTTACCACCTTCTGTCTCCTCATTCTGTTACAAGCTGTCTGACTGTCAGTCTTCTTGATCACGTTTTCTTTTTAGGTAAAAGGTACATATTCTTGATAGCTAACCTGGGCAGGAACTCACACCCAAGAGATGAACATTGGTGTTCACAGACGCTCTTTTTCTGTCATGCTATAAATTGTAAGGGTTTACAAAAACTGCAACTCACCTCTTTTACTCTCCTACTCATGTCCATCTTACCAGCCTCATCTCTCATGCAACTGGATGGTGAGAACCAATGCCTGAAGGCCGCCCAGGACTGCGGCCTCTTCGAGAAATGCGGTTCCCTGCGATCAGAGTACGTATTGGCCTGCACAAAGCCGATGCCCGGGACCTCCCGATGCAACCAGCACAAGTGCCACCGGGCACTGAGGCGCTTCCTGGAGCGGGTACCTGAGGAGTACAGCCTGGGTGTCCTGTTCTGCCCCTGCGTTAACAACCTTTGCGGGGAGAGGAGGAGGAAGACCATTGTCCCCTCCTGCTCCTACCAGGATTTGGAGGGTCTCCAACCTAACTGCCTCCATCAGCAGAGTTTCTGTCGCCGGGACGACCTCTGCAGGTTAGACAGGCTGTTGTTAACGCACACTACACCTGCCAAAAGTATTCACTCGCCTGGCTTGACGATATGAATTCAAATGATGCCCCATTCTTCTTTTTTTTAAGACTTTGTCTTGTCAAGCGTCATGGCAAGCAGTAAGGTGCCGTGGCTGCCGTCCTTACGCTAAACCGATTTGCTTTACCTTTCCGTATAACCCTTGATGAATAATCTATTGCTTTTAACTCATTCGCTGCCAAAGACGTCTATAGACGTCTTTTCAAATCCGACCGTTCGCTGCCAAAGACGTCTATAGACGTCTTTTATGTTTTTCAATTGCGAGTGGCTTGGGGGGCGATCGGCGAAAGTTTTTCCGTAAATATCGGCTTCTAGACAGAGTATGGACTAACAAATTTACCCTCTAGGTAGCTGTGCCACTTTTGATGGGAGATTAGCATAGATTATAAGCAAATACAAACAAACGCAATGGTTCGCTATGAGAGAAATGGCGCCGGTGAGACGCACGTCGAAGAAGAACGGAATAAGGTAGAAACAAAATCTTTTTTCCTGATGAAAGAAGAGAGTCTGCTCTTTCTTTTGGTGTGTTCGGTGTTTACATAGTCAAAGCACAAACTATTCTGTGGCTCTTGAAAAATCAGTCAAAATTCTCAAAAAACTCTGGCAGTGAGCGACTCTCTGTTCTGAAAATGGCTGGCAGTCAATGAGTTAAGGTGTTATGTACGATCTTATTCCAAAAGCATCTGCTCTCCCACATCTGTCAATTCAAGTGCTTCCCAATCACTTCCTTTGTGTGATACAACCACTTACTGTGGAATATTCCAGAGTTTGGAAAATGGATTTCACAACTGGACTTGATTTCATTACCACTCTGATGTTTGTAGAAACAGTCCACAGGCCTGGGTTGTTGGTTTTATATCGTTATTTGGATGGGTGAGTGATACTTTTGGCAATATAGTGTATGATTAATCTGAATAGGTGCATTATTTTTGTGTACTGTTTCTGTTGTAGAATAAGTATCTGATTAAAATCTAATTCTTTTTTTGTATGTTACTTGGTTATTGGGATTGAATTTTCTTGAATGTTTTCCTATTATCAGGGTATTTTTCCAAATCATTATTATGTGCTTCTGTAACCGTGGTAATTGCTGGATTTGGAAAATATTTCTCCTGTTTGATTCTTCAGTGCTCATCTCCAATGGATCGTTGGATCCTTCTTCACTTTTAAGCATCTCTTGAAGATGAATCTCTTTCAAAAACTGACTTTCAACTGCTCAAACTCAGCCTCCCAAATTTCCTACTAATATTGTGTGTTTGATGTTGGCCTGTTTTTGCTTTTGCCAGGTCCAGATTGGCTGATTTCCTCACTAACTGCCAGCCATCTCCCATGACAGCGAGTGGCTGTTTGAAAGACTCAACAGGCCTTTGCCTCCGAGCCTATGCTGGACTCATAGGTACATGACCAAGGGGAGGGTCAATGAAGGGCCATTGTATTCTACTTCTAACCATGTAGAAATTCAAAGAGAGGACATTTTAGAAAGAAGTAGAGCCAGAATAAACTACGAATATAAGCATTTTTCCCCCCACCAATCAGTATCATTAGTTGGCTTACAGTATATGCAAACTATTTCCATCTACTCAATCGAATAACCATCTTTAATTCAGCTTAAAAATTGAACTGGCATATGTGCACATTTGTTGATACCACAGCACCAGAAAAGAATATGGAACAGTTACAGGACTGACAGTGCTCTCGTACGTGGTGATGATTAGGGATAGAACTATTTGATGTTCAAATATCGAAGAATGATTTAGAATAAAATGCATACAAATTAATTAATAGAGTTTTATTATTTGCAATGCCAGGGCAGATTATGTTAAAGAAGCTATATGGAAATAATAAAAGCAAGAGTGAAACCAAAAAACATAATCAATGTGGGCAAAGTATTTTTCTGTAATATTTCCTATTTCTCCATTCATAATCTTCATATTTCCCAATATGTACATCTTATTATAGCACCATTAAACAAAATTAAGTTTAATAAAACAGTTTTTTATTGATACCTGAACAGAAATTATATTTGTGCTGCACAAATGATTGGGATAGGATCCAGTCCACTCAGAACCCTGTCTTGGAATGAACGGGTATAGAAATGGATGGATGTGTGGCTGAAAGCATGACCGGTCAAACGCTTCAAGAGATGAATTGATTTACTGTCATGCGTGGGACCTTTGACACCCTGAAGACTTCTGACGCCTCTGACTTGCAGGTACCATCATGACCCCCAACTACATCAGCAACAGCTCTGCCGACGTGTCGCTGTGGTGCAACTGCGAAGGGAGCGGCAACCAGTGGCAGGAGTGTCTGAGGCTGCAGCGCCTCTTCACCCACAACTCCTGCCTGCGTGAGTCCACTCTGCCCACACAAACACACACGACAAACAGATATCACCAACGATTTATAAAGAGCGGGACTGGAAAAGGCTTAATCCGGGGCCTTAAATAGTTCGGATTTCAATTCAAAGGCTACGATTAATTTGCCATTTGCCTATAACACTTTCCCAACGGTGCATAACAGTTTTAGAATCAGAATCAGAAATACTTTAATAATCCCAGAGGGAAATTAAGTAATGTAATGTCACCATTATTCTGTCTTAGCCCTTCTATTAACATATTTTTCTTTTAAGATGTTTCTCAAAGTCTCTGTCCATTAAATAATCTTAATTATTTACAAATTTTTTCTGAACCCACACTTTAATCTGACCTTAGCGTAGCTTTTCTTGTAAAATATACTACATATAATACATATAATAATATATATATAATGAAACTAAATATGTTGCACTTAAAAATAGACATTTTTAATAAATGTTGCCTCAGTGTCATCTGAATTATTAGTGCGAGGATCAGAATTATGAACACAATGTTTACTAGTCTCCGTCCAGATCCAGGCAGGAAGAGCTCAGAGGGAATAAATAAAGAGCAGCTTTGACACCGAGTCTGCTGAATGTGTCTGGGTGGCTGCCTCCTGCAGCTGTTCTCCCAGCGTGGGCTGAGCTCTGCTGCTTTCAATGTCGGCTACATGCTACAGTGTTAGCATAGATAATGATTCTAAAACAGAGCAGGGACAAAAGGAATATTCTGGTACGAACAAGGGGAAGTTTGCTTTTCGCTCCGTTGCGGCAGCTGTTGAGCATAACTATTGATACACAATGAATCTGTACGTCAGTTCGTCAAGGCGCTTCCCATAAAACTTGGTGATTTATCAAGCTGACGATGACTCCGGCAATAAAGCTGCCAAACAGATATGTTAGTTCACGCCCACTCATGCATCATCTCAGGCCAGCCGAGAGCACACAGTCTCTCGCTATTCTGTGGACAAACCCAAACCTGACCGAACCCAAAGAAACACCAATCCCTCAAACTGAACACCACAACCATGCCATTAAGCTCAAGCATTAAGCTTCACGTATTCACTGCTGGTCACAAGGTAAAAACATGTCACTGTCGGTCTGGAGTGCACGAACACGCAGACATTGAGAGGTGCTACGTTGTCTCCCCGTGCAGGTAATTCAATCAGCCTGATGGGAAGCCCTGGCCTGCCGCCGTCCGACATCACTCAGCCTCCCGCTCCCAGACCTTCTCCGCTGGTTCAGGAGGACGAGCTGTTGGGCAGCAATCACCTGCCTGAACTCACCAACAATGTGAGTCTGCCCGGGTCACCGTCATATTTCACAGACTCCTAACTGGGTTGGGCTAACATTCAATTAGCTTCTTGCTGTTTTCGGCTTGTAGAGTTAAGATTTATTATTGGGGCTTTCAGAGTGTGGCGTACCTCCACTGGTCCCTGACCCCCCCTCCTGCCCAACCCACAATAGTGATACCCCCTGGACTACGGTAGTTATTTGGGCCAGTAAGAGGAGCCCAGTTGTTGCTACCTCTTCTTTATTTGGCATAA
>JABUIW010000030.1:84123-148427 GCA_013363375.1 Menidia beryllina
GTGTGTGTGTGTGTGTGTGTGTGTGTGTGTGTGTGTGTGTGTGTGTGCCCGTGTGTGTGTGGGGGAGGTATATCATGCAGTTAGAAACAGGGCTCTATGATGAGAACAGAAAGGACCCCAGAGCACAAACAGAGGAGAGAATCTCCAGCTCTTGATTTTCTGTGTCTTATAAATCTTTTGCTGACACTTTTTTCTCGTCTCTCTCCTATTTCAGGGGACTGTGTAAAATTAAGTTCCATTTTACGGGGTACAGGCAACAGTGGATGGAAATGAAAAGGAGTGTGAAGAGAGGGAAAGAAGAGGAACGAATGGAGGGTTAGTGGAGACCATGGAAAGACTGAATAGTAGAGAAAAAAGGTGACTGATGGAACATCTTGGGGAGAAACAATAGGTTGAATGAAAATACAGAAAAAAAATAAGGAAGAAAGAATAAAGCAAAAAAGGGCAACTATGGAGAGAAAAGAAGTTAAGAAAATAAGAAAATGAAGAAAAGCTGGGAAAACAGGGTAAGAGAGAAAATTAAAAGTTAAAAATGTAAAAGCAAGAGAGGAAAAAAGAAGTGACAAAAAGAGGGAGAGATAAATATATATGGTACGAGAGAGGAGAAGAAAAGGCAATACATTTGTAAGAGGAGCAAATAAAGACAACAACAGTAAAAAAAAAAAAGGGAATGCAGAAAGAAGGAGGATGAAAAAGGAGGCAGGAAAAAAGTCTGCGGAGGCAGAAACGAGTATAGAGGACGAGACGAAACCCAGTCCGGAGACAATTAAAGGCCAGAGAAAAGGGATGGTGTTCTCTAAACTGGATCTGTCTGCAGGTGTTGCTGTGAAATGCAACAGCTGAAACCCGGAGAGCAATCCCAGAGGCTCCTTCGTCCGAACACACCCCTCAGACAAAGAGCCTGCCACTCGCTGAAGCTCGATGCGCTCTCCCATCAGGTCCTAAACACAACCGAATGGCTTCCAGCAAACTGGGTTATTAAGGCATCGGCGGAACGTCTCCCGAGATATTTCCGTGAACTTTTATAAAGACTAAGCAGAGATGTTAGACAGCCCAGAGTAGAAAAGAGAGACAAGTCTTTTTAAAAAAAATTTTTTTAGCATTCCCTTATTGACTGCTTAATGGTAACGGACAGCAAACAGCTGATTTTAACACAGGAACTCACATCAACCTGGCAAACTCCACTCATTCCAATTCAATGTAGTAAAAGTCATTTGTTAAATAGGATGTGGGTTCTATCGCCCTCTCTCTCTTGCCCTCTCTTTCCCCTCACCCCCAACCGGCCGAGGCAGATGGCCGCCCACCCTGAGCCATGGTTCTGCTCGAGGTTTCTGCCTGTTAAAAGGAAGTTTTTCCTCGCCTGTGTCGCCTAGTGCTTGCTCATGGTGGGAATTGTTGGGTTTCTGTAATTAACTTCAGAGTAGGGTCTGACCTGCTCTGTTTGGAAAGCGCTGTGAGACAACTGTTGTTGTGATATGGCGCTATATAAATAAAATTGAATTGAATTGAATTGAAATAGTTCAGGTAGTAGTAGAATTGTCTTGTTCTGGGATTTAACGGGTCAAAAAGAAGAACCCCAATATTCCAATATTCCTGCCTCTTACTGACAGAAAAGTGTCATTTTCCAGAATGCTGTTGACCAATTCTCTTGTTTTTCGGTTTAAACTTTTTTTAATTTTTGTATAGTTCTCTGCTGGTTTCAAAGTGGTTGCAGTGTCTTTTGTAATATAGTTGTGATGATTTCGTTTTTTCTCGGCCATTTCCCAATCCCAATCAGCTAATGAACTCTAAATGTCTCGCACTTGAGAGCAGACTGATGATGATTATCAGCTCGAGCCGAAAGACGGCTTCAGAAACCAGCGCGGCCTCTTCAGCCGCCGCTGACCCGCTGAGTCAGCAGCCGGACGACGAACGGGCGCTCGGGCCACGTGTCGTTTTTTTAACTCATTGACTGGCAGCCATTTTCAGAACAGAGTCCCATAATGCCAGAGATTTTTGAGCATTTTGACTGATTTTCAAGAGCCACAGAATAGTTTGTGCTATGACTATGTAAACACCGAACACACCAAAAGAAAGAGTAGACTCTCTCCTTTCATCAGGAAAAAGAATTTGTTTCTACCTTATTCCGTTCTTCCTCGACTTGCGTCTCAGCGGCGCCATTTCTCGCATCGCGAAGCATTACGTTTTTCTTATTTGCCTACAATCAATGCTCACATCCCATCAAAAGTGGCACTGCCACCTAGAGGGTCAATTTGTTAGTACCTACTCTGTCTAGAAGCCGATATTTACGGACAATCTTTAGCAGATCGTCCGCCAGCCACTCTCGTTGAAAAACATAAAAGACGTCTATGGACGTCTTTGGCGGTCAACGGTTGTACTTGAATTGACGTTTATAGACGTCTTTGGCAGCCAATGAGTTCAAAATCAGCCACTCATGGCGTTCTATCGGCCTCCTTATATCCATCCTGGGTATGACGAGGTCAGAAGCATTAGCACACACCGGCTACTGGTGCTTCTTATCTTGTTCATTTCCCCTAATTTCCTCATTGGTTTTCTGGCCAAACTACCTCAGAGTTGACCGCTGATTCCTCTTTTTTGTCTTATTGTGCGGATTCCTTTGTGTGCATGTTGTGACCTCGGGAGCGTTCTGCCCATCTTCCATTACAAAGACAGAGACAGCCTGGTGTATCCTCAGAGTGCCGCCACCTTCTGCCACCATGCAGGGGGGGGGGTAATTGAGATCATGGGGTGGGGGGGGGGGGGCGCTTGTTTGATTGACATTGCTGCTGGTGGCTGGAACAATGGCTTCTTACCGGGGCCCTGTTGTTCACTTTAATTGTGGTCCGGGGCCGTTTGTCAAGTGCCCCCCCCCCTCGGGCCGGCGACAGGGAGACAAGAGGGATGGTTGGAGGGAGAGGGAGAGAGTGCAGAGGTAGTGGACACTTGTGATTTACATTAATATGCAGCCAAATAAACAAGCGGAGAAGTCATGCGTTAAATCAACTCAGCAAAAAAAGAAAGCCTCCGGGGTGAGAGAGGAGGAGAGGAAGAAGATGTGCGTGTATATCTGTCTGGGGGGGGTGCGGCTGGAAAGAAATGCTCAATGTTATTGTTCTATTAAGGAGTGCCAATACACACACACACACACACACACACACGGCGTGTCAGATTGGAGTGTCTAGTGTGTCTGCTTTCTCTCAGTAGTATTTCAGTATTCTAATCCATCATTGGCCTGACACGGGGACGCTGTCTCTTCCCTTCCCCTCATCGCGTACGTCTATCTCCCCCCCCCCCCGCGCTTCCGCGCGTACACGCCATCCAAATGGAAGATAAAGACGGAGCTGGGAGGAAAACAAACTAAGGCAGAGCGAGCTTTACTGCCAGAGATAAAGCGGCGACGGGAAGATACCGAGAAAGCAAAAGACAAGGAATTAGAGGCAGAAAGGAAAATGTGGAGTGGGAATGTGGGGGGGGGGGGAGAGGGTAGAAACAGGAGAAATGCGAGGGGTGGGATTTTGAGAGAGCAAGACACAGAAGTAGGTGTGTGTGTGTGTGTTAGAGTGTGTGTGTGTGTGAAGCCTGATCCTCTCTGCTCCATTTTACACTCTGTAGGTCCTGATGCATCGGTGCTCAAAGACACACACGTCCTCACACACCGACATACTGCCTCACAAACACACTTGTTTTGGGGTCGCCACTCAATCGAGCACGCAGATAAAGTTTTTACAAACACACCGTGCTGTGCGGGGGTTCAGTGCTCATTAATGATTCAATTATCAATAGAATTTACTCTAAAAGGATAAATTGAACGTAAATAAGAAAGTACCAAGGCAGAGTTGTTTTTCTTTTTGCTGGAATACGTTTCTCCGATGGCCTGGAAACTGCTCCGGTGTGTATCCCACTGGTCAGCACCTCCTGCCTCCCTGCCCCGGAATAGCCAGAACAGAAAATGCACGGGTGGAGGAGGTACTCCTTTGCTCTCTTTGGCCAACTGCTCTGGACCTGCCGCATCTCAAACGCAAGTTTTCGGGTTGGGAGTAGTTTTTATGATCAATACTGCCTGTATATATAAACAGGTGGTTTGAAATGACGTGGCTCTCCAACCAAATTGGCAGTAATAAACATTAAATGATAAATAGAGTAAATATCAAAGTACAAAAAGCTCTGCCTTCTCTCAGTTTTTAGAAAAAGCAAAATGGCCGATGATCCTCACGGGAATCTCTTCTGTCCAGCCCTTACATGAAGACATTCTCGGACCATGTCTAACGAGTGGTCACTACAGTAAAAATGCTTTTTCCGTGTGAACACTTTGCAATAATGGAACAGCAGCACAACTGAGAGCTACAAGGAGTTGTAAACTTTTAACTGTACACACATCGGCTGAGCGTTTGAGCATAGCTCACACTGTTGTGAGTCTGTAGCAGCACAACAACTGAATGTACTGTAAAGTGAACTCGGAGATGTGTGTTTCTTTTTTGGTCCCGTGTTCTTTTTGTGAGTGTCTTTCCCCAAGTCTTGTTTTTCGGTGGTTATATATTTCACTGTCAAAAAATACACCTCTTAACGCAACCTCCGATTTCTTTTCATGCTCCGAAGTTCCATTTGAGGAAAAACAGAACCAGTCGGATAGAAGTTTGAGTCTCTAGCCTGGTCCAGTCTGTCAAAATGCGGCTTTTCTTTTTTTTACCGGTCATTTGCATTGTTTGGAACAATTTCCTTACTCCTATGGCAATTATATACTGTCGCCTGAGTATTCTGTTGCATTCTGTCTCTTCTCACAATCAGATCTCTTTTGTGTGATTTAATACCTGACAGATGAAAACTGACGGGGGTCTGCTGACCCTTCCTTTGGGTCCTCTTTATAGAGTCCTCTTTATAGAGTCCTATCCCTTAAGGATAGCTGTATGAGCTGTTATTTCCTGAACAGTGTTTTTGTCTCTTATGTTTTTTCCAGCTATAACATGCACACAATTTGTTGCCATGGAGACCGCTTTCACACTTTGGCTGCTTCACTCTGGGTGATCCCAAAAGGTAAATGGAGCTGAATGAGCTTCAGAAGTCTTATTCTTCTTAGCATGCTCGCACCTGGTGAGCGCTCAGCAGCCGTTCTGGGGTCCCATCCCCCCCCCCACCCCCCCACCACCACTTCTCCTCCCCGTTTCCCCCGACTGACTGAGCAGCCTTCCTCCTCCCCCCTCCTTATCCCGGCAGGTGCCTGGGCGAACGGGACGCCATCGTCATGGAGACCGAGGCAATGACACTCGCAGACGGGGGAAACACAAACAGAAAACGACTCTGGATCTCAGTGTAACGAGGTGAAAACGCCTCCCCTCCAGAGCCAAGCCGATCCACCCATCACTGTGTGGAAACAGTCAGACTTCTTCTTTTATTTTGATGTAAAAGCGTGCCGTAAAAGTATTTCTTCGAGCTAAAATCTGGGCCTCGCAGACGAACGCTCGACGTACTCTAGTCCAACTCTAGTCCCTCCTCCCATCACCCACCTGAAAGACTTTCTCTACAGTGTCTCCTTTTCCTTCACGATCCATCCATCAATCCTGACCCCCCCTTGGTGGTCCCAGTGCCGTCTGCCTGTTTGGACTGTTGGTGACTGTTTAATGGGTACATGGACACCGGTTTTAAAAAAAATCAACTCCACAGAAAGCCGCGATTGATGGAAGCTGGTTTATAGTCTGTTTTAGTTCCAACTTGCTGTATCTGGTGGGCTTTTTTGTGGCTCTGCATGAAATATTTAAAGTATTTTTTTGTCCTGCTGAATGTGCACAGAGGGAATATGACCCCATTCACACCTCCGCGTTGTGTTCACCTGAGAATAAATGAATGTACACGCTCCCGTTACCCCACTTTGGATTTAAGCGTGTCTCTTTTTTCAGGAAGCTCATTTGCTCTCTTTCACAAAATAGAATAGAATATCCCTCCTCCTATTTTCCTCCAGTCCCGTTTGGCATTAGTGTGTCATTTCAACATAAGTAATTTAATGATTACAGTGTGATTATAGTGCTTGAGCATAAACCAGAGCGTTATATCCACAAGGGTTCCTTGGAAATGCTTGCTCTGACGCTGGACAGGACTACTAAATGCTTTCCAAGCTTTCAAAATTTCATTCTAATAAGTTTTGCCACTTCAAAAGTAACAGTATTAACACAGGTAGATTCCATCTCTAGCTATCCTTCTGCACATTGTCCAGTTGTAGCTGGTGCAGTTAAACCTTTCTAAATAGAAATGGTCGCGGGGATGAAAGACATACATAGATTTGATGATAAGGCCAGTGTCCTCCCACCAGTTTTGGGACATACGAAGAATGTGTCTCTAGAAGGAATCTTCTACATTAAATGTGTTCAGTGAAAAACTTTTTAGTCCCCTTTCCTCCTTTAAAGTGTCATAAGGTTGAAATGTTTGGACCCACTAAATGGAGATTTTTTAAGACATTTATTTACAATGATTATCTGAATTGATAAGCGAGTCATCGGAAAAAGTGTCTGGGATAAGTTTGGCTTCTTGGAAGCAGTAACCAGGGAGGCAACGGAGCCTTTCTGGGAACTGAAGAAACCTTTAAAGGAATGAGTGAGTCAAATGATAAGACATGTGGTCAAGGAAGCTAGTGGTCACTGAGGTAAACAGAGGAGCTAGCCCAACAGTTAAGGCCTCAAGGATGTCCAAGAGTTTGGTGTGGGATGGTTAAATGGGTTCTATGTGGCATGACCCTCACAGAGCCAACCAAGGTAAGTTATTGATACTTTCTAGGAGGCGTACAGTGAACATAGACAAGGTCTGCGTAGGTAGATATTTTGAAGTAGAGACGTGTTTACTGGAGAGGAAAACTGAATAATGTGGCAAAAAGTGGAGATGCAGCCAGGTGAAGAGCTACACCCAAACTACGCTGGCACTCAGTCTTCAGTCGACTGGAAAACAGGGCTGTACCTGCTCTATAACACATGCGTGCACAGGGCCGGGAGAAGCTCCATCTGTGAAGAGAACATCAAAATGAAACAACAATTTGGCATGTTTGACTAAAATAATTGTTTCACAATCTGTGTTTATAATGTGTAATGTTGTAGTTATTATTACCATTCAGATCATTGGAAAAAAATGAAAGAATATATGTTACTTTGGGTTATTTTTAGCTTTTGTTTTGTTTCTTTCTTGAGTTTCCAGTTCTTGTCTCTATGTTCTTAGTTTCTTTACAATTCCCTCGTGCCCTCTGTGTGTTCAGCTTTCCTGTGCCTCCGTTGTGATTCAGAGCTTCTTGTTTTATTGTGGTTACTTTCTCTGTTTCCTGTCACTTCCACTCATGTCCCTCAGTCTCCTCTGGTTTTACTTAGAACTTCCAGTCCCTTCACCTCAGCCATTCATTCCTTATCAGATCCTTGTCTGTTTCTGGTCCATATCGGGCCTCTTTCATGTCTGTTTTATGCCCATCCATTGTCTGGTAGCCATCGGTTCACCTTCAGATTTTTCCATATCCCTGTATCTCCTTCATAGTTTCTCGTTCCTTTGTTTCCAGGTTTATGGTCGAGTTATGTTTGTCTCTGTTTAGTGTCTCTGTTCTTTAAGAAATATTTCTAAGTTGCCCTTTGCTTCCTGTGTCTGCCTTTGGGTCCTCTTTCTTCGTTCTACCTCCAGCTGTGATCAGTGTTTGTGTCAATTATAATACAAGCGCCCACACAACCTGATTAATGGGTAATTGCTGGCAAATGTCACATTTAATAACCTCACCACAAAAATACTTGATGTAAGACACAACACATACCTCGCCAGATTCCTGGAAATAATTTATTCTGTCATTGTGAAATAATCTTGTCATTGCATAACAAAAGGATAGAAATCATGGGCCATGTGGAAAGATGCATGATAGCAGAGCATGGGGATCTTTAGTCATGCCGTTGTATCTGTGTGAACCTTAGACTGCCACTCACTGTGTGAACATAACATCACCTCAGGTCTCCTCTATGTTAGATTTTTACATTTATTTTCATGTGCATCCAATAATGCCTTATTGACTCATGTAGAACTGGTACTGTCAGTATGACCAATCAAAGTGCTTTACACTCTATAACATTTATCTACTCACACAGGTGAATCTACCAGTAGGCCGGTAGGGGTTCAGAGCCTTGCCCAAGGACATGTGGCCTGGAGGAACATGGGACCACTGCCCCTCTAATCACTGGGCAACTGCTCTTTCCTCACTTTTTATCAACAATATGGAACCTATGCCATCCATGACTGCAGGGTTTTAGATATATGCTATGGAAATGTAAAAGTGCATAGGCTTAAGTACAAAATCCACCTGGACAGTATCTGTGTGGACTGAAGACCTCGCTGGGGCTTTGAAGGGTTCTCTTTGGTGCACAAACTGGGTGCTACAGCAGTGTAATGCGACTACAGCTCCCAGGTTTCCCTGCAGCTGGAGCTGATGAACCGATACCATCCGGCTGAGATGGAGAAGACGGAGTGGTGCGGGTGACTCAGCATCCCACCGATTAGGAGGAGCCATAATGAGAATTTAAGGAGCCAGGAGTCCAGGACCTGCAGGGCCCACTTGTATCCTGCCCTGCTCCCACACCTTTGTCCAGCTGGAACTGTGGCTCTGCAACTGTGCAGTGGCACTGGACTCTTAGTTCGTGTTGTAGCTCTGTTTTGGTTTGGTCCTTTTCACTGCAACAGATCTTCTGTTAGGTTGAGTGCTGTTAGCTCTGTCTTCTGTATTGTTTTCAGCCAGTACTAATGTAATACAGTAGAACCTCTACTTACAATTGTTAACATACAAAGGCCTGGAATGAATGAAATTCCTATGTATAGGTTCTACTATACTTGATTACAACTTTTTTTGTTAATTGTTAAATCTTGTTAAAGAATATCTTTTCATTTACCCTAAAACATTGAATCTTTATGTTACTTTCCTTTTTCCCCCATACAAGGTGGTTGTAACATAAGTGACCCTAGATATGAATCCGGTACCCCAATTTTTCGTAATCTGGAAATTGATGTTGCTTTTATACCGATAACAACCTATCTTAAGTTCTTTTTTGAGTGTGTGGTTCCCAAAAGGTGGTGAAAATATGTCCAAACAAGCACTTTACCAACAATAGAAAAAATAACAACAATAATAATAATAAAAGAACTATATACGGTGCAAAAAAACCTTCAGTGTCACAGAAGTTGGACTTGAAAAAGATAGTGAACTCAATCATATGGTTCAAAACACAGAATTTGGCCTTAGACTGTTTGATTCTGCTTCAGTCTATTCATTTCCCTGACTCCTTACCTATGTTGATGATTGATCCTTTTAAAAAAACAGTCGCTCATTAGTGGAATTTGCTAAATGAAATCCAAGGCTCAGGACTGCATTTCTGCTTTTCCCTAAAAACCTTCACTGGAGAGCTTACCCTAGAGCAGTGTTTCCCAGTGCTGGTCCTAAAGGGACACTGCCCTGCATGTTTTCCAAGTGTCCCTGCTCCAGCACACCTGATTCTAATGAATGGGACTTTAGCAGCTTTCTGCATGGCTGAAAAGTCGTTCCATTTATTAGAATCAGGTGTGCTTGAGCAGGGAAACTTGGAAAACATGCAGGGCAGGGTGCCTTGAGGAACAGGATTGGGAAACACTGCCCTAGAGCTCTATTTTCAGCAACCTATCGATCCCTGCCCGTTGGAAAAGGTCAACTATTATTCTGGCTCAGAATGAAGATATCTGTTCATATGGTGACTGTCAGTAGTCATGTGAAAAAATGTGTGGTGTCTCCTTTGAAAGGTGAATCCTGCTCTAGATCCTTACAAATTTCCAACACCTTGAAAACCCAAAGGCATTGGCAGTCAACAACACTCTCTCTGAGCTAAGGTTGATCAGTACTGAGCTAGGTTTGTGTTTGTTGACCTGTCCGGTCTCTATGTCACTCTCTACCCAAATTTCAGCAGCTGCCATAGGAATTGATGTCCCAGCTTTTATGCTGACGGTACAGACTCCTCATCATATTTTAAGGGGGTTCCGGCTCATTATCACCTCATTATTGCTGTTAAAAAAACTGAAGAGATGTTGACTGGCCCCTGTTGGTGACAACCTCCCACCCTTAATTCATAATAAAAAATCACCCATGTCAAATCTTACAGATATGTGGGTGTTCACCTGGAAAGTCTGTTTAACTGGGGAATTCATGTTTGTATGTTGCACTATCCTTTACAGCAAATATTGTATCTTTTACATACACTCAGGGACTTGCTGGTTGATAAGAAGTTTACGTTTTTGTTCTCTCTAGCAGCACACCACCTCACCACAGGGGTTTTGGTAACAACCCAATTTCTTAAAGCTGACTGCTGTGTAATGATTGGTGTAACAAGAAAAATAACAATAACCTTCCAGTCAGTACATTAGGCTGGATAATCACCAAATGCAACAAATAACACTCACCGACTCCTTCCTCTTAGTTCACGATGAACAAAGTAGATTTGATAGCTGTTCAAACTAACCACTGGTCTCTAGACATCCTGGCTCTCACTGAGACGAGAAGTTAAACAAGAAAGCTAACTATGTCATACTGGTAGTGCTGTCCACCAACTTCGTATTCACCCATATCTCACATCATCTTGACGTGGAGGTGATGTGGACTTACTCATTTCCAAACTATTGACATACTCCTCTCTGGCTTGTATCACTTTTATATAGATGATACCCAACTCTACTACCCGATGGCTCCACTTTCTCTGAGTGAATCTCAGGCAAACTGGAGGAGATTGGAACTAGTGCAGAGCAGAAAATGCAAGTAATTATGCTTCACTTCCAAAAGCAGTCTCATTCTGCTCAGTGAGATCCAAGTCAAGAATATTTCAGATCTACTGTGTACTGAACTTGTGATCTGTCCGGAGAGTCATCTTCCTCTTGCCTAATGATAGCTGGAATAAGTGGGATGAAACTGTATGTCTGGTGTGAAATATTACCATGTGCTATAATGTGTAGTCCCAAGAGATAATGATCTCATCCTTTTGTTGCATCTAGCCACAGTTCTCTTGGATCAAAGATAACTAATGAAATGTTGCACGATAATGTTGCACATCCCTCTGCAGAAGGACACAGGTTCCTTAGTTCCTCAGACATTTCCACTGAAATTGACGGTTCCACGAAACAATAAAAGGGAATGATGGGACTGGTCATGACCACTCTGGCTGTTAATATATTCTGACTAATTCCAAGATGTCTGAAATGGACTAAATGGCACTGAGCACCTCAGGCCACATGTGACCACAAATCACTGGCCACACCCTTGTGCTCTGCGTCGTTGATTCACAACAAAGGAGCCCCAGCTGTTTCGAAAAAGCAAAGATAAAAGCCTTCATGAAGTTTGCTTTGGTTGACTCACCACTGTGTTGTGGCAATTTGTGCTGAACTGTGGAAAGTGAGCCTTTATTTGTACGTCATGGGTTATTAAGTTTGAGAGCCATGTGCCAGATGAGCTCTTGAGGCTGAGCAGGATCGCTGTGGGATTCTAAAACATAGCAGTCTTCTCACACAGGGCTCCATGTGAGGTCCAGTCTGAGGTTTATGAAATATCAGCCATGTTTCGTCCCAAATCAGGACTACTCTGCCGCTTCTTAGCAAACTGCTGTGTGCTACATGCACATGTAACCAAAAGAGGAGAAGCACATAAATGCAAAGATTTTGGATATGAGCTCAGCAACGATGGATGGATGAGCCCAAGGTTATTGTAAGACATATCTTCTCAATGTCACACTTGTGGTGTGTGTAGTCTGAAGTGCTCTGAAACCATAAAACGCAGTTGTGGAGGGGGCGTGGCGCTCAGCTGCAGGGGGGAGGGGTGGAGGAGGCTCAGGTGAGCAGTGCCAGGGGAGAGTGATTAAGCACACCTGGAACCGGTTGGCTAATCACTCTCCCCTCTGTAAAAAGAGTAGCGTGCTGGACCTGGGGGGACTGGTTTTGGAGAGAGCTGGAGCAGGACCCGCCACCAGCTCGGGAACGGAACCGAAGCGGCCGATAACCGAACGAGCCCTAGCCGGGCGTGTGTGAGTGTGTGCTTGTGTGTGAGAGAGTGTGTGTGCGTGGCACACACGCTCCAATAAACCTGTCAACCCAACAAATCCTGGTCTCAGAGACTCTGTCGGGGCACCCACGGTGGCACGACTGCCACAGCAGTAATGGTCAAAGCCCTGGTCTCCTTTCGGTGTCCGATCATCTGCAGGTTCTGGCATCTTCTTGCCCTCGCTGGTGTGGAACCAGGTTGCTTCAGTGACCTAAAATCCAAAAGCTTGAATGTACAGCGAGCAATTACACAACACACGACTGTCTTTTGGTTCAATTTGAAACGATAAATGGAATCCTTCTGCTTGTTGGAGGGGGTCACCACCATCTCCTTGGCTTTGCTGCCAGTCAAATCCAGACCTGAGCAGTCGCACCAGTCGACAGACTATTGCAGGACCCGTCTGCCGTTCCGTGGGGAGCCGGAGAGCAGGGCCAGGAGATCTGCATCATCAGCATATTTCACCAGATGGCGGTTTGGGCTGTGTGGATCTGCAGTCGTGTGTGTGCACATGATGAAAAGCAGAGACAGCGCACAGCCCCGGAGCCAGCTGAGGTGTGACGCAGCCCCAGAGAGGAGCGCTGCGATATGTCTAGAGGAAATCAAGGCTGCGCTGGTTTGGCTCCTGCAAGTCAACCCAGGTGGAGAGTTTGGTGGCCAAGGACTCTTTATCAAGAGTTAGGTAGTTCAAAATGTTTGTGAACTATGTGCTGGACTAATGTCTTTACATCATCCATGCCTCTGCCTGTGCGATAAGCAAATAGGAGTGGGTCTATTTGTGAGTCTGTAGTGCTGATAGGCTGGTGTTTTTACCACCCTCTCTTTGCTGCTTCTCACCATCTTCGCTGTGAGTTTCCTCAGTGTTTTCCATTCTGGTCACCTAACTCCTCATTGTCATTTACCTCAATTCACCAACCACCTCTTCGATAGCACAGATTCTTGTTGGTTGGGTCACTCCCTCTGTGCCTGTCCGTTGTCTGTCTCTTCCTGTCCACAGTTCTCTCTTCTCCCTGGCTTTTGCTCGTTTCCCTACCCTGTTGTCTTTGTACAAATGTCTGAGCCTTGAATTGAACAGACAAATGATATTTTTTCATGGGGTCAGCCCAGTATAGTGTCTAATAAAAGTAAACTGTCTTTATTCCTCTCACAGACAAGGCTAGAAACAAATGGTGTGCACACAAAACACTGATTTTACTTCAAGTGTAGAGTCCAAAGAGCTTCACTGCATCAGTGAACAGCTGCCACAGCTGTTAGAAACAATTAGTCAAACTAGCTTTGTGAGGCGTGATCTTTTTTTACATCAACTTCTCTTTCGTCAATTAATTTCTGTCAGTATCTTTTACGGACATGTTCTCCCGAAAAAAGGGCCTGTGTGGAACACCTATGGACAAATGCGGGAAGACGGATGAGTGGGAGGAGGAGGAGTAGAAGCAGTAAACAAAGTAAAGCTTTTAATCTGTAAATGGAGAAGGGTAATGGTCATTTAAGCATTAAGATATCCCTTCTGTCCTTCTGCTTCTCCTTAATGCTCCTTAAACATTTATGAAGGCTGATAACAAAGAAAGGCCGTAACTCCACAGAGTAATCAAATCACTCCTGGTTATAGGCTCCACTCAGAAAATGGGGAGGAGGGAGGAGAGGGACTGAACAGGAGGAAGAGGGGTAGAGACCTGGGCTTTAGAGTGGCTTGTAGCCGCGAATCAAGGAGAGAAAAGGGTGTCATCATGGAGAATGAAGACAAAGGGGAGAGGACAAAGAATATTATAGCGCTCAAAATAGGCATCTCGCTATGAATTCATTCGAGCATGTGGCAGTCGAGTCGAATATTCCAAGACAACACTATCCTCAGACACATCACTCTGTTTGTTTTGATATTTCCTCACATGATTTCACTCATTCATTTTACAACTCTTTACTTTTATGTGGAAAACGAATCGATGGATTTGACAGTTGAGTGTTTTAGAAAACTATAAACCAAGTGATCTATAATCACTTTTAGACTACTTTCTTTTTAATTGAAGAGTTATTTTGCTAAATCATGTTTCCTGAAGGGCTAAAATTTTTCTGTTTTGAGCACCACACAAGAGCATCTTAAAGGTTTAATGTATGGATAGACACTGGGATGGCTTCATCCTCTCTGTAGTGAACCGTCTGCAGTATAATGTGTAACGACACAACTGTTTGTAGGTTATTTTGACTAAACATTTATAAAAATTAAGTAACTGTAAAAAATATGCCATTTTGAAGTCCGATTGGTTTGGGCATGTGTTCCTGTCCAATAACTCCGAATTGTACAATACCGCCCAATCTTATTATCTTAGATATAAACTGTTTCAGGGTGTCTTGCAAAGGACATTCCTGATGCAAGACTACTGAGCATTAAAGACTAATTACATTCAGTGTCTTCTGCATGAAACAATCATGAAGATTATTCATAAAATGGAAACCTGGCCATAACGAAGCTATTCAGGTTTTTAGGAGACACAAAAAAAAAATTGTGAAACGAAAAACTGTCAATATGTATGCAAATTCCAAAAGTCAGTTTCCAATTTAGTTCCATTAAAGGACAAACCATGCAGTGCTGGGAGGAATAGCAAACATTTCTAGAGCTTTTTCTCAAACACCTATTTGGCGTGGATCATGTAATTGGATCCTTGATGTTGGAGAAGAATTTCATCTTTGGCGAGATCAAGAGTGAGTTAAAAAGAAATCTAAATAAAACTACTATAAAACTACTACAACTATGAACAATGAAACAATGAACTTTATGAAATCCCTTCATAACGTTAATGCTTTGCCTAAAACCGCACCAGAAAATGTGATTATGTTAGAATATAGAATTTAGTGATCTGGATCAGTGGGAGCTTTGTGCGTGCGGGATTCGTTTGCAGAGCGGTCAGAAGGTGGAGTTGGTCCTGTGGGACTGACCGCCTGTCAGCGCTGGAGAAGTGGGAGGGGCCCACAGAGGCACTCGCTGCTTGCTGAAGACTGGAACTGCTCAAATCTCTCGGGAGGGCAGCCCCCCTGGTGCTGATTGCCTCAACGAAACACCGAGGTTTGCCTCCACAGGAGGACTCGTTCTGGTGGTCATCCATTACGAATGAGGTTCCTAACAGAACGCTGTCTTGTCTTGAACTTACAGATGTAAACGTTTTATCAACTGGTTCCAGGGAGAACCGTGTGCAACTCGGTTGAACAGCACTCTCCAACATAAAACAGAGGTATTTACTCCCCCTGTGAGCCTACAGTGCTTCTGAGGGGAGCCAACTGTAATCACATCACATCTCCCTTCTTTAATTGATGAACCCAGTTATCTTATTACTCTTAAAACAGCCAATAAGCGATTTTCCCTGCCAATATTATTAATTTTAATTGCTAAAATAGGATATAAACAGTCTGAAACACAATACCACTGCTTACTAATTCAAACTGTGACTAAGTTCTATTGTGAAGTCTTCCATCAGACGTTGGAAATGGGATGCACTGTGGGGTTTGCAGGGTTTTATGGACTGGACTCCATTGTCTGCACACTAGTCCCATTTTAACAGCGGTTTTCTGTCCAAGCAGGGCTATTGTGAAGGAGCCTGCCACGACGACAATCCAAAAGGGGTACCTTTCTTCTCGTCTTTTGCAGTGTGTCATACATTTTCCTTTAGGCAGTATCTGTCCACCATGACCCATACACACAGCACCCTCCCCCCAAACCCCCAACCAGCAAGCCCCTCTCCTCCATTCCCATTCCCACCATCACATATTAAAACAGGCTCCTGACGCCTGTGATATTATTTCCACAGCTATTCACATTGATTTATAAATGTCACATATATTTCCACAGGTTCCTCACTAAAGGCAAAATTCAATATCAAGGGGAAAGGGCATCTTTGGAGAAGACAAAGGTTTATAGAGCAATATAAGGAATGCTCATAATTCATGTCGACCAGGGGGAGAAAATTATCTCCTGCCGATCTGTTAAGTATGAGTCGCTTTGGTAAATATTTTTTTTCCTGTTGACATATCCAGATTTTGCCAATCATTCTTCCATTTTTGGCAATGCTGATTACTTAAAAATTAACACGCTGTTAAAGCTTCCAGAGCAACCATAAGCTAGAGGACAATGTTCTATTCAGCTACAGTTTCATGGACACTTCTCCTAGTTAGCAAATACAGCTAATTTTATCCCATCAAAATAGTTCACGTTAAGATTAAAAGCCAAACAAAAAAGGTGCTATAGTCATTGCAGTGTTTTGTGAGTGAGTTGGAGTGTTGGTAGCTGTCATACATTCTGCAGCAGAGGTTAACTGAATTGCTTACATGTGTCACCTTAAAGTAAACTGTATGAAGAGTTTTGAAAAGTGGAGATATCGTATGTGGACATTGTGAAAAAGACTGGCAAATTCTGTAAAACGTAGTGCTGCCTATCTTAACATCAGTTGACCTGGTTTGTAATAATCCACTATCACTTGTAGATGCCACGGCAACATATTTGTGTGCATTTGCAGACTGTCTTTGTGTATTTCCAGTCACTTGAACCGTTCCGCTAATGCAGATGGAGGCGTGAAATGTAACAACAATCAACTTCATAAGTATGCACCACATAAAAGTGGAGGATTTATAGCAATCCCTGACTGATAAACCATTGGGGAAAATTATGCCGCATTTTCTGAATCATTATTCACTTCAAAACCATTTTTGTATATATTTTGTGGTTGAGTTACAGACCTAAACAAGCTGTATCATTTTTTCCCACCAGTTTCTGGTTTTAACGACATTATTTGAAACAACAATGAAAAACAAAGATGGAAAAAATGATGATGAGTGATGATTTATTTGTGAACCATTTGCTTTTAGTTGACTCTAAATGTTATATTCATCATCATTTATAATTTTTTTTGTTAATGATATATACAATTTACTAAAGTCAGTATACAATCATCCTTTCACATATTATATCTCAGTGTGAACTGAACAAGCAGATATAGGGAATGGAACGGGATTAAACAGTGAATTCAACGTTTACATGAAGCTGTTTACTATTTATTGTTTCAAATATTTAAAATTTTTGTCCTTCCTCCTCTACAGCTTCATTATAATAACACGCAGATGCTGAATTATGTGAATCAGGACTGCTATTATCTATTTTTACTGAGGAGTCAGTAACAGCAGGTCCCCAGTGGAGTCCTGCTCTTAGAGTGAAAGTGAAACCATCGAAGCTGCAGACGCCTTATCAGTTTAGAATTATTTAAAAGATAGTTGTGTACTGTATGGAAAAGATTCTATCTGTACAGATCTGATATTTCTGTTGAAATGATATAATATCTCCATTTAACAGCCGGATGTTCGGTCTAATTAACTTCTAGTTAGAAAATTGTGGAGAGTTGGTCCAGTGTGAAAAAGATAATCAAATGACCTGGATCACACGGGAGGGGGGGGGTCCAGCAATGGGAAGACAGGTTAATAATGAAATACACATCGGTTCACCTGCATATCAAGTCTTTAAGGTCTAGCTAATTTCTTCTCTCCGAAATCATCTGTCATTCTCACGTCTGACTTCCGAAATGAAAATGAACTGAACTCTGAACTTTTTAAAAAGTGAAATGGTGAGCTACGAACATGGGCTGTTCATCGTTAACAGCTGTAAAATGAGGTTTGAGCTAGTTCATGAGAACCACGAGCTTGGAGGACACGATCACTCAGATGTATTCTGGTTAACGGACAGGCATAGGTGCATACTCTGCTTAAAGCAATGTCCAAACCAAAGGACAGATGAAGTTTGGTCGTAATGCACAGAGACAACAACACAACCTGAACATAACACACCATGTGAGGACACACCTAAACCCACTTGTCGGCACAATGGGCAAAGGCTGTGCTGTCGTTACAGGAACTGGGTACCTCGCCCTCCCTCAGTCCACTCAGAACTCAATGGTCCAGGCACAGTCCACACCAAGCCTGACTGGAAATGCTGCTGTGGGACCCTCGGTAAACTATTTATAAACCTGTGAAGCAAAATCCATCCAAATTAAGCAACATTGTTAAGAAGAGTGGAACGAATCTTTTCTCAACCATGTGAGGAGACTGAAAATGTACAGAAAGTGATTACTTCAAGTTATTGCAGCTCATACAGAGTCAACTATTTGCTAAGTTGTCTGGAGAACATAATGGCTCAGCAGTACGTAGGCGGAATGTCTTTTTCCAGCTCAACTCCCAGTATTCGAATCTTCGCTAATTCTGATTCTGGTTCTCATTCTGTCCCCACAGCTGTAGCTGAGACAGCATGCTCAGATATCGGAGTGGGTACATTTCTGGCAAATATCAGCCCCGTTTGAATGAGAGCGTTTATCGTTTTATGCAATCTGAGCAGTCTCTAGTTTTGTGGCTGGTCAGACAGTCACCCAGCCGGCTGGAATCGGGGGGGGGGGGGGGGGGGGGGGGAGGGGGGGGGGGAGGTGGGCCAAGGAAGAGGGTTACTCAGGTTAAATGAAGCCAATCACATACAGAAAAACAGCATTACACACCACATTAGGTATAATCTCACTCCTCTCTCTCCCTTCGTTATTTCTATCTCGCTCTCTCTCTCTCTTTCCGTCTCCAGGTGTGCGTTCGGCTGATAGCGTCAGCTCTATTTGCACATTCACTTGAAATCCCCCAGAGCCAAAAGATCCCACTAGATTCACCCCCCTAATACAGCTGATCTGCTGCTTATGGTAACAAAAATTTTTCAACAAGCCGATCATTTAAATGGCCAGCCGAAAACGCACCGACCTGCAGATATGACGCGGATATGGGGTTGCATTTGGGAGAGTAATCTTTGAAGACTATCTGTAAATACTTTTTTAACGATAAGCACACAGAAAAATAATTTTTGGGTGGCTACTTGCTGGATAAAAAATGCACTCTGTATTAAAAAACTCAGCCTTCCGGTGTGTATTAATGCAGGTGCCATGGAGTAAAGACATCAGAAAATTATCTTTACCAACTATGTCCTCCTATGCAGTTGAAAGGGTCATCAGGCCGGTGCAGTATCATTTGGAGCCTGACAATCGATAGTGAAAAGAACCATCTGAAGACACATTTGGAGGTGGCAGAGCCATGAAAAGAAAAGAATCCACAACGAAGCAGACGCAGATGGAGATAAATGAGGAAACTCTGGAACTAGAACCTAGAACCAAGGAACAGAACAACAGAGACTTCAGGGGAAACTCAAACCAAGAACAATGTCAAAAATGACTGAAAGAGAAACAGAACTCATGATAGAACGAGCTCATGGGAAGGACTCATGTCCTATTCGACAACCTTTAACTTTTTTGTTGAAAGGTGAAAATAAAGAACACACTTTTGAAAACATGTCACCATTTGTTGCTCACTTCCAGATATGGATATACTTATTTCTGTTATATATGTTATACTATCTATAAATCAATTTGACCTGTGGATGTGAATCATATTGTGAATATATATATATATTTACATTAATTAAAACAACTGGGAAAGGGAATTAAAATAAGAACTGTAGTAGAAGATTCACAGCCAGAACCCAAAAAGAGGCTGCCTGTATGAACAGAATACAGATTAAAAAATTGCACAGATATTAGAATCGAAAGACGTCAGCATATGAAAAAAGAAGGTAAGATAAGAAAAAAGCTTGGCATTTGTTACAAAAATCAGAGGGAAGGAATGGAGGGAAGAAAGAGAGGTAATGAGGGGGACAGTGGCGAGAAGAACGTCTACAACGCTCATTAAAGAAGAGAAGAGCTCCATTAGCCAGCAAACTGTGCGTACTTCTGGGTGTGTGGGGCCGAGTGTGTGCATCTGCTTTGTGTGTTTGCAGTCTCCGAAGGCTGCCGGGCAGCTGCCTGCACCTCATAAGTATAATGATGCTACATCAAGGAGCGTCATGGCTTTGCACATTTGCAAACACACACATTTGCACCACACTGGCTGCAGCAGGTCTTTAGTTCTAATTACAGTACATATTGATACAGCAAACATCAAGCTAATCTCTCTGAGCCCATACAAGCACAAACTACTTGAAGTCCAAGATAACTTACTGGACTCGGTTAAACAGACCCTCTATCGTGGTTCCAAAGGACTGTAACCCCATGGTTTGACGGACTGATGTCCACCTGCATGTTGACCCGGCTGTGGAGCCACTCAAAACAAAACGAGAAAATGTCTATCTTAGAATTTCCCTTCTAAAATAAGTGATGGAAATGCAGGGTGAAAATGTTACATACAAGGATTTGTGATACCTACAGAAGAGGTCCTTCACCTTGCTGGAGATATTACCCTGATGGTCCAGGATCTGGGTCAGGATCTGGGTGCTGCAGGGCCTGTTCTCTCCCCACATGTTTATTTCCCCCCTCCCTGCAGGTGGGATGCTCTCCAGCTCTGCTTAGCCAAGGTCCTGGGGGGAGGTTTGGTCTCCAGATCTGCTCTCCACCTCCAGCTAGTTGTCCTCTGATGACCAAACCAGGATTCAGAACCTCTCACTTGGCCTAACTTGGTGAATCTTGGTTCCTGTTTCTCTGTGAACAGAAAGATTTTCTTGAACTAACTCAAAGGTTTCGAGGTTGGTTTCTTTGGGAGCAGTGATGGTTATAAAGTCTAAGCTCCTGGTAGGAAATTGGCTGGTAACTTAAAGATGAAAAAGATGTTCATGTTTCTGCATTTAGCAGACGCTTTTATCCAAAGGGACTTACAAAATAGACACAAGAAGTGCAGAAAGAGTAGTAAAGGGGTGATAAAGGTCTGGGGAAGAGTTAGGATAGGAGATGCTCTTTGAAGAGGTGGGTCTTTAGGAGTTTCCTGAAGATAGAACATAAGTATCATAAATAAGGCAAAATGTCTCTAACTCATTTTTCAGTGTTCTCGAGTCTTTGTGACAGCCAACAACAGCTCAAGAAATTAAACTGAAGTCGTGTTGGAACTAGCAAAGCCACTCCATTACGGCTCAAAATGACAGGATTTTGTCATTAATCTTCTGGGTAACCAGAAGTATGAAAACGGACAGCGGAAGTAGGAACCTGTGGATATTTCTTTGTAAAATCTAGTTGCTTACCAGAACTGCCTAAATGCTGTCCCCATGCTCAAACCTTGATTTGTTGCTCTTTCACATAAATGATAAAGTCCAGTAATGAAGCATATGAAGAACCTGTATTTGTGGAAACGAGAAAGTATAATGTGCCACCCTCTCTTAACAGTTCAATGTACAATACAAACAAACATCTTAACAATTTACAGTATATTTCCTCAGTATTTTGAGGAGCTATGTGAGTAATGATATCTATGTGTTCTAGTGGATGGCAAAAATACCTCCTAACCTAAAGTTCTTAATCGGAATATCTACCATATTGTGGATATTTAATTTACAGACATTGTGCATTATTTAATCCAAACTTCATTGATTCCTTTTGATGCCACTTCTTTCTCATGGCAGAGCTGTTCCCCACAGGAGAGCATCTGGTGGTATATCCTACTCTTTAATCATGAGGCTGTGGAGACGGATGACTGTTGCAGAGGGCTGAAAGCAGACAATGCACACTGGCACTAAAACATTTATGTTTACTCACCGAGACTGAAGTTGTACATTTGGGGGACGTTTTTTTTCTGTTTTTTTCACAAGACTTTATGTGTTTGGACTTCAACATTTTACATTTTCATCGTGTTGCATTTTGGTAAAACGATAGTGATGCTGGTGACAAAATAGGGGTTTGGGGCATGAATCTTGCCGACAGATTTATTAAACTTGTATATTTCAAACTGATCCCAATTCCAAATATACACCTAGGGAGGCCCAGGACGATGAGCGGTAACATCATTTGACAAAGTGAAATCAGATCGCCTTCCATCTGCTAACTCCATTATTCATTATGCCTCTTCTTATCAGCCTCTTGTCCATTCTGAGTGTGCTTACCTAGAGGATGGTCAATAAAAGTTGCTGGATCACATTTGATGAGAAGGTCCAGCATTTATGGTGCTCTTCCACCGGTGCCCACTCAGCACATTTGGCTCAACCAAACGGTTCCAGCTTTAGCACCTACCAGGGCTGAGTTCTGTCATCGTCTCACTTCTTAGCAGAGAAATAGCCAAACAGACTTTGGTTGTCAGTTACTTTTTAAATCGGTGCCAAAAATCTTCTTTAAACATTAATGTGAGGAAAAGAAATAGAATTTGTGTCGAGTTTGGGAAAATCCAATGGTGACCTGGGAGCAAACAGTGGACTGGTGGAGCTGGTGCCCCAGTTTATATCCCTGGGGGTTGTCATTGATGTCTTTTTGAGTCACAGGGAGATTGTGTGGCAAAAAAAGCCTGTGCACAGCTTTGTTTTTATGAGGATGTTTTATTGAATCGGGTCACGTTCTATCAAAAATAAGAATCGCCTGCAAATTATTGCCAAGATTTGCAGTAGAATTGCTGGCATATCTTTAAATGACCTGAGCGATCTTTATATTTTAAAAAATATTCCCAAAGAAAGCTAGGATGATTTTGTCTGACCCCCAGCCATCCTCTGAATTATCCATTTTACCATTAGGAAGGAGAAACAAAATGCCATACTTTGTAGACAAACAGACTAAAAAAGTCCTTAATCCCTGCATGATTGTTTTATGTATTTTCTACTGTCTGTACAACAAGTTAGCAGAGGCACATGGAGACTGACGACAACCGGTCCAAACACAGAACCTGAGGAACTTTTTTTTCCATGAGCAAACTGGAACCCGTCCAAAAATGGTGACTTAAACCATTTTGTTTTCCATGAGCAGACTGGAACCTGTCCAAAAATGGTGACTCACACCAATTTGTTTTACATAAACAGAGTGGAACCTGTCTACAAAATGTGGCTTAAAACCTTTTTTTTAATGAAAAAATGGAATTTGTTCATAAAATGTGACTTAAACCAGTTTGTTTTACAGAAACAAAGTGGAACCTGTCCACAAAATTTGGCTTAAAACCATTTTTTAAAAGGAAAAAATTGTAATCTGTCCATAAAATATGACTTAAACCAGTTGTTTTACATGAGCAAACTGGAACCTGTCCAGAAAATGAGTCTTAAACCAGTAACTTTTACCAGTGCTGTTCTGTTTCTGTGCTGAGATCTGCTCTGAAAGTCAAAGTCAAGAAGCAGCAGTGGTTTTTCAGGAAACGTTGACATAAAAGGGAGATTGGATGAAGGATATTAGTTACCCTTGGGTCAACAGTATTCTCTAAGTAAAGCTTTAATTGCTTAAATCTCCCTCTGGCACATTGTCAGCTGGGATAGGCTCCAGAATCCCCCCCCCCCCCCCCCCACCCGTGGTAGAGATAATGGACGGGTGAATGCATACTTATCCTTTTGTCAAATTAAAAATGGAAGTGTTGATTCAGGGACTATTTCTTTGAAAAGTCTATTTAGGATTGGGTCTAAAATGAAGTTGATGGTTTAGAAGAGACTGTTATTATTTTATTATGTTATTATCTTGGGAAAATCCACTGGGCAGAGACAGTCAAAATAAAATAAAAGTCCTGAAGTTATGTTTATAGATGCTACTCTAGGTAACAGATCATAGAATGAATGAAACAGGAAGACGATCTAAAGCTCTTGTAAGAATTTGTGTTTGATCTGAGACACACAGCACATTTGACTTTGAACAGAGCAGAGGATCTGATGAGTAAGCATATTATCAATCACTGAGGAGGATCTGAGTAAAAGAATTACATAAAAGAGAGGAAGACGGGCCTCAGCTAAGTCAGCTGCCATGTACTGTAAATGCCTTTGACCTATAAATAATTAATAAACACTTCTTTACAGGTTGATGATCACCCTTTCTGTTGTCATTATGTCCATTACATATTGTCTACTTGATTCCTGAACTTACCGTAGCACAGGCAAATATTGCCACACAGTCTATGTTGCCTAAGAAAGACGGGTAAATATCCGTCAATCCATTTTATAGGGAGGCTTCTAGAGCCTGTCATCCGTCACTATGCAAGAACCAGCAAAGAACTCCAAGGCAACGGGGGCTTCTTTCCCAAAGTGAAATCATTTTGTTTCATTATTACTTAGCTGCCATTACTATGAGACTAAGATAAGGGAGTGACAGAAACAATCCCAGGAAAACACGAGTGATCTCTCTCCAAAAAAGTGTTACTAGGAACAATTATCCTGCTGTATCCTCTTGAGGCTTTTCCTCAGTCCACCGTTATAGGACTTTAGATTGAAAGTGTAACTTCCAAAGACGAAGCAAGTTTGGATAAAAGAATATTTTTGCTATTTTTGATTGCGGACCAAACACTTGGACAGTCAAAGGAATTAACCCTTTAAAGCCTGATCCAAGAATAAAACAAAACAGAAATGTACTTGTACTTTTTTTTTGGTTTTAAGTCTTTATTTGGCCTTTTAACAAAATATGTAAAAGAAAAAACAAAAATAACATTTTAATATTAATAATTTATTACTATGCGATAAGTCAAGATTATTTTTTGTGTAGTCTTCTGCCTGTGTATCTGATTGTGTACAATAGGATTTTGAGCAAAGTTTTTACCATTAAATTATGCAAATTTTTGTTTTTGTTGAGGAAACAAAGTTAGGTTCTGTTCTTAATCAAACCGAACCTGTTCAGACAGGAGCACGGTTCTTTTTTCTCTGCCGACCAATCTAAAAAGAAGATGAGCAATAGGAACCAAAACTGGAGGTGGAACAGGGTGGGGGGGGAGTGGAGTAGGAGCCCGAGTGTTGTGGAGTGGGACTGTGAGGAATGATTTGAGGCCCGCAGGTGTTTTCATATCCTAAAAGAGATCAATATTAGCATTCATTCTAGTGCTGACTGTACCACGCAGCTCCAAATAAATAACTATAATCACAAAATGCCCCGAGATTGACTCTCAATAGAATTATCATTCTTTTCTCTTTGGCAGATTTGGATATTGCTCCTTCAGGGTTCTTAAATGACTTTGTTGTTGAGTGTTGTGAGTGTACGTGTGTGTGTGAACTTCATCTATCTGTGTGTTGAGGGCATTCAGATTTCATTGAGTCAATGAACTATAGTCGTTATAGGAAGTGTGCATGGGTAATTTTGTGACAGTGTACAGATCTATGCTGTGTGAGAATGTGTGTGTGCGTGTATGTTTGTGTGTGTGTGTGTGTGTGTCCGTGTGTCCGTGTATTTGTGTGTGTGTGTGTGCATTTGTAGTATGTGTTGCTATGGGCTGTGAACAAGAAGCTACAGTAATTGAATCTTCATTTGAGCCCTTAAGTCTAACCATTAGACGACAATAATACAATGTAAGTACACATACACACATTTTGATCCGTTTCATTGAAGTGTGAGAGCTATTAAAGGCCTGGCACAATGGTAGATGTAGTCTTTCATCATTAAGAGTTCATTGCCCGTTCTGTTTGAGTGTGAAAAATACAAAGAACAGCGATATACTGTGTAAATCGAGGGGAAATCTACAGTCGGGCTTTAAACAGGCATTAATACGTGATCCTTCTAAGACAAGGAAAGCTTATTAATGCAAGCTTTGAATGCACCCGGTGAGTTTTGGGATGGAATCTGCACGAGCTCGTCGGGCGGAAACGCAATTGTCACAGTGTGTGTCCTCTCTATCCTCGGCAGAGATGCCATCACGGCGGGCGCATTCTTCCTCACCACACGCCAAACAAGTCATCGTGCTCAGGGCAGGAAAAATGACATCGCCACAGGTAGAGGGATGATTGCCTGTAAGAACTACACCCCTATTTTGGCACGGGGACGCAACAAATTGTGGAAAGCACTGGAGTAGAGTCCGGAGACCCTGGAGCTTTTCTGAGTGCTGAGTGGTGTGGTGCTGACGAATACCTCTTGGTCAGAGCCGTCTCCTCCAGGTTCTGCAGTCACCGCAACTTTAACCGTTGTCTTAATGGAGTTGCACCCCCCCCCCCCCCCCCCCCCCCCACCACCCATCAACCGTGCTCATCTGCTTACTTAATCCTGCCTAATTCTAATTTAGCACTACTCTGCAGAAAGCAATGAAACGGTATTGACTGCTACCCACAAAATGCAAAATGCATTACAGTTTATAATAAGATATCAATAATAATAAATAAACAAGACGGTAATTATAAGCACCACCAGCAGCCCCTACAGGACTTAACAGTAAAAGCATGCACAGGTTTACAGAGGTTTGTTCTCATGATTGTCATCAGATTTAATGACATTCTGTTTATCATAGTAACACACCGTGACTACATGTCAGGAGTTACGGGGGTGTAGAAATTGTCCCCGAGGGAGAGCGAATACACAAACCCGGCAGGACAGCACAAAATAAATGAAAAGAGAATAGTATGGTTTGCCATTCAACTCACTGTCTCAAGGTTGAAACTGAGATTTTTCATTTCTCTTTTACCAACAGTTTCTTGAAGTTTTTGAGATCATATGTATTCCCATTAGTATTATTTTATCTGATGGAAGATTCTCGTTCCTCGACAATCGTGGGACTTCTTCTACATAGTTTTTATTTCGCGATACACAAAATATTGTAATTGATGATTGGTCCAAATTGATGAGAGGCCATTTTAATCAGATTAGTTCAGTTTTATTTATGTAAAGTTGAATACCAAGAAGTTATTTCAATAATTAATCGCAAAAAAGATCATACAAAACTAACAGATTGCTTTGAAATTTCGAACTGCTGTCCACGAAAAGGACCACCGATTGGGGGCTGTCAGCTTCTCTTTTTCCTCAGGCAGAGTAATGAAAGTCCATTGTGAGAGGCGCCCAGCTCGCTAAACCTGGAGAAGGATTTTTTTTACGTTCACCAAAAGGCATCCATATGCCTGTATGCCTTATCAAATAAGAAAGGTCAGACTAATCTTAAAGATGCAGACAGTGTGTGTTACCTGAACCCAAAGTCTCAGTCGGTTCTACAGAGAGGGAGTCTAAGCATTTCATAGCACAGGAATGTTTCTTTTCTCATTCAAGTGTGCTTAGGCCTCAACAATAAGTTTTTGTGCATTAATGTTGCGTGCTGTTAAGCCCATGCAGTGATTCCTATTTTTCAATGTATCTAAAGATTCAGACACTTTTATGAAGAGACTATTTTATCTCATGAGGCTCTGTTGGAACAAACCTTTTAGCATAGTGGAAAACCTTCACTAAGTGCCAGTAGTCTTGAACAGGATCACTGACACTGTGCATCCAATGATAACGCCTTTTTCAAGATGATTCCATGCTTATGGTCATTTCCCATTGGTTACTATCAATCTGAAGATGCTATAATAGTCCAGGACGAAGTCTCGGATCTTACCTGAAACGCAATTAATACAATGAGCTACAAGACGTCCTCTGTCCTCCGTTGTTGGTCAGGTTAGCTGGATGACCACTCCTGTGTGATCCTTCTGGTCCCCGTTCTCCTGCACACAGGTGTCCATGTCTGCATTCCCCAGAAGGAACTCCATCATGTGTTGGGAGAAAATGCTGAACAATAGTTTTACCTCCACACTAAGGAATGAGATGACCCTAAACTGGATAGCCGTATACGAGTTCTGGGAATTCAAACACTTTCTGTGCACTAATAATCAGTGTCCCTTTAGGTGATGTTGAGGTGCGTGTGGAGTCCGGTTGACCACTTTGCTGCCGCCCAGGGATCTTCTAAGTGATTCCAAGAGTAAGCAAGAAAGGCAGCATGTGTAATGTGTGTGTTATGGAGAGAGACCCAGGGTGACTTAAATACAACTTTTTCCAGGACTTTTGCTAAGAACGACAGGTTGGATATGGATCCGGTAGCTGTTCAATACCGAGGCTTCCAGAGACTCCATCTCTGTGATGAGTCTGATTAGCTTAGAGTTTCAGGTTTGGCGTGACCACGCATTCATTTTTGTTTAACGTTTCTCTTACATGAAACTGATCATTATAATCCTTATCAATAGTCTAGATGGCTTCTTGTTAACTTAGATAACAGCCATTTCTGGCTTTTGTGTCACTGTTATATAGGACAGGTGCCTACTATAGAGTTACAGCATCATACACACTTGAATATTTCCATGTTCTTTCTTGAGGTCCGGAGCAGATGGTTTTTAGGCTGGTCACAGTATCACTTGCTACAGCTTCCAAGAGCCATGGGCCTCGTTAAATTATTTCTTCACACTTTTTGATGTTTTGGCCGTGCATTTCTTGGCCTATTTCTTTGGGCTTTCTGTCCCATGAGTTGGACCTGAATGGCATGTCAGTGGGATTGTCTGTCCTCTCTGTTGGGATGACATTTTGTTTGTGCTGCTGGTGTGGTATTTGACTATCCCATGACTGAATTCATACTTAACTTAGTTATCTTTTACCATAGAATAACACTTGCATCAAGCATTTAGTGATTACGGATATTCAAAAGATTTTTGCATAAAACCTTACCAGCAAAAATGTATCTTATCATGAATATTATTCCGTAAACTCATGTGCCATTTGTCCTGAACCATTCACTGCTTTCAGACCCTTTATATGTTGACAACCAGATATTTTGACCTTTGTACCTAAGGCACTTGGTTACGCTATAGGCTTTTGTGTGTGCAAACACTCCCTTTCAGAAAGCATGGCTGCATCTTAAAGGTGCTTTACTTTTTAATCTTGACCGTCCAAAGGGTGCAAACTGAATCAGCTGGCTGGCATCAGGTTGGTAGCTGGATCTAAGATGAGATGACGTCATCTACTCTGAAGAGATGGCAGGTCTGGTGCAGATAAAGGAGTTGTCCACTTGGATTTACCACACAAAACACAGAGAGCTTCGACTGGTGCAACTTTAACTCCCTCCCTTTTTTTTCCCACTGGTGTCCTGACACCGTAGAAACTATAAAATACAGGAAAAAATCCAAATGCAATAGAAAAATATTTCAACAAATAATTCAATCTCTTCAATATTGCATTATCAGGAGCTACACTGTGGTGTGGTTGTTAGCATCATCACCTCAAAGCAAGAAGGTGCTGGGTTCGAGTCCCATTCTGTGTGGAGTCTTCATGGTTTCCTGTTTCTGTGGGTTCTCTCCGGGTTCTCCGGCTTCCTCCCACAGTCCAAAAACCTGCATGTTAGCTTGATTGGACATTTCAAATTTCCCTTAGGAGTGACTGTGTGTGATTGTTGGTCTTTGTGTGTCTCTGTGTGGCCCTCTCGCCCACTGACAACTGGGATAGGCTCCAGTCCCCGGATTGATGGGATTTTCGTTCAGAACGTAGAACAGTGGACTAGCTCTTTACCGTTGTGGAAGTACTGAGGGGATCACTAGAGTTTGACCATATGTGTGAATCGTGCATACTCGTTAACTGGTTTTCTCGGCTCTCAGATCTGAATGTATGTATATACGTGTCTTGAAAAGGCTCTAAATCAGACTGTGTAGTTGACTGAAATATGAGGAGCTGCTGAAGTGATGGAACTCATCACAGCCCATGACATCTCAGTTTTCAATTTCATTCCTCCAGAACATCAATCTAAGAAAACAATCCACCTAAAAGCCTCTCTGTCTTTTACATTGTCCCACCTCCCCCTTCCTCTGTATTTCATTTCACTACGCTTATAGAAAGCTCAGATGTGCAGTTTATATCTCAGCATGCTCCGTTTCAGAATGTGTATGCATTCAAACAGACACTGAGGGAGGGGGGAGTGGATTACTGACCACCTAACATATATAACTGGTTTATTTACTTGTTTTCCCCCTTGCATAATTTTTCATCTCAAAATCAAACTCTGGACATGGGGGGAAATGCTGAGCGCTGACATCTCTATAAAACCATCAAAGAAATACTTCAAAGGGGAGATAAAAGGGGACTGGAGGACTAGGTAAGGAATGCAAGATAGTGAGCTAGTGATGATGACTTCATCAGTTAAGATGGCAACATTTTGTGTCTCTCTCATATATATATATATTATATATATATATATATATGGATGCATATTATAGACCCACAAGGTTGAAGCAAAATGTAAGAACAAAATACAATCAAGCATAATATGTGTTAAATGCAAGCTTTGGATTTATTCATTGCCATTGCACATTTGATTAAATTCTTTCACCCTAAGAGGAAAGTAAGACCACCCAGCTAGCAAATGAAGTTGTGTTGCTGCCTTGCCTCTTGCCTGATCTAAGAATAGCTCCGGGCCTCAGCCTTCTTCACACCTGAACTAACTTGGTTGACTGCATGAGGGAAATTATGGTAAATACTATCAAGACCTGCGTGAATAAATGTAATAAATGATCATCTTTCTACTGAGTTGCCTGTGCTTTTTTTATCACTTCATTCTGCTAAGTAGCTTTGTTCTATGCAAAACACCGTTCCTTTTTCGATTACTTTTTATATTGCCACAATCTCTTGACTCTAAAGTGGGATTTATTTTCTTTATCTAGACTGTGATTTGACATCATTTTATGCTTTTGTGAATTACTTAGAGCGGTTGTTACACAGAGACCTGACCAATGGGTATACCAGAAATAGAGAAGCTCAGCAAGAGTTTGGACAAAAGACCGAGAAGATTTTGTTGCTTTTGCACTGGATAAAAGCTGAGAATTATAGTTGGGATAACCTTTCTGCCTGTTTCATCACCTCTTTTATTACACATTTGCTGTCTTGATGATGACCCACAAACATATACACGTCCACACATCTAACACACTGACATGAGGGGCACTGTTATGGCCGAATGGAACAAAAGAGGTGACGATTTACTGATCATTTCCTCTGTGTTACACAGTCTGTCAGTCTCTTGCTTTAAAGGTTTGATTCCCTGTCTTCTCTCTCACACTCAAAAACATGTGACGCATGTTGCATGGACTGCCATATATGGACAGATACATGCTCCCACACAATGACATTTTGATTCCATTAGAACCGTTTCTGATCAATAATTTAATAATCTAAGGATGAAGGATAAAGGTCACGTTAAGATCGTTACTGTTTCTTCAACATTATTTTTGGTATTGTGTCTAAAAAAAGAAGAACAATATTGTTCATTGACAGCTCAGATCACCTCACCTTGTGTCCATCAAAGTAAATATTGGTTAAATCCCTAATCCCACACGACTACGCTTTTGTTTTAGTCTACTTTCAATGTTACTGGTACCTGACACAGACAGTACCATAGTAACATGGTATGGCCAGATTTGAGGACTTAAAAGAGATAAAGTGTGAATGTAATGCCACAGTATTTTATTTAACCATTCAGCACAGCTAAAATAACACATATGTCTTTGGCCTGTTTCTATTAGGTAACATAAACTTAATCAGATTCTTAATTTAGTGCTTAAGACCCCTTTCTTATTACTTTTACTAACTTATATTCCAAACCAGGAAAAATATTCCAGACTAGCTTATTGTTGCTAACATGGTCATCTTTGAGTGATCATGGACAATCAATCATCACTGTTTTCAAATAAGTCAAGATGTTGAAATTTACAGTGCAATGTCCATTTACAAAAAAAAAATTAGATACAACGTCAAGCTTCTGTAACACAGAGGACACCAAAATGCTGACTCACAGAGGAACTGTCCTGTTATATCTACTGTAAGACGGCAACTCTTTGGCCTCTTATTGCACAATAGTGCACCTTGGATTTATTATTTTTTTTACCAGAATCTATCATTTGACTCACTAATAGAACAGGTTTCCAGGACTGCAGTCACCTTTGCAATATCAGCAAAATCAAAGACATTCTGTCTCAGAGTGATTCTGAGAAACTGCCCCGTGCATTTGGTACTTCAAGGTCACTGTACCTCTTTATCATTAGGTTTTCTCCCCCAAAAAACAATCAAAAAGGCTGTAGCGGTAGTGCTCATGGAAGTTACAAAGAGAGATCATGTTTGTCCAGTTTATCTTCACTCCAATAACTCCATGTTAAATTCAGAATATAGTTTAAAGTTTAAAGCTCTGAATGACAAAACTGTAGCAAATCTTAAGAGGTTCCCATTAAACGCTTTTCCAACAGAGTGCCAACAATTATCTGATTGGTGAAGATTTCTTTATTTGTAGATGCAGCCTGTTAACCACTGGATATTGCACAATGATAATAATAATAATCATAATAATAAATAGTAATAATAACAATAATTATTATTATTAGTAGTATGCATTTAGCAGGTGCTTTTATCCAAAGCGACTAGTAGTACTAGTAGTAGTAGTAGTAGTAGTAGTAGTAGTATTCTAAAGATCAGCAGGAGCTTCAGTCTTTGCCAGACTGATTCACAATGTCATGTGGTAATCAAGGCCCATCCAGAGCATTTTGTGTACTTTTGACCCTTTTAGGATAATTTCCCTTTGTCTTCTTTGTTCCGAGCCTTGATTCCTTGATTCCAAATTCAACCTGTAGACCCCCAGTGATTCTGGTTCGCACAACAAAGATAAGGTATGCATAGTGTTACCATTATCAATATGTCAGTTATGCAGTTACACGGGTGACGCTATGCATTCCTTATTTTTGTTGTGTGCTCACCTGCATAGCAGTTATTTGCACCACAGTCTATGTCTCTTTCTGATGTTGCTGTTGCTTCTATCTCCTCCTTTGGCCAGCTTATTATCCCAGGAGGGTAACTGATGACTGGCAGGGCATAGCTGTTTCTCACCATTCAACTGACTCTGCAGTAGTTGCCTCATTTTCTGCAGCTATTTGACAGTTGCAGCTTTCCTAGTGGCCTCTGCCTAGTTCTCATTTGTCTGTGGGATTCCAAGGTGCTTGTAGCTATCCTCAATGTCTGCAGCGTTGCCTTCTTGTAGTGCATCCATTCATCCATTTTCTGTACCGCTTATTCCCAGCAGGGTCGCACCCCATCACAGGGTTCTCGTAACGCTATTACTTCAAATCTGGCTATCTGTCCTCTCTTTGTTACCACCTGACCACACTTCTCCAGTCTGAATGATATTCTGACAACCATCCATCCATCCATTTTCCAGCGCTTATCCGGGGTCGGATTGCGGGGCCAACAGCCGAACCAGGGAAATCCAGGCTTCCCTTTGCCCCACCACTTCTGCCAGCTCCTCCGGGGGGATCCCGGAGGATCCTGGGTCTTCCTCTGGGCCTCCTACCAGTGGGATGTGGCCAGAACATCTCACTAGGGAGGTGACCAGGAGGCATCCTAGTCAGATGCCGGAGCCATCTCAACTGGCTCCTCTCGACGTGGAGGAGCAGCGGCTCTACACTGAACCCCTCCCGGATGGCCGAGCTTCTCACCCTATCTCTAAGGGAGAGCCCAGCAACCCTACGGAGGAAACCCATTTCGGCTGCTTGTTTCCGCGATCTCGTTCTTTCGGTCACTACCCAAAGTTCGTGGCCATAGATGAGGGTGGGAGCGTAGATCTGTCACGTCTGGGGGAATGTCTGGTGTCTAATCATGTGTTGATTACCTATTGTGTACACCTGGGGTTCCCCTCCCTCATGTCTTTAAATAGTCCTCGTTTCCCATGTCCTGTGCCAGTTCGTTTGCGTCTTTCGTCTTCCATCTCCCCACGTCAGGTCAGGTTTGATTTTTGCCATAGCCATGTTTTGCCACAGTTTTGTTAATCTTTATTTTGTTACTTTGCGATTGGCCACAGCCGTGTTTTTTGTACCTTGTCTGGACTTCCACTCTTTGAGTTTTTTTTGTTCCCAATAAACCCTGTTTTCTGCATATCAGCGCCTGAGTCCTCCTCCAAGATCCCACCATCTTGACAAGATTGACTGATAGATCAAGAGCTTCGCTTTTAAGCTAAGCTTTCTCTTCATCACGACAGACCGGTACTGCTGTAAGTCATAGGGGTGTGGATCACTGCCTCACTCACTCCCTGCATACAGCTTGATGTCATCCATGTAGAGGAGATGGTTGATGTACAGTTCTAGGCATTCCAGGATCCATGTTGGCGGCATTGACTCAGGTAGTGCACAGGTTTGTCGGTCTGGTCTTACAGTTTCGTGTGACTACCCTATCTACCCTGACCTGGTGTTTCGCCCCTCTGGTGTTGCTGCCAATTCCTTTCTGGGCCCCTCATCTATTGAGCCACGTAGCTTGAGGTTCTGTAGTCGTAGTTGCTGTGGTCTGCTCTAACTCTAGTCACAGAGATTTGTCGTTGTTATTTGTTGTATCCTTCCCATATGCTCATCAAGGGTGGGTTCCTGTTGATCTCGTCTCATACTACCCCCCACCCCTACACACACACACTCACACTTGTGTATACTGTACACACATTTGTTGGAGTGTGTCTACTAGCTGAGCCCCAGCTGCATTACCTATTTCCATTTAACTATTAGAATAAAGGTTGGAGGCAAAATAGTTCATTATCTTAGAATGCACCAGATCATGAAAATGAATAAATTCAAGAAAAATTTAAATTCACCTTAAGTCCGCTCAGTTTTTCTGATTCAGCAATTTGAGTTTCACCCTCTTGAAAACTCAAGTAGAGTCACCCCTACCATCCGTGAAAAGACCAAAGCAAGAGTGTACCCGATAGAGACTTCAACTACGAGGAAATCCCAGGAAAGGTGGCTGTAAAGAGGAGGTGTCCTCAGCTCTCGAGTCAGCAGTCATCTCCAGTTAACACAAAGCTGTGACTGCTCCGCATTGTGACTGTTGTCATGGGGGGGTTGTGTACACAGCTAATCAATACCACGTGTACCGCTTCACTGTCATTCCGATGAGATTTAAGTACTCCTGATTATGCGACAGCATTTCCCCCCTTTTTAGTCTTTTTCTCCTTTTCTCTGATTTGATTCTCTTTTCCTGCATCCCATTTATTTTTGTCCCTCTGTTCTCTCCTCCTCAGTCAGCATCTTCCTCCACTTCTTCATTTACAATCTTCTACCCACTCTCTCGTTCTCAAATTCCATTTCAGTGTCTTGCTTTGGCAGGACATGCTGAGCTAGTGCCAAGGCAATAATGAGAACTGTCAAGAAGCGACAAATGAACAGGTGAGAGCGGCGCAGAGAAAAGAAAGAAAGAGAGACTCAGAGACAAGGGAGAAAGAGAGACATGAATATGAACTACTGGCACTGCTGCGACTAGTGACAGTCCATTCACGCATGCATGGACACAAGCACACGCCTCTCCTCTCTCTGTGTTCACAGCTTTACCAATATGTGCTTTTACATCCAAAGGAGGGGAATTCTTTCCCCGAAAGCAATTGATGTTGAGTCTATCGGAGAGTAAAAACAAAACCAGAACATATCCAATCTGATAAAAAAGATTTTTTCACTGAAAAATCATGTGGATATCATTCCTCTGAAATGAGTCCCTTCATGTGCAGACGCCTGGATGTACTCGCATTGAGGTTTTGAGGAGACCAAATGAAATACCTGAAACTTTAACAGGACCGTCCTTGAGAATGAAGAATTATTGTACCTGGTTTGAAGCAGAGCTTGGTCAAAGAAATTTAGCTATACTTGGGTCATCCATTGGTGCAATCAATGTCTTGTGTTTTGCTGCCTAAGTCCGCAAAAGACCTTTTTAAAGATGGGGAACAATATTGGGAAAAATGGAAATAATTCCTTCGTAAAAAAAAATTGCACTAGTTATTTTTATTATTCTCAGTAGGATGTCTTGAACCTTGAAGAAAAATACTTAGTTAAAAACTTTAAATGTTGAATAGAAAGAACCATGACCCTAATAATAAGAATAAGCAGTACAGAAAATTGGTGAAGAAAAAGAAGAAAAAAAAACTCCTAAAGATGGTAGAAATGGGCCATCAGCATGTCATGACACATTTTTAAAGGATGTTTGTTCTAGTGTATTGATATTTGTGAAATATATACATATCAAAATATATGTATATTGTATATAAATAGATGAATACATATAGAAAAATTCCGCTATTTAAATCTTTACACTGCCAGTTTTTCACAGGAGCGCATTTTAACTTTGTTTTCTTGAAAATATGTGATTTTTAGCACCAAACTGTAACTGCTGGACGATACAGTACAACATGAGCATCATTCTTTTGAAATGTTACATCATGCCTCCTGCTGTTTGGTGGTGATGTACAGCAAAAAGCTGTCCAATTCATTCCACTGGGGATACGCAATGGCAGGCATCAGAACACAAAACACAGCTCACTTTATGTGGATTTGATAACTGTTTCTCAAAGCAGCAATTACATCTAATCTTAGTCTCCAGTAGAGGAAATGAATGACGCTGGGAGTCGTGACTAGACGGGATGACTGAATGAAAAGCGTTTGTAATGATAACAATTGCAGTTACTGAACAACAGGACATAAAATAAGCAGTTTGACAATCTCACATCCTTTCTAATTGATGGGATCCATAGTACTAGTAGTAGTGTTTATTCCCAAGACAAAACATTTCATGGACTAAGGGCAGTGCTGAGACCACTGAGCTGTCAAATAGTGTGATTGATAGATGGTGCATTGTACTAACTGTGTCCTGGACAAAAATCAAACCAATTTATTACATTTACCATAAACCCTTGATACAGATGGGAATTATTCACCCACGCTCATTGTGAACGTATGAACCGTTGCAACACCTGTCTGAGATTACAGGACTGTGATGCATACAGGCATTAAATCACAAAATGTTGGAAAAACGTTTAGTTTTCGAGGCAGTGATCAGAAGACATTCAATATCATAGACAGAAGATTGTGGCGTGTACCTTGTACTGCATGAAAATAGATTCTCTAAATGAAATGAAAATATTTACAATGAACTTTTTCACAATCTTTCATTAAATAGGTCCAGTTTCCACACACACATATCCTGGCTAGTACTTAGGTCCACTTAGGTGCTTTGATTTTGGATTTGGACTTGAATCCCAAAGATGAATTGAATCCAGTTAAGTAGTTTTGTTAAGTTCGTTTTGTTTTAGTGGTGTTGATTCGAGAGTCAAAGGAGTACAGGTGATAAAAGTACCAGAGAGGTAAAGGTAATTCGAGGGAAACGCACAAAACAGTGAAGTGCTGAGAACTTCAATGAAATAGGGTCAGAAATAGGGAGAGATACAGAGAAAGAGAAGACTAGATAGATGCTAGAGGATGAATTGACAGCAATGAATAGCAGGACAGGGGGAAAATAGCCAGGTGCAGAAAAGAAGGATGGATTGGGAAACGGTAGATGAAGAGGAATTACGGAGGGTGGGGGAATCGGTGGTGTGTGCGTGCATGTGCCGGTGTCGGTGAGGGGATGTGGGTGGGGAGGGAGGCGAGAAGCCAATGGCAATGAGAACATTATTGCTGGATAATGAAGAAGTTCCACGCTGTCAGCCGACACCATTCAGCCCGCATGGTTCTGACCCCAAAGTGTCAACAAGCTAAACGACCGAGCAATAGTGCATTTTCACGTGCGCGCGCTCACACGCACGCGGGTACACGTACACACACAGACCGGCAGGCAGCATCCTGAAACACAGATGTTAGTTCCACCGGGGAATTTGAGCATCAGAGGGAGTCTCCTTAAATAAAATCTATCCGAAAAGACAAAGACATGGAAGAAAAAATGTCATAACTGCTCTCATAAACAATAAAAAGAATCAATCTCAAACTGTCCTGTAGGAGTATGTGTATTATAGTTACAGGAAGCCAGTCAATTCTGATTTACTCACCAGTCTTTGTAGTTTGTGACAATTCTCAAATAAAAAATAAGGCAAAATTGAGTCTACGGTTTACATTTTTTTATTAAAACAAAATTCAGTATTCCGGGGAAAATTTAAAAATTCCACCACAGTTTAAGCCTTTATGGTAGCCCCAAACTGCAGGTCCTTGATTTTCATTAAACTTGACAATTGTTTTATTATTAATAAACTAATAATACATTATTGATCAAAATTACTGATGAATGAAAATTAAGATGAATTAATATGGCATGTTCTCATCTTTAAGAATGGTTGTAGCAACACTCCAGGCTTGTATGTTTCCGTCCATCTAGTCTGCACCTAAATTCATACAAACAATCACACGGCGCTCCTGAACAGGTTAAAGTAGCACACCCACTGACAACAGGAAGTCAGAGCTAATGACCATACCATGAATTACAACAGTTTGAAAGCCCTAAGCAGCACAAGTCCCTCATTACCACCAGATGAAAGACACATTCAGCTCTATGTGTGAGATAACATGTAAGCAGTGTTGGGTAAGTTACTTTAAAAATGTAATCCGTTACAGTTACAAGTTACCTTGTTTAAAATGTAATTGTAGTGTAACTTTTTCGATTACTTTTAAAAAGTAATGTAACTAATTACTTTTGATTACTTTTTGATTAATTTAAGGTTTTAATGAGTATTGACCCATGATTAATTTTAGCATGTTATTATTAGCTATTGGCCGCAGCTAGCAGTTCAAGGCTAACGTCTTGTTAATGATCGTAAACAACGTAAATAAATACATAAATAAATCGGAGACAAGGGGCGCAGCGACGGCAGGTCAGTCGTATCCGGATACAACATTTTAGTATCTATACTTTTTTAAGTATCAATACTTTTGACAACCCTAGTCTGAAATGTAGGACATGTCCGGGAAAAAGAGGACGTCTGGTCACCTACAGTTGGGTAGGCTAGGTAGGCTAGGCTAGGCTAGGTCATAGACATCGATAAACGTTTGAAATGCATCAACACCAAACAGTCAAATATTCGTAAATCAATACGCTTCGTCTATCAGTGAGTTGCATATTTTGCAAAGGTTTTTCTTTATATTTTTTTTAAAATGTAACTAAATTTGTAATTCTTAATATTTTCGGAAGTAACTGTAACTCAATGACATATTTTCTCATTGTAACTGTAACGAATTACAGTTACTCTTTTTTTGTAATTAAATTACGTAACGTCGTTACATGTAATCCGTTACTCCCCAACACTGCATGTAAGGTAGCAAGTGTCAGTTGACTGAATGGTAGCAAATGCCACGTTGATCTCCGAAGCCACAACAATTCCAAAAAGCCTGTTTAAAAAACACCCTAAGGAAAGCAACAGATATAGCTGAATCTTCCCCCATGAAGTCTGGGCCTATGTCAGGGTCAGCTGAGCCATCCCTACTTCAGGCCTCCTGGAGGGGGTCTGCTTCCTGGGCCTATACTGGCAGCTGGTGTAAAGTTCAGTTAATTTGGTAGTTCGTATAGTTATATTTTATTTAATTCATGACTACATCTTTAAGATATTTAGCTGAATCTGCTTTTCCTTAGGTTAGATTGTCATTGTTTTGTTTTTAGTCATGTGACAAAAACAAGGAAGTGGGTGTGTTCTAAAAAGTTGGAATAAGATGGAATAAAGCGTGGTTGGAAAAGTTCACCTATCTCCATACTTTCGGTTATCCTTCTGGAGGGACAGACACCATTTATTCGAACCCTCACTTTACACTGGTATCAGGGGCCTGATCCCTGATGGCTCTGCCTCCCATTCTGCTTTAAAAAACTCAGGAACCTCCAGTAGACCTGCGGCCTGAGAGCAACGAGCTCTGGGTGAGCAAAGACTGAGCACTGCTCACTCCCAGTTTAGATGTTAGGAACAGAAATTCAAATTTTATTTCAAATTCAAAAATGACCGTTGGACATTTTGGATGAGCTGGAGGCTTTTCTGAGTTTTTTGGGACAGAAATGCCTCTTTCCAGAATGGAAACAGTATCATGCAAGCTCTATATTTTTTCCATTTTTTCAATTACCATCAAATATGCTGCTTAATTAACCATAACAGGATCCCACACATTTGAGAAAGATATTTTCTTCCTCGATCCACCTGAAGGATAAATGATTTAGCTTTTAAACAGACAATTGTCCCACTATTCTTACAAAAGTGATGCCCAAACTTGGTCATCGAGGGCCGCCGTCCTGCAGGCTTTAGACAGACTTCAGACAGACTTCAGACGTGGCCCTGCTTCAACACACCTGATCACGTCTGCTGGACATTTGCAGGCTTGAGCGGAGCTTTCGAACTGTTCCCTTGCATCCAAATCAGGAGTGTTGAAGCAGGGAAGCCTCTAACACTTGCAGGTGTGTATATTATGATCCTCTCTGGGTGAGGAGAAATGCTACAGGATTTACTTGGAGACACAAACAAACACTAAAAAACACTGCATTTACTAATCCAAATTGAACTGAGACAACACATGCATTTGTGTAGGTATATGCATTTATGTAGGTATATTTTTCTGAAAGACAATGACACGCTCACGCACTTCTATAGAGGGGCACAAAAGACCGTCCATTCATGGGTACAAGCAGAGCTAGAACGAATCGCTAACAAACACCATGATTTGTCCGTATCTAAATCAGCATGAGTCTGATTCCAGGAAGTGTTGCTCTTGCTTTTTTCTTTAGACTTGGACATAAATATTTAAAGGGTCCTATCACACAGTTTAATTGAATTTCAAGCCCCTCCCTCCTGGGACAGCGAGCTCTGATCACATCCAATTAGAGGCATATGAGCCTGACAGTAATGAGTGTTATCTGTGAGTTACTGGAGAAATAATGTTTGTGTGTCCACTCCGTGAGTGCAGCGTATTTCACAATGACACACAAAGGGACCATCATGTGCACACGGCTGAATATGTATACATTATGGACTTAAGTATCTCTCGTTCAGAAATAATTCTATTTATGTAGAGCCTGTGTGTTTGATGTGGAAAGATAGAGGGAAGGCAGGCATGCAAAACTACAAAAACCTAATTATTCTGTTGGTCCCCTGCGTTTTCTCATTAGAACTCAGCGTCAGGGATCAGAACTAGAAAGATAAACCAATGAGGAGAGAAATATAAGTGATAGGTGTCATAAGGGTAACAAAGCTACAATTTAATAAAAAGCAAAGCAAAAGAAGAGTTGATGCAAAGACAAGTGTTACACAGATGACAGCATTTTATAAATGCAATGTGCTGATTTTTTTAAGGAATTGATAACAAAAGAAGACAAGGTAGAGCAAAAGAAAAGGTTGGTACATATGAATAATTAATTGTAACAGTTACACCTGTCACATAATTTCTACTGGCTTAAAATTTACTTTTGCCATGAATTCATTGGAAAAACATCATCACATTAAGTATAGTAAAAAAGTATAATAGGAAATATATGTAAGAACAAAGGATAAGACAACCACTCTGAAAGCAGAATTTGTTCAGATATGCTGTTATCTATGTTCACAACATGTGCAGCTATTGATTAAATATTAATTAAATAGGTCATCTACCCACAACTTTTATGACATTCTTTTTCATATAAACTAAAAGAATGAAAAATATTTGGCGAGCACTGTATTTCCTGTTATCGTAATAGAATGAAAAAACACAGACTTGCTATCAATGTCCATTCAAAATGAAAGAAAACACCACAAAGGGGAGATTTATTGTCTGTCACAAACTGCACCTGATTTTATTGTTACTGATAATAACCACAAACATTTCAATTGTACAAAAATTGGTTGAGAAGTGCTTCGAGATTCGTAGCTGCAACTGATTGTGGATTGTGTCCTGTGCCATTGCCTGTAGGGACAATAAAGGTGAAAACTGAACTCCTATTTAGGCCTGCAACTCCCGCTCCTGCCTGGCCAGGTCTTTCTTCCTCCCTTTCCCTGACTTGCTGTAATGTTAGGTGCAGTCCCTTTGCGTGGATAGTGGTTGCTAATCAACATAATTTTGTTTTGCCTCTCTAACCGTAACTTTTCCTGCCTTAGAAACCATGGATCAGACCACCACCCACTGCTTTGGTCAGATCTCCTTGAGAGGGGTTGGACACTCTTTTACTCTGGAGTTGCCCTTGATGAGTGGTGCTGAGGGGCTCTGCTTGTTGCTCGCTCGTCTTGGCGCCTGCATGTTGGAGTTTATCCCAGGGAATGAGAAGGTAGCCTCCCCATCTTTATGGCACTGCACCTTACAGCAGTTCAGATTACCCACCCTTTTTGAGTCCATGGAGGGAGTTCTGGAGAGCGCCTCTCCCCGGGGACTCCCTTATTCTACTGGGGGACTCATCAACCATGGGCAACGACAGTGAGATCTGGAAGGGTGTGGTCAGGAATGGCCCCCCAGTCTGAACCCAAGTGGTGTTTTGTCATTGGACTTCTGTGCTCCTCATGGATTGTCCATTACCAACGCCATGTTTAAGCATAACATTGTCCATAGGAACCCAGGCTGCATTTCAATGATTGACTTGTCATCCAGTCTGGAGCCGCATGTCTTGGACGTCTGGGTAAGAGAAGGGCGGACCTTTCCTCTGACCACTACCTGGTGCTATATTGGCTCCAATGGTGGGGGAGGATGCAGGTTAGGACTGGCAGGCCCAAATGTGTTTCGAGGGTCTATTGGGAACGCCTGGCAGAGTCTTCCTTGAGACAGAGTTGGGGGGTATTAAGTTCATATGGACCATGTTCCACTTTTCCATTGTCGACACAGCCTCCCGCCGCTGTGATCACAGGGTTATCGGTGTCTGTCGTGGTGGCAACCCCTGAACCTTGCTGTCAGGCTGAAGAAGGAGTCCTGTCAGGCCTTTGTGGCCTGTGGGAGTCCAGAGGCAGCTGATGGGTATTGGCAGTCCAATCCGGTTTTTGCTGAGTTCGGGGAAGCCATGGAAAATGAATTCCACACAGCTTTGAGGCGATTCTGGTTCACCATCTGAAAGTTCTGGGGGTTCACATGTTATTTGTGGACAGTTCACATGTTATTTGTGGACTTGGAGAAGGCGTTTGACTGTCTCGCTCTGGGATTTTGTGGGGGGTGCTCCGGGAGTATGAGATACCAGCCCCTTTGTTACGGGCTGTTAGGTCCCTGTACGACCAGTACCAGAGCTTGGTCCAAATCCCCAGTAGTAAATCTCTTTTCCAGGGAGAGCTGGACCCCACCAAGGTTGCCCTTCATCTCCGATTCTGTTCATAACTTCTATGGACAGAATTTCTGGACACAGCCAAGGTGTTGAAGGGATCTGTTTTGGTGGCGGTCTTAGTGGAGGATTGCTAGTTGAGGTGGCTCAGGCATCTGATTAGGATGCCTCTCAGATGCAACCACAGGACCCTGAGACACACCACAAAATGAAGTTAACAGGCTGAGTATGTCCATAGTGATATGTTGTGAACCAGAGTTAATCCTGTGGTGGCGAATGCATCATCAGGGATGACACGGGAGATTGTGTGAAACACTGTACTCGGGTAGAGGAGGATGAGGATGGTGAGGTCAAGCCAGGAAAGTGTTAGTGAAGCGGGCAACAGCCAAACTTACACTGTGATCATGAAGCAGACGGGTGACAGCTTTTTCAGTGATTTTTTAAAGAAAAGCGAAAATTGAGATGAGACAAAGGGGCAAAAGATTTAATTCACAATAACTGATATAAGCAAGATGAGAGTTGCACTTTTTCATAAGGGGGTCAGAGAATCAATGTGGGCCTTAACCAAGGGAAAGGAAAGTGAATTGGGTCAAACTGACAAGTAGATGACCCAGATTTCTGAATATTTCAAACATATCAATAACAGGGGGGAGTTTGAAGCCAAAGGATTGGTAGGATAAAGGGTATTTGAACAGCCAGGAAGGATAAGTTGGGTGGAGAATGAGGGACAAGGGAAACAGTAAGGTGGATGTAATGCTTGGTCCAACAACATGGCTTCACCATCATGTGGTTTCAGCATACACAGTATCAGGTTAAATAGCAATTAATCCTACAAAGACTAAGGTTTCTTTTATTATAAATAATTCTACTCAACTCTTAATTCCAGCTTCAGCTTCTCCCCTCAGTGTTTTCTGATCTGCTGTAATGTAACTACTTTGATGGGATGTGGAGTTTAATTCAGGAGCAGGAGTAATTCATTGTAAGTGGACCTGCATAACAGCAATTTCTTTAACACACTGGAATACACGTATTAAATGCACCATATATACAGTATGTGTTTATGACGTGTTACTATGATGTATTTGTTGTGTGCTTCAGATGATAGCGACCAAAGGAATGCACCCATGGATGAATGCATGCATGCCTATGTGACTGTTTCCATTGTAAAATAATAGCTTCACCTTTCTTCAGACATGTACATGAACATATCACGGGTGTCAGTGGAAAGTGTCCCTAAGGAGATAATGGGGTCGTGACAGGTCAGGAGCTCGGGCTGCAGGTGTTAGTAGGGGGTGGAGAGTTAAGAGGTTCAACTGGGAGAGGAGCACTTTGGCTGATTGGCTGCGGTCCCAGGGGGATGGGGGGGGGGGGGGGGGGCGAGACATGACATCATTCCACAAAAGGGAGAGAAAAAGAGGAGGAGAGGGATGGAGGTCAGGGTGTCACCAGATAGAGACAACACCATCTGCACCAGCAAAAAGAGCCATAACCAAGCATGTTAGTGACATTTACAGTGACGCAGTAATTCAAGCACTGCAGTCACACATCACCGAGTTACAGAGAATATTCGGCTGATTTGAATGCAACTAACATCAAACTCAGTGACTGTGGGCATTGAAAAAGAGAACATTTTAGAAGTTTCATATCTGTTTGCAGGTGGGGATTTACAAGAGCATCGTAGTAGCTACATTGGTTAAGTATAAGTTTTTTAATCAAAAGAGATTTCCTGAGCTTTCATCTAGATTAAGAATGTGTTCGGTCTTTTGTTTCTATTACAAGTGATTGTTTGGCTAACTTTAAAAAATGGTTTGGGTCAGCATAGAACAGAAAGCCACATTTGTGTCAGGTATGCCACTAACGGGCTTAGTGAGTAGAGATGTTAGGTGTTTTTTACAAGTCAGTGGTACAGACTGGTGTGTGATATTCTGTGAAAGAGAAAGACAAGAAAACAACTGATTGTTCCTGTGATCACTTATATTAGTTGCCTTCTTGTCCAATAAAAAAATAATAGTTTGTGGCCACTGTAGTCGCTGTTGGAGTCTGCCCTGGTGCCTCTTAAATGAACAACTCTAATGAATTACTTATTTCATCTGCAAATGTGTCCACTTTTTGTTAGGTTCAACATAGAGAAGCACATCCAAAAGCAGAGTTGAAAACATAACCTGCATTCATGTTTGGAGATACAATTCTCCAATTTGTAACAAGCATCTAATGTCAATCAGCTATGACAACACTGACAAGTATTAGTCGTGTAAAGTATAGTTAGCAGTCTGTGTAGGCTGTAGTTCGAATGTTTGAGGTGACTGAATGGTGGCACTGCTAGCCACACTGCAACCCTGTTTAGAGTTATAATTAAACTGAATCGTGTGGGGGTTAGTACAGTTGTGAGTGTCCCCGGTCACACGGAAGGCCAGGGGTTCAAATCCCAAATAGGGTGATGCACATGTATTCTACTTTGTAAGTCGCTTTGGATAAAAGTGTCTGCTAAATGCATACAGTGGCAAACTATGAAGATATACAAGCTAGCTGCCAGCCTATGGTAAAAAGTGGGGGGTAGTATAGGGTTGTTCATCTTCATTTTATGTAGTTAAGCAGAGGCACTTAAAACATGGTGTGGTGATAGGGATGGAAGGTGTTCTCTTTCTTGCATCATCTACACATTGTCTTGTTACATTACAATAAATCAGGGGGAGATTTTCCTTGGCCTGTTGCAGTAAAACTCGAGCAAACATCAGATTTTACGAGTCACGCTGCATGTTAGAGGTGGTGTGCTTCATGTTCAGATATTCCACGGCAACCGTTTTAGATTTACAACATAATGAAGGCAGTAAAGTATCAGGCATGTTCCTCCAGCAACTGAAGAGTAGACAAAGCAGTTTTAGCCTATTCAGCCTATACTGATGCAATTACATCACTGGGGCATGCAGCAGAAATACTCAATGCCCTGTACTTTATATGTCCCATCTCATGGAAATAGCATGGAAGGTTATATCAGATCATGGAAATGATATGCCCTCTGATGCCAAACTTATATTTATCAACCAAACAACTTGTGCAATAAGAACATGACATGCAACTCTCCAGACCACCCAAGTTGGATAACTCAAATAGCGCAACCGTGTCAAATCTGCGAAATCCTAACAAAACGTAATATGTTAAATCTGACAGAGGCAAAATATCCATCCATCCATTATGTATATTATTTATTCCCAGAAGGGTTGCTGTCCCAGTTGACACTGTGTGAGAGGGCGGGTTCGTCCTGGACAGGTCACCAGACCATAAAAGGGTCACACAGAGACACACAACCACAAACAACCACACACACTTACACTCACTCCTGGGGGCAGTTTGGAGAGTCAAGTTAACCCATTGACCTAACATGCAGGTTTCTGGACGGTGGGAGGAAGCCGGGGAACCCGGAGAGAACCCACACAGACACAGGAGAACATGCAGACTCCACACAGAAAGGTCCTGGTTCCCGGGAACCCCCTTGGTAACCAGCACACAACTGTCCTGACCAAAGATAAAAAGATCCAATCTTAAATGTGGTTGGCTGAAATAAGAGCTCTGTAAGTTTCTGTTAAATAAACTGGTTGGTGCTCATCATGCTAATGCATTCTGACCTCCACAACCTGGCTTCAGCAGCAGCATCACGTCCACATCCACGTACGTCTTCCTGCTGTTTCTGGACGCTGTTTTCACTTCGGCTTTCCCTTTCGCCTCTGTGTTCTTGGATTCTTCAGCCTCGGACTTTTGCTGGCATTGTTTATTAAAGGGATTATTGAAGTTAGACCTGAGTGGAGTTTCTGCCTCTGAGTCCTGGTCCTGTCCAGTGTTTGTTGTTGTGCATCCTTCTCCTTCTAATTTAGATTTTTTTTGTCTGATTTAGCAGATTTTTATCTCAGTTAGTGCTAAAGAAAAGCACTAAGGGCTGTGCAGACACTTGTTTGCAGACAGTACGCTCTGAATTTGGCTCTGAATCGAACAGAAATGTAACAAACAAACACTACAACAGGGCTATTTTTCAAATGAATTTGAACCTTAGATGGAAATGGTTTATACCTGATCAGCGTTAGCATTAGTACTGACTATGTGTGGGGGTTAGGGATGAGGGGATAGGAGTGTAATGTGTTGATGATGGAGGCTCAAATGGGCAAAAAAGAGTGTATGGAGTCAGAGTCATGTTGTTAAAATACATCACTGATTTGCTTTCGATAGCAGTGTACGTGACCCAGGTGCCCTCTGTGTCTCTCTAAGGACACTTTTTTGTTTCTTACTCATTTAGGACAAACTGTCACCCCGGTTTCCCTTCATCTGTCTTCCTCTCTGCCGGTTTTTCTGCCACTGTATTGATCTCGTATATGCCGCCTTGTTCTCCCTCATCCTTTACCTGTCACACACCACAAGTCAGTCATGCTTCAAAACCCTCTGAGGAAACATCATTTGGACAAATTATTGCTACGGTGGCTCCAGTCAGTGTGATCGTAGCTGCCTTAACTGAAATTAAGAAGCCATTTCATGTCATCTGACTTTAATTATTTAGACTGCTCTGCCACCCTGTGGCCTCTGAAACAACTCAGATTTATATTTGAAATGATCAAGAATAAAACGTCAGAATAAAAATGATGACCAAAAGCTGTGTTCTATCTTATTTTTTTCATTTTCATTTGTTTGTTGGACATGTTTATATTTATGCATATAGCGACTTGCAATGCAGATATAACAATATTCAACATATTCAATATTCTACATATAAATGACCAGTCAGACTCTGTTAGAGGGAACAGTGGAGACGGTGTGGAGATAGAGGGAAGTACAGAAAGAGTGGAAGTGGAACAACAACTTGTTTGTTTTTTAGCTGAGATAAGCTTCGGCCTGATATGTGTCCTTTAATGAAATAGAGTTAGATGAGATACAGTTGTTTAACTGATTTTCACCTGGGAACGCACAACTGATGGGACATTTACCCATCACTAAAATCACTAAAATTTTAGTGGTCAAAATGACCACTAAAATCTACACTTTTAATTGTGATGCTTATATTGTTTATTATATGTTATTTTTTATGCCTTTGCCTGCCTTGGGACTACGGATGAAAATTAGCTTTGTAGCTATAATCCGGCATATTTACATTTGTTTTTGACTGATGTTCATTAATGTGCTTTGTCCCTATTCAAATAAATAAATAAAATGAATAAATAAGTAAATTACAAGGGCTGTGAATACAATTCAAGACTTGATGTTTAACCTGAAAGATAACAGAGAGAGAGAGGACATGACAGTAAAATGCTCAGCAGTTCCAAGCCAAATTGATGTTCGGCCAGATGCAGACAAGTGCTCCCTCGACTGGTCAGAATGTGGAACAGGGATTGAAACGGACCTTTGCTTAGGCATAAAAAACTCAGCATACCTCCAGGACAAGGACAACTAAGTTTCCTGTTAAAAGAAGGCAGCATAAGTGCAACACAGTTTTAAAATATTTTTCAGTCACTACAGAATATTGTTGATCTGAGTTGAAAGAGAATTATTTGCATCTATTTACTTATTTTTTTACACAAATAAAAATACAAAAACGCATTAAATATCACTTTAAATGTTCTTCTTTTCTATAGGGTTGAAAGAGTAGTAAATGGAGATATTATTATTACTATTATTGTTTTTGTTGTTTATTGGAAGGTGACTCAGGAAGACTGAGCAATCTAAAGAGGAAATGAGACGAGTGGAACATCTGTCTGTGAGAGGATCTTTGGTGGAGGTTCCCCTTCCCCACAATGCACAGCGGCACAGGCTTCTTAACCGTTCTCCTTCCTTCCGGTCGGCCTCTCAGTCCGCTGGAACCATGCAGACTGTGTCAGGACGACATGCGGCCCCACCACCGGTGAGTTTTTAGGGCCGCGTATAGCTAGAAGCTGCTGTTTTCTGCAGCACGCAGTGTTGGGGTCCAAACCCACACGACGAACAGGGAAAAGAGTCCGCCAAAAACCGTGTTCCATGAAGCTCATTCGGCCATTTTGGGTAAAAGTGCTCAGCCAGCTATAGTTTTTAATTTAATTAAACTTTCTGGTGTTGGTCTTAATTGAGGTTAAGTTAACTTTATTAGTTAAACGGAGCTCGTGGGCACAAGCACATTCTTTGGCGGTAACCATGATGCACGAGGGCTGAACACGTGACTTCAGTAAAACAGTTAAAAAGCGAAGCTGTGGCTAGTTTCTCTCTGTAAATGCAGAGTGGTCATTCTGACGGTTTCTTCCAACACCTTAATGGTTCAAATAAATATAAACGTTGGACTACTTATTTTACAAGCTGATAAACTTCAAATGTCCGCATGTAACTGATGTCTGAATACATTCTGATTGATTTAAAGTTAAGTCTCACTGTGTTCCTTTTCCTTTTAATGTCCTGTTAATATTCAGGTCGTTGTGATGTCTGGAAACCTGGATCGGGGTGCCATTGACTGAACCTGCTGCCGGTTAGAGCTGCGGCTTTAGGAGAAGATGGCTGTTTCCTTCTTGGAGTCAGAACCATGCAGAACAGAGCCAGGAGCCGGGTGACACCCTCAGATGGGGCTCAAGGTATACCACGACTCTAATAATGAACATGAATCCACTAGGTACTCAAAATACTCCTGGGGTTTGTCTCTAAATCCCAGATGCTTGGTCTCCAAGTGGCAAAGCAGTTTTGAAGGCTTCATGGCCTCGTTAGAGAGCCGGTCCCTGCATATTAGTGGCCTCAGTTTGTGGGAATCACCTGTAACAGTAAATCCATATTTCAAGTGGAATTAGGCTTGTCCCGACCTGATATTTGGATTGGATCGGCCGCCAATATTTGCAAACCAATGCATTTCGGCCAGCAGGAGAAAACGCCTATCCAGACTGCCGATCCAGTTTTAAGTCCGATCGCACACGAGCATTAGCATCTCCTAACCCACAGGCCTGTGTCCTAACCATTAAATTTTTATAAGAGTAAATCCCTGTTCAACATAAGTCTGACAACTAAGTAAGTAGGCTAAAAAAGCTGGATCAGGACATCCCTGAGTAGAACTCCTGGTATTGTCTGTTAAAAGCTTTTATTTTCTTGAAAGTCGTAGGCTCTTCCTGTCCCTCCTTTGGGCCTTTTCTCCTTAGAAAAGAAACTTTCCAAAGACGTCTGTCTTTTACTCAATTGGCATAATTTATTGGCGCTTAAGTGACCGAGATGCAACGAAGAGAAACCTGTCTTTCAAAATAAGAGTTTGCAAAATGTATTCAAACTAGCAGATCATGCAGAAAAAAAACATTGTTACTTGGGCTCCCGCCCCCTGAATGGGTGACTGCCAGCCCTCAGTCAGCTGGGCGGCTGTGTGCCTGCCTCAGTGTTACAGGGCTGGCAGAGGAAGCCTCTGCCTTTAGCCTCGGCGGTGCGGGGGTCTGTTCTAGGCCCGCCGTCGAGCTGCCGCAGAGCGCGCGGCCCCACGAGAGTGGCCCCCCCGAACCCCCGTCGGGGCGGGCCTAGTGCGGGGCCGCACACGCTCGACCCTGCTGACCAGCAGTGGTGGTGAGGTCTGACCTGGCTTCTTGTGTTGCAGGTTGCTCTGCTGGTCCAGGGCCGGTGTGGAGCACGACAGGGGTGAGTCCTGTCTCTTCTGGAGGGGGGGGCTGGCCTCGCTATGATGATGATAAAACACATCATGCTGACCGCCTGATGACACACACACTCTGAGCCGGCCGGCCACAGGCCCCGGCTAACTGCCCGCTCCCCCGTCCTCACACCCACCCTCTCTGTCCCGCAGGAGACTGCCCAGACCTGCAGGTGAGTCCAGGGGATCCGCCGGGGGGGGTGGTGGAACCGGCGACCCAATCCTGTACTGCTGCGGCAGAGGCCCCCCCCCTCTGCCTGCAGAATCTTTGCATTGGGAGAGAAACTCAGGACTTGGCACAGGTTTTCCGTACCACTTTACCACAAACCTGACTGAAGACCTGGAACAGCCGTACCCTCGACTCCATGTGGGGGGGTGGTCTAACTGTGCTCTGTCTGGGGGGGTGGTCTAACTCTGCTCTGTCTGGCAGTGGACGTCAGCTGCTGTGGCCCAGTCTGACCCGCTGGACCGGGGGGAGCCCGAGACCGTCTGAGGGACTGTGAATCAAATGGTTTTACCATGAATAAAATCCTTGATCAAATGAGAGCTGTTGTCGTCCACTTTGATGCTCATGACATTTATGGTGCATGTCGGGTCATCACACTGTGGATCAGTGACCAGCTGATGTCCCATCGGTCATCTCGGTGTATCTGAACGCTGCCGTTAACTCCTCGGTCATTCGATTAAACCTGGTCCGGCTAATCCCCATGTGCGTTTCGGACCTCGAACCGCTCGTCCAGCTGCAGCTCCGCCGGACGCCTGGAGGCAGAGCACATCTGGGTACCCTGATGGCCGGAGCCGTCCCACCTCAGGGCCGGTGGAGATCTGACTTGATTTCAAATGAGTTCAGAAATATGGACCAAGCTAATTTTGCACACATGCAAAGTTAAATTTGTGACTGGAAAAACACCCAGAGGAAGAACACAAGCAGCTAATTCTTTAGAAGCTTTCTTTTACGTTTGACTCCTTTTGGTGGGAGGGGGGACTACACCTGTAAAGGTTTGAGTCCAGTTCTGAGCCATCAGACAATAAATAAAAAATTCCTTGCCGTTATCCATGTGGATGTGTTGACCCCAAAGCAGTGATCTCACTGAACCAGACACCACCTGATTCTCTACCTGTTAGTGGTGTAGAGGCAAATGTTCCCAGAGTTTCCTCACACTCCTCATCTGACCCGTATTTATGAATAACACCGGAGGCAGATGCTGTAGCGTCCACATGGGCTGACCACATAAAGGTTTTGAGAGTAAGGAGCATTGTCTAATGCAGTGATGGTCGGTCCCCACAGAGGAAGGAGCTAAGCGGTATATTCTTCCCCGTCTTTGGTCCAATGGGAGTAAAAACAAAGGTCTGATTGAATCCAGTCTCCTTCCCATCACTCCCTCTTCCTGTGGACTCCTTTATCACTTTATTTAAACCAGGTGAAGCATTATAAGAAGGGACATCACCACCCCTCCAACCACTTTTACAGTCACTTACAGATACGGACATCTAAAAACACCCCGAACTTATGGTATGTACCTTTTCTTTGCCATTTGTTTTTCAAATGTGTTCTTTAAACTGTCCTGTTGTGCTGGGATACCAGGTCAGATTCCTGTGTACATTTGGCCAATAAAGAGATTTCTAATTCTGATTTCTGATTCTGAATTTGGCCCAACTGTCTCATGCGTGGAGAACCATGAAGGTTCCTCTGTGGTGCTCTGTACCAAAGTGCTCAGAGCTTCCATCTGTTGTGATAGGAGCTTAAAACTGGATTTCCAGCTGTGCAAAAAACAGCTGACGACCTCTTTAATCGACATGGAGGACTTTAGGAACGACCAGTAGCTGGTCTCCTTCTCTTTCCACGCAGACACACGAATGTCTGTTCTGCTGAAGCCCTCCAGTCCCTCCACGGTGCGCGTGCGTACGTGCGTGCGCTCAGGCCCGCATACCAAGCCGTGCGTCTGGAGAGTGCTCGGTCAGTTTTCCTGTCAGCAAAAATGCTTTGTTGGCAGCAATATGGACGGATGTTCCCGTCACGAGTTGCAGAGCTTCGGCGGAACGCGGAGCGCGCGCACGGTGCTCTCATCCCCGAATAACCCGGTAGGAAGTTCCGAGGGGGGAAATCAATCCACGGGCTAACGGGTTTAGTTCCACCTCGGAAAAGGGCTCATTTGGTTCCTGAGTAACGTTCTAAACTTTAGCCGAACTTTCTAGGAGGACTGCGCAGTTACGCAGACGGGTTGCGTAAAAAAGGGCCACAGATCACGCTGAGAGGAGTTTACGAAGTGTTTGCATGAAACTGATGTTTGTCTCAGCTCTCAGAGGATGGGCGTCATATTATCTGACGTTTGGTTCATGTCTGCCTAGAAGTGATTGTATAGGGACATCTTCAGCCTCTTTACAGCTCCAGACAGACACAAAATTCAATCAAAGCGACTTTTTCCCCCTCTAAAGGGCCATCATGTTGCTGCATTTTATCAGTGTGGTGTATATTTTAACAGTTTGCTTTCTCAACAGAATGTAGCAACCTAAAAAAAAAAGGGAAATGAGGTCTGATTTTGAGGAAATCTACCCAGATGTTGACATCTCCTAAGCCCTAGACCTCCTGAGCGATTGGCCCACCTCACGCAGCCGGCCGGGGTTTTGTTAGCGGGTCTCCTGTGCTCTTTCAGTCTGTGGGCGAGCAGAGGCCATGGCGCGGTACCTGAGGTACTTCACCACGGTGGGCGACCAGCAGCCGGGCCAGCTGGTGGACGAGGATCTGCACGTGGACAGCGAGGAGCTGAGTCCGGCCACGGGCCAGTACCCGGAAAACCTGAGCTTCAAGGACTCGCTGAAGAGGCTGTACACCTCCGACCGCTTCCAGGTGGGATAAAACACACCGGGGATGCTCTTTGTTGTTCAGGCTGAGGCAGCAGAGCAGTGCAACCTTTAAAAGATAACGGCAGAAGTTCTGCGTGGGTCTGTTTTGCCTTTCTAAAACAATGTTCTACTTTTTATTCTAAGTTTAAAAAAAAAACTTCTATGTTTATGTTTCTGCATGTAGCAGACGCTTTAATCCAAAGCGACTTACACAGTAGACACAATAGTACAGTTATCATAAGTTCTCTAGAGGAAAATCCCCAGTCAGAGTCAGTGGTGACAGCAAAGAGATAGAGGGAAGTGCAGAAAGAGTAGCAGAGGGGGTATAGAGGTAGGGGGAAGTTAGCATAAGAGATGCTCTTTGAAGAGGTGGGTCTTTAAGAGTTTCCTGAGGATAGACGGGGACGCTGCTGTTCTTGTAGTGGTCGGTAGGTCATTCCACCATCTTGGAACAACACCTGAAAACAGTCTGGATTGTCTTAAACGTGGTGCAGCTCTGCTAGACCACAATCCATCGATGACCGGAGTGATCGAGTTGCGACGTAAGCCTTTGCAAGAGGGTTCCAGTAGGGTTCCATACACTTGAGCACTTTGTAGGCCAGAATCAGGGACTTGAATTTGACACGGGCAGTCAGGGGTAACCGGTGAAGCTCAGTGATCAGAAGGGGGACGTGAGAGTTTTTGGGCTGATTGAAGACCGGATGCGCCGCTGCGTACTGGATCATTTGTAACCGTTTTACTGTCCAGGCTGGGAGACCGGTCAGGAGCCCGTTACAATAGTCAAGGCGGGAGATGACCATAGACTGTATCAGGAGCAAACTTCAGATGGCACGTCTGTCATCGTTTGTAGCTCAAATGTGTCTGTTCCGATTGCAGGTGGTGGTGGTGTTTCTGGTCATCCTGGACGCTTTCTTTGTGTTGGCGGAGCTGCTTATCGACCTGTCCGTCATCAAGCTAGAACATGGCCACCTTGCTCCCGAGGTGAGTCCTGCTCAGCGCCGCAGAAGCCGCCGTCGCTCTAAATCCTGCTCACCGTCTAACCAGCCCTGGTTTGTGTTCGGCAGATATTCCACTACCTGAGTTTGGCCCTTCTCACCTTCTTCATGGTAGAGCTTTGCGGGAAGCTATTTGCCTACCAGCTGGAGTTCTTTCAGCACAAGTTTGAGGTGTTCGATGGGTTGGTGGTGGTGGTATCCTTCGTTCTGGACATCGTCTTCATCTTCCACGAAGATGCTTTCGATGGAATGGGTCTGCTTATCCTGCTGCGACTCTGGAGGGTGGCCAGGATTATTAACGGTCAGTCAACCCGCTGGTCTCTGCTGTGACACCACAGCCCTCCTGTCACCCAGCAGAAGGCTCTGAACTGGATTTCACGTTTTGGACTAGAGGCACGGGGTGTTGTATTTTGAGCTGACTGCGATTCTTCTGCAGGGATCCTGGTGTCGGTGAAGGCTCGCGCCGACCGGACAATTCACAAGCTGAAGCTGAGCTACGACCACCTTGTCGTCAGAGTCACGGAGCTGCAGAAGCGCACCGATGAGCTGGTGAATGCTTCAACTTTTCTCTGGCCACTCAGAAGAAGACATGTTTGTGACACTCCTTACAGCCTAAAAATCCCAAAGTGCTCCAGAATAGATGGTTAAAAACCACTGGTAAAAATAAAGTTAGGGATTCAAAACAACACCAACAGGAATATCATTTAAATTAAATTGGATTATATTACTATTGGTGTGGTGGTTAGCACCATCGGCTCACGGCAAGAAGGTTCTGGGTTCAAGTCCCCGGGGGAACCAGGACCGTCTCCGGGTTCTCGGGCTCCCTCCCACTGTCCAAAAACCTGCATGTTAGGTTGATTGGACATTCCAATATGCCCTTAGGAGTGAATGTAAGTGTGGTTGTTGGTCCTTGTGTGTCTCTGTGTGGCCCTGTGATGGACCATCCAGGGTGTACCTCGCCTCTTGCCCATTGACTACTGGGATAGGCTGTAGTCCCCCCATGACCCCAATAGGGAATAAGCGGTTATGAAACTGGATGGATGTATATTACTATTCCCACTTTTATCAGGATCTGAACCGCAGGCTTCTGGGTGTCCTGTGAAGCTGTGGACTACATTATGAGGAACTTTAGCTAATTCATAAAGGAGCAAACTGCTGTTCAAATATGAATGTTGGGCCATCAGTATTAAAAGATGCTGTCCAGGACTTTGAATGTCGGGTGAGGGTGGAGTAAAGTAAAGCACGGCCCATAGCTCATGTTGCACTACCTCAAGGGTTTGTGTTTATGTCCTAAGGCTGGATACTTCCTGCGTAACCACGGACACCGTGTGCAAGCATTCATGGGTCCGTCGGGACAGACCAAATACGGTAGAGAAGTGATTGCTGTTTCTTTGGTTTGCGGTGGGCAGGAGATGCCACGTCACTGCAGCGTGTTCTGATGAAAATGTGAGGTTTAAAAAGTGGAAACTTCTGTCCGGTACTGTCATAGAATGAGGAACTAAAGCCGTTCGGGGGATTGAGTTTGACAGTCACAAAGCGAGCAGAAAAGACGTCTGGGTCCACCTCCATGGAGTCTCACTATCACTAAGCATTAGGAAAAGCTTTTTATCAAGATGAAGTCATGAGCTGTCCTCCGTCCTCGTCCATTCTCGTGAGTCTGGATGAACTGGATTTACCCTGCTCTGTAGTGTTTTACAGCTTGAGCCGGGTCTCCACCTTAAACACGTCGGCTTTCATATGCAAGATTAGGCATACACGGGGAATTTTACGTAGAATCTACATATTAGATTCCTGTGTCGTTGTAAAGCCCCAGCATGCGGCTGTGGTTTGTAGAACTGACTCTCATCTCTGTCCGTCTCTCTTTTAGACACAGGAGAACGAGAAACTGCGAGCCCTCCTGACCAAACACAACATCGAGCTCTAAAGCACGCGGATAGCCAGAGCTAGCCTCTTCCGCCTGTACATACCAGCGAAATGCCTGATCCTAGCAGCACCTGTATGCGTTGTAATGCCTTCAACCCCACGGAGCATCTTTTCCTGAACATATACGGGTCTAGTCGGATGTCACCAATGATTGGTTCCATTATTGTTACTGGAAATATACCAGGCCTCATGGAAACTGCTAACCTCTTATGAATGTATATTTTGATCAGTCTGATATATAGAGTTCATTTATTTTGTATTGACACATTCAAATAAAAAATTTCAAATAGAAATAATAAAAAAATGTCATTTATTTACAAGTTGACCCTAAAAGTCTTAAATACAGTAGTCACACAATGACAGTAAGTGCTCATTCAAAAGCTCCCAGCTGCTGAGGAAAGCCTGGACTGCTCAGACAAAAGGGAAGAAAAAGTCAAAGGGCAGTTTGGCATCAATGGTGGGAGTAGCTCTGTATCCTTTCCGAGCCGCCGCCGCCGTGGCCGTGAATGCCACGGAGCTTCTAATGGGCAGGACGCCGCTGCCGCCGGACAGCAGGACCTGCAGGGCAACGCACACAGACGTCAATAACGACACGGTTACCAACGTTACAACGTTAATTTTAGATATCTTAAAGCGAACTTTCTAGGAGAAAAACATGATTGGAGATAAGGAAAATGCAATAATAAATAAAGGTCTACTGAACATCTAAAGAAGGACTTCAGAGTACATGGTGTAGGAATTTCTCCCATTTAAATGGGTGTTACAGCTATGGTAGCAGTTAAGCATCAAGAAGTAATGACAACACAACTTCCACGTCATCCAGTTTTGTCTCGGGTGATGAGGTTTGTAATTTAAAAGAAATTTCAAACTGCATTGAATCATTAGCGTGTAATTACACCTCTCACTTATCAGAGCTGGTTTCAGTCAGGTGACTCTGGATCTGAAGGAAAACGCGTTGTGGATTAGCTAGACAGGTAGACTAGTGCTTTATGTCCCTCACTGCCATTCTAGTTTTTCAAAATGGCGGAACGCCATGGAAACCTTACCCGTCCTGTGTAGATACAGATAGGAAATTCTTTGCTTAAGAGGTGAAGTCAGATCATTGCAGAGGTCATTTTACACCAAATGTAGACCCATTTAGAAATGAAGAAAATTATTTTAGCTAGAAAAATTCTTAAAATACTAAACAATGACAAAAAGAGAGTGCTTTCAGTAAATGCTAAAAGAGTTGGACCTAAAGATGGCACATTTCAGTGACAGTGACCTGAAGGTGAGCCGAGATTCTTTTCTTTACTCTCTTCTAACTGGACTTTTTCATGAACATGTCCTGCTGGTGAAAATGCCTAAAGCCCTGTTCTGCTTCTGAGCAAACGGACAACACATTTTGAGAGGTAGGCCTACTTTCACAGCTCCAAGTAGACCATGTTCAGTTCTTACCAAATCGCTGGTGTTGGTGGTGATTACTTCCTCGATGCTTACAATTTGAGCCTGGGGGTTAACAAGGGAGCCATATTTGGTCCATTCAATCTCAAAATGGAGAGACAACGGGATGTTGCAACTTTGTGGATCCTGCAAATGACAAACGCGATGTCTGACATTATCATTTCTGTTAATGAAACCGGACTCAAATCTTACACAACTGCGCTTGTAAATTTTAAATAAAATGACCAGGACAGAATATCTTAGCACCTCCTTCTCTGAGCAAACCTTCTCATCTCTTCTGGTGCCCACAGGTAAGAGGAACGTCTCGCCTCTTTTGGTAATGGAAAGTTTTGCTTCATGATACACTTACCAACGGATTGAGGTTTCTTTTAATGGGCACCCAGTCCAGTTGACTCTCTAATGGAGAGTTTCCGAAGGAGGCCACGTACTGGGGGAGGTTCTGTCCTCTCAGACTGTCCAGGACTAACTGGGAGACGGTGGAGCAGTTAGTTACCTCTTCCAGCCTGCGGGGGACAAGACGGTCACACCAGCACAGAAACATTAAGACCCGACGACGTAGCGCCCGCTCCCGGGTAGGGATGGTGTTCGTTCCTAAGGTTAGCGTGCCTTAACATGCACCCGGACACAAAGTCCAGGCCGAACAGGACGGGGGAGCGCTGGTGTGGAGCCCTCAGACAGTCCTGGTGCTCAGAGCTGTGGAGCAGAGACAGCGTGTCCCTGAGACTCGTGCTTCTGGTTATCCCAGTGGGAGACTCAGTCAAAGACAAACACACTTTGGATGGGAGTTTGGGGTTAGTAATGCATCGTTTTAATCAAAAGTTTAACATCTCATATACTGATTTAGTCTTTTTCTTTATGGTTTAAATAAAAAATATGCTGATTCTCTAGGGGGAATTTTTTAAAACTCTGATTTGACTCCATTGAAGTTTTTGTATCATTCTTTGTCTGACCTCCTCTTTTGCCATGGGATACCCGACCATTGGCTAATGACCATGACCAGCAGCCCCAGGGTGATTGGGACACTCAAGCCTCACCACCATGTTAAGGTGTCGCTTTTATAGAGGGACATTTTCTGTGAAGTCTCTTCTCACTCATATGTAATTAAAAGTGGATTGTGTATCTGAAAAGAGCAAAACGGTTGCCACAACTTTCCTTTTTCATATGCAAGAATATTCTTATTTTAGCTAAGCAAAGATTCTCCATTAGATGGACTGTAGCTGTATGAGTGAGAAAGCCTCCTGTCTGCATGAGAAGGATATCCCGTTGTTCTTGTTGCAGACACAATGGGCAGCCCGACCACGTAACCCGGGTTTCCGCTGCGATGGACGGCCATGTCTCCTCCGTCCTCCTTTCAACAGACACAAGCCGTAAAGCATTACTCCGATTGCTCGGACTCAAAGCACTATTTCAGTTCTTACATTTCTTTTGTGTGTGTTTGTGTGGATATTTGAATTCAACCAAATTAATGCCTCGACAATACAATGAGATCATATCTAAACCAACAAATAAGCGGGAGGAACCAATACACTGCCTTGTGAAATTCATGCAAATCTTTTTTCAAGTTTGAAACAGTTCAGAAACCCATCTCAAATCACAAAAATCCATGGGAATCACAAATAAAGGTCTTTCTAACGTGGGCGTTGTTTGTTCGTTTTGGCTTTTTGTTCAGCATTTTTGGTGAACACTAAATGGAGAAAACCCTTTATGTTAGATAACCTAGTTAAACAACCAACTGGCTGTATTACCTGGACAAACGTGATGTGGAACTCCTGCTCCAGCAGCGTGGCAGCTCGCTGGACAAACCCCAGCACCAGAGACACCGTGGCCTTCACCACCTCACCAGCTGGGCTGTACGTTATCACGTACATAACCTGAGGAAACAAATGTCTTCAACCGGCTCAGGAGAACGGATTTATAGCAATGATCTCGAAAAGCCTATTGGGCTATTGGGCTTTTTAAATGTTAATAAATCAGAATGCAGAATGTAAAATTCTCATTCAAGACATGAACTTGTTAATGCCACATCCATAATGTCTGGTACACATGGATTCTGAATTCTTCTGCACCTTTTCCACCATTTAATGGTAAAAACTTTGCTTAAACCCTGTTGGACACAGTCAGATATACCTAATAACAGAGGACAGACGACTACACAACAAAGATTTGGACTTATCACACAGTAGCAAATGATGAATATTCAAAAATGCTTTTTTAAAATATTCTTTTAAAGGGACAAATAAAGACTTTAAACAACAAAGACATGTTCTTTATTTGTTCATGGATCAGGCTTTAAAAGGATTAAATGCTGAAACTTTTTCTATCTTTATTGGTGATGAAAAACATCTCATCTTGGACAAGCTGCCGTACATTTTGGAAAGGAATGATGCTCTATTCCAGCCTGATAGGATTGTATCTACTTAAGCTGGAGAAAGGTCTGGACTGCAGACAGGCAGTCAGAAAAGAGAAGGAATGAGATGTAACCCCGCTTTAAATCTGATGTCTTCTTGGTCTCAAACAGACATTTAAGATGGTTCTTCACAGCTCAGTGTGTTTGGATCATGTACTTTGGAAGATTTTAACAGAGATTGTTGGGATCTGTGGGATTCCAGATCTTTGTTGTGACAAATGGACATTGTATGCTCCAGAGAAGAGTGGAGCAGAACAATGCAGTCAATAAGGAATTAACAATTTCAGGAAGATATGAAAATTAACACTTCAAGCTCTGTAAAGACAGATGCAGTAACAGGGCATCCCCATGGCCCCAAGACTGTTCATCTTAAAAACCAAACTCCCATTAACATGATGCAAACAGGTTCAAACTAAGCTTTGGAATGTTTTTCTAAGGGAATAACTTTGAATGTTCTCACATGGACATTTTCTTAATCTAAAAGAAGCAGCAAAATTTCTTCTCCCTTGCTGACTCACCTTTAGCACTACATTAGCACAGAGGCTGGGGCTGAGGAGGACCGGGCTGAGGGAGTCCCCGTCGCTGACTGGGGGCCTGGTCTGAGTGCCCTCTGCGGACTGGAGGATGACTGAGGCCTCCACATCGACAACCTGGAGTAAAAAATGAATGGGTGCAGCCATTCATCCATTTAAGCTAAGCACAAAGCCTTCATAAGAGAATGATTTGAAAACATACCAAAAGAAAAAACTGTTACAAATGGAGTTTGCTGTGTTCGAGGGCTATATAGTTAAGGAATGCTGATGAATGATGGAAATATTTCAGCTACTTATCCAATCTAAGACATTGTCAACATCCTGTTTAAGGAGCTATAGCTACTAATTTTAAGTCTTGGCTTGGATAAACAACAACTGTCAACTGAAATTTGGCCAGTTAACTTCTAAGGTTGCTGAGGATGGTTCAGAAAACATTTGAGGAGGAATACTTACCTCTGCATCTGTGTTCTTCCCCTGTTGAGCAGAAAAGATTTGCTTTAATATTCTTAACTTCAGATCATTGAAGATTAAATTGAACGTCTTTTTTAAAGGACCAGTGAGCAGGATTGAACATCATATAATGCAACTGTTGAGGTCAGCCGCTAAGAATCTTAAAAAACAGAGTCAGCCATCGAAGTTTGTTTTTGTCTCAATGGTCCCAGAACAGGATGTCCGCAGTTTCCAGCAGAAAACAGCCGGCATAACACAGCAGCTCCATCAGCTGTGGGTTCATTTAGGCTGACCACATTCCAATCCAGTGCCACACAAATAAAAGCCCCATCTCGACATACAACAACGCGGAAATCACACACACAGGCCCAAGAGGACAGCGCACAAAAGGTACCAAACGTGAGTACTCCCAGTAACAGCAACAATAACTGGAACGGGACATCTGATTTCATCCTCTGTCTCAGAGAAGTTCACAAGTCGACACCGAGGGGCCAACTGGAACTTTGTGTGTCTTCCCTTTGCTCGGGAGGGTATGGACTTGTGAGACTCACGGCGAACAGCTGGATGTTGGAGTAGGTGTGCTTGTTGAGAGCCGGCAGCAGGGCGCAGTCCCGACTCAGGACCACCCGCCGGGTACACCGGCTGCTCTGCTCCTTTAGGAATGCTGTGAATGAGCCCAGGACAACGACTCAGTTATTGAAACCGCGTGGCAGAACATAAGCAAACTGTCTTTAGCTCCTCCTCTTGTACGGTGTTGAAAGTGTTTTCAAAAGTCTGAGACGCGTGTCGTAAGAATTCAGATTACACATGGTTGCCCTCTTATTTGACTGAAAAGAGAACGTCAAATGTAACTTCAGGTCTTTTTATTCCCAGAGTTACCTGCAGGGCTGCTGTCCACACACTCTGAGGTCACACCGGGTGCTGGCAGATAGAGCATTTGTCTCTCCCCGTCTGCTCCAGCTGTCAGCATCACATCCCCATACTGAAACGGCACATCATCATACATATGCGCCACTCACAAATATGGTAACAAATATCCAGCATATTCAATACAATTCCAAAACAGTCATTTGTAAATAACGCATTAGGCTTTCAGGTGGTGTGGTGGTTAGCATAATTTAATAAAAGATAATGTAATTAAGGGACTTACTACATTTGTGAGGTTTTTCTTTTAAACCGCTCACAGTAATATTAATTAAACGTACTTAAATGAGACATACCTGGTATCCGGGTGAGGCCTGGACCTCTGCTGGAAGCACCTGGTAGTTGTTCGTTGAACCAAATATAAAGCTGGCGAACTGCTTAAACAGCAACTCGAAGTTGGTCTCAGTTGGAAGAGCGGGTGGAGGATGAGACAATCCGTCTACACCTGCGACGAACAGAGAGAAGCTGAGACCAGTAGTCTTTAAAAATCCATACCGACAGCTCTGTGGCTGCAAAATCCAATCCATTGGTACTTAACGCTCGTCTTGTAAATGTAAGTGTACAAGAGTGCCTCTAACGGCAAAAAATAAAAATAATAATAATAAATGTTATTTTTAAAAAACGCCTTTCATGCTACTCAAGGACACTTTACAAAGACGATCATCATTAAAACAACATTGAAACATAAGAAAACATACAAAGTCATAAATACATCGTAAATAAAAACATCATAAGTGAATGACATAAAAATGGAATGGATAAAAATGAGGGGAATGTTAGAGTTAGGGGTGGTGAGGTGGGTAAGAAATTTTAAAAAGGTGGGTTTTGAGTTTTGTTTTGAAAAGAGGGAGAGAGTCGGTATTTCGGATGTCAGATGGCAGAGAGTTCCAGAGTCGGGGAGCGGAGTGACTGAAGACTTTGCCCCCCCTGGTAATGAGGTTAGGGTAAGGGGTCAGGGTTGCCCTTTGGATTTGAAGGTGTATAGAAGGATTTTGAATTGGATTCTTAGGGTGACTGGGAGCCAGTGCAGTTGCTGTAGGATGGGGGTGATGATGGTTGGATGAAAGGGTTTTGGTTTATGACATGTGCAGCAGAGTTTTGGACCAGTTGAAGCTTACAGAGAGCCTTGTGAGGGAGACCGAAGAGAAGGGCTTACGGTTGAGTTTCTGAATGCAGAAGACGTCTGGGTTCGTCTCCTTCAGCACGGATGACCGCAGCTCCGAGTAGCCGTCCACCGTGGTCCTCAGACTGTAGCGTGCCACGTCGTAGCTGCACAGCTGCTTGCTGCCACTGCAGAGACGAGAGATTAAGAAGGGGTGATCCTCACTGAGCGGGGAGCATATTCCAGGTGTCTCCCTGTGGACAGCGGTACCTGCCTCACAGCGGTGACGGAGCAGCGGGTGAACAGAGCCACCTCCTCCTGGCAATCGCTGTCACAGCAACAGCCGACGTCACACACACCCCTCTCCTCATCACAGGGACACAGCTTGTCCACTAACACACACATAAACACACATACACACACCAAAATCAGGTTAGAATCTCAGTTTTATACCCAACAACTGGAAATTATTCCAGATTTGGAACTTTCTCCAGCCCAGTCTGACCGATTGTGTGATGCAAAATGTCAAATGTAATGTTTTAGTATGTCATTTGTTCTGTTGTGTACAGTCACTGTGTTTTGTGTAAAAGCCTAACTGGGGACAGGCATTGAGAATTAGCCTCAGCTAAAATGCTGTAGTGTGTGACATGTTTCACGAAACATACTTGTCCCTATCAAATAAACGAATAAATAAAATAAATAAATAAAATAAATAAAGCTGACAAATTATGGGACGGCTCCTATCCAACTCTGGACAGGACACAGCCAAAGCTGGAGGATGAATAAGTCACCCAAAGACTCTGCGTACATGAAGTAGTTATGAGTAAAAATAATATTAATGATAAATACAAATGACTGGGAGCCAACTGGACGCTACAAACCGAAAAGGTTCGGCCTACGGCGGCGGCTCACCGTCGGTCACCGCGGTGAGGACGCGCCCGGAGACGGGCAGGGGCTCGCCGGGTACGACGGGCTCCTCAGTGCCGCTGTAGCCCACCGTCGGAGTGGACGACTCGAACACGGCAGGCTCCGTGGTGGTAAAACTCTCCGTGGCGTTGGATATAAAAGCCTCGGTCGAGTTAAGGGCCCCACTGGTTCCATTTTCGTCTGAAGCAACTGAAATAATAAATAGAAATGAAGAGAGGAGGGCTAAACTGGAGCCCGCAGGAGCAGAGGAGAGCGCCATCTTTGTTTGACCGTTGCTATGGTTCTTCTTCGCGTGTTCTGATCTCAAGGCAGATCTACACCCGGAAGGGAATGTCAGCGCCCCCTACTGTCACTGAACGCTATCTATCTATCTATCTATCTATCTATCTATCTATCTATCTATCTA